>JAZAYU010000016.1:1382189-1982189 GCA_038501625.1 Corbicula japonica
TTGTCTATAGGCGGGAAAAGCCCGAAGACGACCGCTTCGCGGGTCGCCTTCGGCGACTTTTCCCGTATCCTCCTTACTCATCGATCCGTGATCACCCATCGATCCGTGACGTAATTTCTTACACGAATTACACGCTGGTCCGGCCAAAACTTTAATCAGATACTGTAGATATTTATTTAAAACAATATTTTTCAGCAGTACAGTCGTGTGGGGTAAGTCTGCGCATTGCCCAACTCTGCGCACCTGATTTGTATATATTTACAAAAACACCGATGTCAAAAGAAATGGCTGCAAACTGTGGTTTTCGTCAAGTACGACAATTCTTTAAAATTCTGATAGGTACATCTTGCTAGAACGTGTCTTGTTAGTAAATAGCTATTATAAAGTACCAAAATCATCAAATAAATTTGCTAATAGTACCCCCTCATTCCAAAACTTCCTAATTTTGACAGTTGTGATCCAAATAAATGGTTGCTATTTATTTTGACCTTACACTCAATATTCTTTTCAAAAGTTTTATAGCTTTAGAGAGCGGTACTTTTTAATATAAACAGAAAATTGACAGTCAACATAGGCATGCGCAGAGTTGGGCAACGTTTTCGACATCATGTAAACATGGGTGTTGCTTCAGTATGACATCGTTTTAAAGCCTCATAAGCAAATTCGTGCACATAAATGATAACTAACCAACTCCTGAATGGATACAGTTTCTTTCCGGCAGGTACTTGTCTTTAGCTACTGAACGTGTTATACACCACAGTTAAGCTTTTATGATAGGTGCGCAGACTTGCCCCACACCACTGTATGTGGAATGAAAAGGCTACAAAAAGGTAAAAAAAAACAACATTTAATTGAATTGATTTTATCTTATTATTAAAAATATATCCCAAAATCCACCATTTTCCTCCAAATTTCATCATTTCCTCTCCCATTTTGACACGTCACTGCAGGGCACGACAAATCCTAAAATTACTTGGTAGCCCAGTGGGCTACCAAGATTTTTGCTTGGTAGCCCGGACATTCCGGTCGCGTATTTATTACTATAAATATGATTATATATACACATTTTACCATAGATAAAACCAGTAATAGTGTTTGGATTACCTTATTAATAGTAAGCACCCAAGATTATATACTTTATTTACTTTATCACAGTAGTATGGAAAACTGTAGCAGTAACGTGAAAGTTAGAATACATTTTTAATGCATACCTGTGAACCTTTTAACTCGTTAGGTGGGAGATTGGTTTCTAAAAAGTGAAAGATTAGAATGAAAAACGTGAGGGATTTTTAACAATGCAGTGTTTTTTTGCTGACTGTATATCCTCTGTTCTACTTGATAAAAAATCTTTAGCTGATGCTGTTCAGTTTTTCTATTTTTAATCAATCCATTTATTCCTTTATTCTATAACTATATTTGTAGTTTTAATCTTTTAGTTATCAACGTAAGATTTTATTAGTGTACATGTCTGATGTTGCTAGAATGTTTGCGTATTTAGGAACATAGTTAATGTAATGCAATACAAAGACCTATGGGCTACCATTAAATACATATAAAAACATACAGAAAATATTTTGGATTACCAATATAAAAAAATAAAAGTTGACTACGAGCAATTGCTATGTTGATGTTTTAAGTAAATTTTCGCTTCAACACTTAGGTAACTGTGTCCCTGTATAAAATTGCTAAATTATGTTGCTTTTTTATTACCTCCCTTTATTTAATTGCTCTTATAATTTGCTGATTTTTTACTTTGATTTTTGCTTTAATTTATTATTATTGTTATTTAAATTAGTCAGTCGAAAGTGTGAAAAATAAATCAACAGGTTATTTAATTGACAGCATGATGATCTAATCAAAATAAATTAAACTACCGCATAATTTCGTTGTATCCTCGCGCTCTATTAATTACATAGTATACAACAGAACGTGCGTATTTGACAACTAATTGAAGGCTTTGATCTCTTATCAAAGGTGACGAAATCGATAATTACACGCGCGTGTTTGTTTTTACTGCAAAATGTCATAACTAAACTTCCTGTTTATTGGATATTTCGAAACTGTTGATTAGTCGGGCAACCAATATGGGAATTTTTAGGTGGCCCGGCGGACGCTCGCTCTAATTTTTTGGTAGCCCGCAGGGTCCAATGTGGTAGCCCGCGGGCACCGGGCAATGGATTTGTCGTGCCCTGCACTGAAAGCTGTGTTCCAACACTGTCTATATCGATCGGATGCTTGGTAATGGACTAAATATTTAATTGAATTGATTTTATCTTATTATTAAAAATATATCCCAAAATCCACCATTTTCCTCCAAATTTCATCATTTCCTCTCCCATTTTGACACGTCACTGAAAGCTGTGTTCCAACACTGTCTATATCGATCGGATGCTTGGTAATGGACTAAATATACTGCCAAACAAAGTTTGAAACTTGAGTAAAGACCAATTAAACTGTCATCCATTTTTGTTTTTGTTATGAATTATGAAATGGAAGACTACCTGTAATGAATAAATTTTACGACTGCCTAGAGATGGATTTGTGAATTGTTATGATTTAACCATTTTTAATTACTTAAGGTCAAAACATTGGAATCTGAAATTACTCCTCTTACAATTTTTATATAAGCATAAATGTCAATTTTTTGTAGTTCCAAACCACCAGAAAATAGTAAAACAGTACAGGAGGTATGACCCTGATACCATGTTATTTTTTTCTTTGCTTTTTTTCAATACAAGATCAATCTAAATCATGACACTTGCATGGATTCTAACAGTTGTGACTCAAACTTTCTGTAAGCAGTGTATCAAGTTAACAAAATGCAAATTTGATGACGTCATCAGCCAGGCTATGAAATGTTACGGATCGATGAGCAAGCTTCCAGACGACCTAGAACATTACCCTTGTATGTCAAAGGTTAGAATATTTAATTCTATCATACTTTTTCTGAGCTATTTCAGTCATTAATGTATAGTTATGACATTTACCTACAGTTTTAGGTAAAACTAAATAAGATGAAGTCATGTTTCACTGCGCATCCGCTGTTTTTGTAAATAAGAGTCACGGATCACGGAGTAAGCCGGATATAATAATTTGGAATCATAGATGTCAATTATCACTTCTTTAATGATGGTAATGCGCCGATGTGGCACCTTTTTAAAGCCTGTTGTACCCGCACCATACTAACACCTTTCCGCAAACTGATTGCATCCCCTGTACATGTAGCGCAATAAAACTGATTGAGAATTAACAAGTGAATATACAAGCATAAGACTGATTGATGACAGCTTAGACCATAACTCGAAAATTCTGTCACAGTAAAATAAATGGTGTTAATCAAATTTGCAACAAGGGTGGTAAACAATGTCCCTTGATACATGCATATGTCGGCTTTCTTCTTTTATATGTGTCCCGTGCAACGACAAATAAAACGAAAACGGTATGCGTTAAGTCATAAGTTATGTGCGTGTATTTGAGGTAACATTAATGAAGACACAAAGGTATTATATGGATAAACTTTTATGCTGCTGTCAGTAATACATGTACCAGGAATCTAGAACATCAACGTCTAAATATTTCTGATAATACAAATTTTTCTTATGGTGTTGACAAATCGTTGCGCAAAGCGTAAATACCGACGACCGAGCTTTGAATAATAATTCTGCAATTATTTTCAACTGAATTATAGTTTAAAATGCGAAAAGAAATTATAATTTTGGTAAAAGCTTTATCATAACTTTTAACAGTCAAGAAATTGCATTCAAATCGTAACATGAAATCTAAAAGTTCATGGACGTCGCTCCGTTTTTGCCAATCTATTTTTAAAAAGTTGCGTTTAAAATTAATAGGAGAAATTGCTTTTTATGGAATGAATGATTTTTTTATCTAGTAATATGATAAGCAATGCTATAATTCTGAAAAAGAAATATATTCTATATTTAGTAATGAAAACTGGCGGCATTGCCTACATTCTGCTTTTGATTTAGTTCCCTAAAATAACACAATTTAAAACCCAAACAAACAGTCACAAATGTTCAAAAATATTAGGATCGCATATTTCTATCAAAGGTCCTTTCATTTGCCTGCAGACAACACCACAGACACCTGTTTTCAGGCCAGTATGTCAGTAGAGCTATATAGGCTTAACAGAGCTTTAGTGCCAAGTTTGGTCAATTTCAGCTAATACATGTAAATGGGCAATCTGTATCACGAGATGAAACTGCAATCACCCAGAACACAAAATATCCCTGTTTAAAAAAAAACAACAACATATGGACAACACCATACAAATTCTGACTGATGTAAAAATTCAATTATTTTGCATATTTTCCAAAGTGGTTAAAGGAAACTGCCTTGACTGCATGGGCTTTTTAATTATTAAGTATATAAAATTTAATAATTATAAATTTCTGTAACTTGGTAAGGGGACTTCAGTGTTTTGCTAGACATAATTACACATGGATTTGTAGAAGAATAGTTCATTCAGCTAGACTATATAAAAGTTAGAAAAAATTATGGATATCAGATCCTTGACAAAAAAGCGGGAATTTCACAAACAAACAATGAAAAAGTCTTGAAAAAGAGCGAAAAATATTGTGGGAACCATGTGAACAGTGTACATTCTTATCAGACAGCACAGAGCTGGTTGATCTGGAACTACTCTGGTCACAAATTTGATAACATGATTGTGTATAATACTTTATATGGAGGAAAGGGTTAATAAAACTTTTGTCAGAATCTTTACGGACATACTATTCTTAAAACTTCAATAAACACCACATTGCTCTTGTCACTTTGCAGTAGTTGAATTGTAATTGGTTTGAATGTGGCTTAATTTAATAGATAGCCAGATCACTGCAGACACATTAGTCAAAGATTTACAACCCTTCCAATGAAATATGCAAGTCAGCTTTTTAACTTGAAGCGCTGTAATCTCTTTAATCCATGAATAAATTTGTTTAGCACATGGGCGACCCTAGATCACCTGGCACATCTCTGCTGTGCGATGTTTATCTCCACTGTTTAGATGTGGTCTTAACCCTTTCCTCCATAGATACACCTTTATTGCTAGGGCGAACAGTTTAGATCCAGATCAGCCGGCACATCCGTGCCATCTGATCAGGATCTAAACTGTTCGCTTTTTGATTCATTAGGTTATTTCTGACCAAAATGCGACCAGTGCAGATCCTGATCGGATGGCACGGATGTGCCAGCTGATCTGGATCAACACTGGTAGCTCATGCGTAAAAATGCGTATATATCCAGGAAAGGGTTAAATAACTGCATGAATCTTAAAGTGAACAGAATAGATCCAGATCAGACTGCACTGATCATGAGATGTGCTGGTGGATCTGGATCTACACTGGTGCCAAGGTTATAAAGCTGAGATTGGAAACCAGTCTCAAATCTCAAGCATCTGATTGGCTGAAATGGCGACTGGTCGCCATTTCAGCCAATCAGATGCTTGAGATTTGAGACTGGTTTCCGTGCTCAGTTTTATAATCTTGGGCACTGGTCGCCCCTTTTGATAAAAGACTTATCCATAGAGAATAGAGTTATCTATTCTTCAATTCTTTAATTAATTAAAATCATTGGGTATCATTTTGTATCTTACATTGTAATAGGTGTAAGCTACATGTAGTCATTCTGGGCCCAAGATCATAGAACTGAGATTGGTGACCATTCAAGCAGTTGCCATTTCAACCAATCAGATGTTTGGTACTTGAGACTGGTCTCCTGGTTTATTTTTAAGATCTTGTGCCCTGGTGTTAAATTCAGGAATGAGTCGGATCTGGAACCACATAGCTAAATATACTGTAGTAGTGTTTTATTTTGTTTGACATGAACAATTTTGGGTCACATCTACTATCATGCTAAATCTCAGTAACCACTTATGGGATCAATTCAGAATTACTGGTACGTCAAATATTTAAATAAAGGGTGTCATAAAAAGTTTGTTTATGAAAATCTAAGCCTTTGTTTTGTTTTATGGAAGTTTTGCGCAGCAGATGTCTCAGTAACCTGAGAGATGTCTCAGTAACCTGAGATGTCTCAGTAACCTGAGATGTCTCAGTAACCTGAGTGATGTCTCAGTAACCTGAGACGTCTCCGTTACCTGAGAGATGTCTCGGTAACCTGAGCCTTATAATAGTGACAGTCCCTGAATAGCCAGTAGCTACCTTCTGTGACGGCTCTTATTTATTTGTGTGGTATCATTTCAATTTGCAATGACAAGTTTGCACATTACTGGTAGCTGTTAAGTTAATCAGGAACAATCAGTAAAATTACCATGAGAATAATACTGTTGATTTTTACATGAATTTAGATATACATAATCATAATCCTTTGCATTCAAAATATTTTTTTTATTAGTGTTTTTGGTTTTATGCCTTAACATATTTTTTATTTTTCAGCTGAATTACGAAAATGAAGATGACACCACCAGCAAGACCTGTTAAGCGTCGGCTTCAGTTTCCAAACAACAAGTATGATGCACTTGGAGTTGTGTTTGTGGTATTTGGAGGATTTTTCCTACTCTGGTACGAGATATGTCATATCCTGCCAACATATTATCCAGAGGTCAAGGTCACAAGCATTCTGGAGATGAAAGAACAGGAGCAGTTGGAATTATTTTGCCATTATGTGGTTGCCCTATTTTTAGCTGTAAACATTTATGGAAACATGTACAAGGTCAGCACTACAGATACATCTAAAAATAGATACATGTTTATATCAAGTTCACTTCTGCCTGATGGGTGGCGCTACTGTTCAGAATGTGACCTTAATCTTCCGCCAAGGTCACATCATTGTAAACTGTGTAACATTTGTATACTGAAGAGAGACCACCATTGCTGGTTCACAGGGTGTTGCATTGGATATTTCAATCATCGATACTATGTTGCCATGGTGACTCACATGTTTATTGCGGCATTGTACTGTAACGTCTTCAATTTGACATTTGTTGTGTCTGTGAAAGGAGGTTTAACACTTTACACATTTCTGTCCTATGTTGGTCCTCACATGGGTTGGTTGCTAGGATACTATGACCTTTATGTGTTTGCTATTACAATTTTAACAACAGTTGGAACAGTGTTATTGGTTTTGTTGTCATGGTTACTGTATTTACAGATTTACCAAATTACTTTTGGACAAACTAATTATGAGAAAAAGAAAAATATTAAGAAATATAATGTTGGTATCATGCATAATATGAAAGAGGTGCTTGGAAGTAGATGGTATCTAGTTCTTCTGTTCCCATGGATACCATCACCGCTGATTGGTAGTGGAACACAGTTTAAGGTCAAAGGTGAATAGCGTTGAACGTGTCAAGAGTCCACAAGACTTAATTTCAGTAGAAAAAAAAGTTGTTTATTGGTTGTAAACAACAAGTTCCTAACAGATTTTTGACAGTACATTGAACGATTGAAAACTTATTTGTCATTTTGGTTAAACACTTCATGGAATTTACATTTTTCAGTCTTGTTGAAAGGTAGTAACTAACAGTTAAAGGCACCAAACCATGATGATTCTAGGCAAATATATTAGAGACAAATATTATTACATTAATATTAAATTGTTGGGAATCTGTTTTAGTGAATTCATATGGCGACAGATTAAAAAATGTATATCAAATGGTGACAAACTGTGTATGATAATGATATGACATCTATATGGAAACTGGAAGGTTTTCAATTTATGCTATCGGAGGCTTGAAAATAAAACAGCAAGTGTTCTACCAAGACATTAGGATAAAAAGTGTTCTGCCAAGAAATCTGAAAAACAACACCTGTTTTAAAGCAGCATGTGGATATACATGTTTTATAGAGACACTGAGATGTGTTCTGCTAAATATTTTGAATAGCAGGTGTATGATTACAATCTGTCGAGTCATTGCTGAATACCAGGCCCCAAGATCATAAAACTAAATCTGGAGATCAGTCTCAAATCTCAAGGATCTGATTGGCTGAAATGGTGACCAGTCGCCATTTCAGCCAATCAGATCCTTGAGATTTGAGACTGATCTCAAAACTTAGTTTTATGATCTTGGGCCAAGCTCATGTGAACCATGAAGTACACGCTGGATGAGAAAGCAACAGCTTAAAGATTTGTAAAACTTTGTTTCTTTTACTTTTTAGTTTTTACCTTAACCCCTTTAGTCCATAGATGCAAGCTTATTGATGGGTGAACAGTTTAGACCCAGATCAGCCGACACGTCTGATCAAGATCTGCACTGTTTTCTTTTAGATCCATTTGGTATTTCTGACCAATATGCCAGAAGTGCAGTTCCAGATCAGATGGCACAGGTGTTCCGGCTGATCTGGATCGCCTCTGGTCTCACATGCATAAAAATGCTTATATATGGAGTTAAGGGTTAAGTTTGTATGTAATATACTATGTCTGGACCTGTGGCAGTGCTCAAGAAATAAAGTTAATCTGGAGACCAGTCTCAAAGTGTCTGATTGGTTGAAATGGGGACTAGTTTAAATTTCAACCAATCAGTGTGCTAGAGATTGAATTCTTGTCTCCAATCTTAGTTTAATTATTGTGGACGGCTTTAACGTAGTAACCAATGTAGACCAAAGCCAGTCTCTTGCATCTTTACAGACTGATCTGGGGTCTTAGGTTGACTGTTCATTTAACCCTTTTCCCATAAAAACGCATTTTTACACATGTGCGATCAGCATAGATCCAGATCAGCCAGCACATCGGTGCCATCTGATCAGGATCTGCACTGGTCACTTTTTGGTAAAATATAACCTAATAAATCAAATAGCGAACAGTGCAGATCCTGATCAGATGGTACAAATGTGCCAGCTGATTGGGATCTACACTCTTCGCCCATGCAATAAAGGTGTTTCTATGGAGGAAAGCGTTAATAAATTTTAGCAAAACCCCCTTCAAACAATGATTGGACTGGCACAAAGATAAGTAGGATGCCTCACAAATAAAGTGGGTATGTTTTTTACTTTGACCACAATGTTATTATTGTTAAATGGATTGTGAAGAAAAAAAATTGATGTTTGATCTGAAACACAAGATTTTTGTTCTTCAGTGAAATATCTTATTGTTTTTTTACAGTGATTAAAAAACAATATTTCACTTAAACAAACTTACTTTCTTTTTATGCTGACATATAAATATAAAATCATTTTACAAAATTTTCAACGATTTTCAAATGTTATTGCTTGAAAAATGGTGAAAGGAAAATAACGTGAAGATCACTTAACGTGAACATTTTTGTTTTATTGGTCTGTCCATTCCAGGTATATAGAAATGCACTTGTTCATACCTCAGTCTGTCGGTCCCAAGTAACTCTTCTGACATCAACTCCTCATTCACTATCTTATTTCTTCAATACTTGTACTTGCTTATAATATATTATCAGACAGGATCTGTAGATGGTCATACAGGAAAGATGTTTTGCAAAACAATTTTACCAGAGTTATAGCCCTTGTTGATTTTAGTATTAAAGTTATGTGGCATCGGCTCCTCATTAACTATCTGGTGGATTTCTGTCATTCTTTCTTGCACAAACGATCATTTAGAATGTGTAAATGGTTGTCAAGAAAAGTATTTTACTATAACCAGGGATTTTAGAAAATGTTAACTTGGTGTGAAATTCTTTTCTCACATCCTTGTGTATATCTCCATCATACTTCCTTAAAGTTCTGGGCTTTCTGTATATTTTCCTAAACCAGCTGACAGTGTATAGTTTGATTCTGGATGATGCACTTAATGTGCTGCCCAGGAGTTGGGCCAGCTGTTGTAGTAGGAATGAGAGCTCTATCCTATGGAAGTCTGAAAAATTTGGGATTGCCTCCCTTGCCAAATTTTGGTGTGATTAAGTCCAACTTTTGTTTTGCTTGAGGAATGTTTAAATTTATATAAATGAATTGGATCGCCAGAAGTTAAATGTGCATATCAAAGTTATCAATAGTCTTCATTTCCAACATTCATTATTTTCCAGTTTAAAAGTTTAATCCATCTACTTCATGTTTTTTTGTCACTGAAGTTTCTTAAACAATGGATTTGCACACCATTATAATAACCGGAGTCTCTCTATAACTTATAATTATTTGTTGTTTTTCCCTTTTTCTTCTTATGTTGTGGGATAAGCTCGTTTCACAAAATGAAATAAAAAATATGTAAAATATCGGGTTTTAAACACATTGTTAAAACAATGGCACTATTGAATTATTTTGTTCTCTTGCAACGGTGTTTCATCCTGTGAAAAAAAACACAACAAAAACAACTAATTTAAAAGCAACAGTTACTGTATAGCGCTTTATATTGGCGGTGTCAAATATTGGCGTTTTTTGAAGTGTTTTATATTGGCGGGGTTAAATATTGGCGGTTAGGACTCAGACCGCCAAAATAAAACCCTTGAAATAAAATGGCGGGTCTAAAATTGCCGGGGTTAAATATTGGCGGTGACGACCCAGACCGCCAAAATAAAACCCTTGATGAAAAATGGCGGGTCTAAAATTGCCGTTAACACCGACCGTAAAACCCTTGAAGAAAAAAAATAGTTAAAACATATTCTAATTTCATAATATTTAATGTAAATAATTGAGGCCTGATAAGGATATTTCACGTTTTTGATATTGCGTAAGTAATTTCTTGTCCCAGTGTTAAACATTTACATAATACCAATGCTGGAAAACCTGTTTAGAATCAATCGTTTAGGCCTAATTCTCAAATGAGATGTTCAACGGTTTTATGTCGCGAATGTTACGTGAGCGATGTTTAACTACACAATAGTATTATAGGAGTACCTGTAAAAAGTAAACGTATGTTTTTGAAGTAAGGGATTTGCTTTGAGTGTCTACTAAATTCCCTTGTGATAAACTGGGATCAAACTGGTGTAAATATGGCCCCGTGCGGAAATTAGACAATGGAAGAGAAAGGTAAACGTCGCTGTTATTCTATTGTTAAATTTTAAGTGTGAAAACATTATCGCAGCTAGCTACCTAATACAGTTCTCGATTGCTTTGTTTGATATTCTAACTATATTTCTATTGTTGACGCATTATAATTTTACCTACTTGTTTAATTAATATTATTAGTTCTTTTTAATTTAATTTATTTTAAAGCGGGTTTCTATGAGATATAGAAAAAGTCGGTTTAATTTACTACATGTATAAAAGATATAACTTTATGAGGCTTCTTTTTTAGGTTCAAAACAAGTGCGGTTAAAAGGAATAGACGATAAGCGACAGCTAATACTCCTTCTGGCTATTTCTAAGTCCGGGAGTGTTCTCCCACCCCAAGTTCTTTACGCCGGTGTCACCGACCAATGCCATGCAAAGTTCGCATTTTGTGAATACTAGTAATGTATTTCCTGTCTAACTTGAATATTTCATTTTCTTTTGTAAAAGGAATAAAGTAAAATATATAACACATTCATGTACCATTGCTTCGTGTTTTAGTTTTTATTCAGTTTTCAAAGAATATACATAATTTAGAAACATGCAACGATCTTTCTTCATCAAGGGAGAAAACTGCGACATAATATGCACTAGTGTATCATAATTATCTATCTTCTGGATATCAAATTGGCGGTGTTTTAAATGGACGGGGATTTTTATTGGCGGTGTTTAATATTGGCGCAACTGACCCTGACCGCCAATATCGCCAATATTAAACCCCCGCCAATATTATTATACAGTACATTGGTATGCACATTGTGATTAGCTGTAGAATTGGTCCATTTTTTGAAATTCAGCCGAAATCCAAATGTTTCATCAAATGACCCCACCAAAGAAATTTTTAGATAATTATTCTCAGTCAGGAATATTTACAAAGATAACTTTCCTGGCTGATAGGTGGATCACCGGAAAACAGCACACCAACACTAACGAAAACACGAATTTTATACACTATTAACACTTGTTTAATTTCCACCCTTACTTAACGTCCGACTCTGAATCGTCGGCTTCTTTGGCGGACTCACAACCGCTGTCCAACTGCTGTACATTACTCGCCTTTTCGTAAATTCGTTCAAATGAATTCTCCCAAAATCTCTACGACTGGATGATGTGATGCAAATACTGGTAGGTTGAATTTGCGTAAAATCAATCCAGTGGTGGGTGCTCAAGATTAAGTTATTCCAAAATGTAAACCTGGCCTGTTGGCAACGTCATGTTGAACATACAGCATTACAGGATGTGAAGTATTAATTAAGCATATTTAATTGTATAAAAAAATTGTAATCGAAAAAAAGTCGAAAATAAAAAAAATATGAATAATATCACCGATGTAATAAAACACATTTATTTAAACAATGACACTTGTGGCTCTAACCAGAAATCCTTGTCAATATCTGGAATGTCCGACACAAAAAGATCTCTGTGTACCGAACAACACTTTACTTCAAGCAGGTCCTCGCCGTGACAGGCCCATGTTCTAACACCATCAGGGGTTGCCGAATAAACGGGAAATTTAGTGTCAATGACCAGGTCACAGTCCCGTAAAACAAACTGTTCATGTTCTTTAGAAACTATTTTCATGTACAGTTCTTTTGCTTCACTTTCATTCTTAAACCGTAACTGAGATGCTCAACATTGCTCAAATCCCTCACAATAACGCATCACGTTGGACACACACACCGAGATGGGTCTGTGTTTTCCTTTAGAGTCTTGCTGTCATGCACAACAGATTTAGTAATCCTTCCAACTCTTTGCCTGTGCCAAAGAATAACTCTCTGCTTGCGCTCTTGTCGTTTTCTCCATTGCATCTTTTAATTGCATTTTCTGTCACTGCAGTCAACGTTTCCGCATTAATTTCATTATCAAGTTTTCAAATATTGAATTTTCAAAAGAATTTAAGAGGGTGACAAGAAATCGGTTAAAAAAGAATTCTTTGTCGATTTTGAACTCGGACGGGGATCATGTGTAATGATTCCTTAATACTTCTGAAGTTTCTTTGCATGTGGTTTTGAATGGCACGTTTTGTTTTCCAGACCTTGTTCCACTCACACAAATGGCTTGTTGTACTTGGTGGTTCATTACCAAAATTCAAGGTATAGTCTTTTAGAGCAAACAGTAAAGCAGCAACATGGTTACAGCGATTCATAGATGAAGCTTTCTTTTCAGGATTCATCTTGAACCTCTGGTTTTATGACTTGATGTTTTGTTAACTGCTCCTCCAACTTCATGTTCTGCAAAACTTTTACATCTAAAAAAACAAATGTTACAGCTTTCGCTGATGAAAAGAGAAAAGATCTGAGAATGAAAGCACGGTTGACTATCTGAAAAGTCGATCATGAAGTGGTCAGAAAAATTAAAACAATATTTAGATAGAGTCAAACTTCTCTTTCAGAATGAGTTGGGAGTTTTTTTATTTCTTTTAATAACGTTTCATTGTGCTCTGTATTGTTCATTTATATCCCTCCTCCGTCTTGACTCTAAATCACTACTGGGCATTGACCTTGTCCCAAGATAACTGTGCAAGTCAAGGTATTCTATAACCTTCTTAACCTTAACGATAATAACACAAAATAAACAAATTAATATTTATAAGTGAAATGGTTTTTATGCCCCCCCCCCCAAAGTCCCCCCCCCAAAGTGGGAGGCATATTACAGAGGTGCACCCGTATGTATGTACTTCCCCCAAATCATGTGGCATCAACTCCTCATTAACTATTTTGCGGATTTCTTTCAAACTTGCACAGATTTTTTTTCCTGCAATCATTTTTACCAGAGATATGTCTCTTTGTTAGCAATGTTGTAGCATTGGGAGCATCAGTGTCCCGTGGACACAGCCTAGTTCAATCAAATAATAATGACACAAACATGTAAAATATTCATGAAATGACATTAACAAATTGTCTTTTCTGGTTTCAAATAAACTCCTTGAAAAGTGATCCCACTTGAAGTTCCACAAGAACCCAATTACGTATGCGGATCCTGATTCTTGTGTTGCCCTTTTGAAAAAAAAGGCCATACATGAGTATCACTTTGTCCATATGTCGGTCCGTCCATCATGTTTATTTAACTTTTCTATTTCTTCATATTTCTTCATCAAACTTTCAAATTATGTTACTTATAACAACATGATCATGATAGTGCCAAAAGTCTTTGGTCTCTGGTCATATTTGACGAACTTAGGTATCTTTTTGTAGTTAGATACTAGTATTTGATATAATTATTCCTCTTGATGATTTGATATAATTATTCCTCTTGACGAAGTCGTGCATTTTTTGTTATGTAACGATATTGTTTCAAAACTATTTTCCCACTTTTATTAGTAATGATTAAAATACAGTCTTTATCAACTGCTCACGATTTGTTGACATTTAAATTGAAACAGTTTTAAAACAAATTCCCAGTACTGTTTAATGCATTTCGTCTTGGTTATAATCCTTGTTAACTTAGAAGTTTTGGTCTTTTGCCAGGTCAACTTTTCTTAGCAACTATTCAATATATAAGCTCACTACTAACATGTAAAGCTGCAGAGCAGTATATTTAATTTTTTGTGAAGTGTTTATGCCTTTCTTTGAAACATGCTAAATTGATGAATGCCGGGCTTGTTGTTTAGATCAGAGTCAGAGAGTTGAAAGTCCGGATAGTTGATTCTGTACAGTTATTTTAGCAATATGACAGTCATAGCTTTTTTGCATGGCTTATCATACGAATTTTTAGAATACGAGAGTGAAGAATAAAATATTTAGTTTAAACTTAAGTCGCTACTTTTTAAAGTTTACCATTATTGGCACATTGATGTTTCAGATATATATTTATTTACATGGTCGACTGATTTTGCATGTGCATATGTGGTTTAATTAAAACATTGAGCTTTCAGTTTCTGAAAGTATTGCGTAAAACTCTTGCTTTTTGTCAAATTTATTTCTTTGTATCTTGGTGCTGGAACCAATGTTCAATGTGGAGGTAATGCTGTGATCTGTAGCTGTTTTCTATTGATATAGTTTATATACCATAACATTATAAACTTCATAAAATTAAAACAAAATAACAGTAACAGGTTTTGTTTTAAAGGCAAAGTTTCTGATTGTGGCATTACATTCCACATGTTTGTATTCACCTCACTGTAAACCAATGTTAACAGGTATACTTTACAACCACATCATACTTTATTCTCGTAGAGACCTTCAGTTTGGTTTGTGTGTTAATTTAAACAATAAGCATTGATGTATGTTTTATTTGTATCGTTATTGATAGAAAATGTTTACTGAATAATAAAAATATTTTATGTCCTTGTTTTTGTTTTATTCTCATTAGAACAATGTTATTTACATTTATCCTTTTTTTCAAGTAATAGAAATACAAATCACAGCCTTTGCCGCATTTGCGTTCACTGTTAGACCCAGATTTGCCAGCACACCCAGGCAGTCTGATGAGAGTCTTCTCTGTTCGCTCATCAGTTATACATTTGGAAAAGACCTTAATTAGTTTATTTACTTAACGCTTAGAAAGTTAATTTGTGATGATTGTAAACATTATGATGATTGTAAAGATAAGCAATCCAAATACAATTAGTCTCTTGGATGGTACTTACTCGCCTCTATACCTCAACTGGCCGCTTGATTGGATCTGTTCGCGTTAATGACTTATACCAAGCAATGAACATCAAAGCAACAAGCACTATTGGATTGTAATTGCTTGTAAATTAGCAAACTGACAAGTTTTTTCCGTCCATTAACGTTTGTAAACAAGATAGACTGTCAACCAAAACGCCTAATGCTGCGTGACATGAGTATGGTGGTTGTTGTCAAAATAGACTTCGTTACTGCTTTTATGAATGTTGAGAAAATCAACTAACAGCGACAACATCCATTTATAGAAAAATAAGAAACCTTTTGCATGTGTTACAAAATCTTTTTAAATGTGAAGAGTTACTAGTAGATTTGGTTATGCAAGTTAAGTGGAGGATGCAAATGAAGTAAATTGGGTTCGTTTCTGAAAGGGATTAAAGGTTCGAATCTGTGACTACATGTATCAACTGTCGGTCAATATTTATTATATAACCGATCGTTGAACTGAAAGCAGCAAAAACACCATTATATCAGTTAACATTGAATTCTATATTTTAATGAGAGTTCATGACATTATCCCTAAACATATTAACTGTTAAACAAATAAATCATACGAGTTGCGGCTTTAATATTTGAATTCGCAAAACTGATTAATGCGTATGAAGACTATGTCGACTTTCTTGACTGACAGCTTGAGACGTCATCATTATCCTTCAGCAAAATGTGTTATGTGACAGATGGAAACAAGTCATATATTGACAACCTGAGCAACGGATACGACGAAAATTGTGTTAAGCTTGCAAGATTTTCTGTTTATAATGATTGGTTACAATTATTCTTAAATTCACAAATGTCACATTAAGTGGTGTGTTTAATTGCATGCGGAACATTCAGGCGTCGTACGGACTATTCAAGCGTCAATAACGTTAAAATGATGGTAGAACATTAGGAGGGAGTTAGTTAATACCAACGGGAAGTGAAAACACATATAAATAAGGATATGGAAACAATAGGTATGTAGGTAACCCTTCTTTAAAGCTAGGCTTTACGTTACAAGAAACCACCAGTGGTTACAGTTTGTCGAATTGACCACTATTTCCACTGCCCGGTGACGTTTTGTGAGACCAATTAGTTAAGAGCGCAAATAGATTGAGATTGTTGACTGCATCCGTCTATGTAAGATAAGTATCTGAGAAACAAAGGTACATGGTTTGGTTCTCGGAGCTTGGTTGTGAACCTCAAGGTTTCACTGCCACATGGACATGACCTAAGTTTCCTAACTAGTGTGTTCCTAAAATGAAGTATAATGACAAATTCGAAACAAATCGCAATGTCTATGTTTGAAAAGAACATTCCTACGAGACTTATTTCCACCACAAACCCCAATACGTGACTTCACAGAAATATGTATGCAACTATAACAAAACAGCACAGGTGAACCCACAAGGGCATCATCTTGAAATTTAAGGGTTAAAGCCATATTCGAGGCCAAAGTAAAACAGAAACTACTGTCAAACGACCAGGTCACAAGCGCTAACAGTTTTTTTCTCTTTAAAAGATAACAATGTTTCTACTAATACTTCCCCATTTTTACGCATTCAACAAAACAAAGTTAAACCTTTTTTCCATTATATTTAATTGTATTATAGTGTTTTATCTGTTCGTACTTGGCATCACCACTCAACATGATGTACTGGACCAGTTGGGGTTTTTTGGTGACCAACAAGTTTTTCGGTCAAGTCCTGTTTGCAAAGAGCGACCAGGCGGTACCATGTAAGCAGTAGTAATTTCACAGTTGTAAATATAGAAATTTGTGCAACGAATTCAAAATAAACTTATACCATTTAAATAAATTATAATAAAAGTTTACAATATGTAATTGTGTTGTAAAGGCGGTAACGACAAGTTGTCATTATTTATGTTATAGTTGTCATATTAGCAGTGTTAACGAAAGATGAGTCACTTAAAATTATTATACTGCATATGTTCTCATTTAAGTACATATATAAATGTTTCTAACTGACACACGTACTGTTTGTCAGTGACCTTCGTTATTTCCTGGTGAATAAGTGCAAATCACAGTTTGCTGCATCCGTTTGCTTAGAAAGAGAAAAGAGTTTAATGTACATCCTTTTTAAAAACCAGACGGATTCAAATCCACACGCTGTCACCAACCCACTAATGGCGCGTTTTGTATTGCTCCGGAAACGACGCGAATCACTTAAAAAAGTATGCATATCAAGAATCGCCACACTCACAAAACACAGCCTCAAAGAAGAGAGAGAGAGAGAGAGAGAGAGAGAGAGAGAGAGAGAGAGAGAGAGAGAGAGAGAGAGAGAGAGAGAGAGAGAGAGAGAGCATGTTTGTTATAAGTATGACAATTCAAATAGGACGCCACAAACAATTAACGAAAAAGAGAACCTTTGGGGATACCTCCTTGGAACGGTCAGTGGCAAAACAAATTGCCACTGGGGGTTTAAACCAGGTTCTAGGGTGCACCAACCTCACACTTTCCCCAAACAGGTGCTCGTATCACAAAACAAGTACAAGTTTTCTCGGTGAAATAACTCCAACCCACCCATCGGCTCAACAATGTTGCATGCAAAAGCACACAAACATATAAAACATAAGAAGCTAATAGCATTGCAAATCCAAAGGGCGTGTACTCAATAATCTTACCGAGACCAGAGCTCCTGGAGTAAATCAGCAAGAACACGATGACAGGGATAAAAGAAACAAATCGAGCTTATAGGTTCTTTTAAGAAAAGATTTCTCCATAAACCTTCATAAACCCCTGCCACTGTCGTGCAATCAAAGAGGTACCGGTATAAGCATAATGATCAACTGTAGATGGGCAAAATTTCATCAAATCATACAATAGTAGAGCGACTAAAGGCAAAAATTACAAAATACTTCGCATTGTGTTAAAAGCATGAAACTTGGCACATATGATGTTTGCACAAAACAAACAAAATTAGACATGGATGCATTTCGGAAAACCCCTTCTTCCGGTTTTATTCAAAATGGCCGCCGTCGCCATTAACTAAAAGCAAGCATATATAGTGAGCTACTTAAATATGAAAACATTCTTTAGTAATGATGACACATACTTATATCATAAAAATATCAATTTATTGGATAAATTTAGCAAGAATACGCTCTTAAATTCGACTGTTAGCTAAAATATATGGCTGCCATGCGCGTTAACTTAAATTCCAGTGTTGTGATTACCATTTTCACGGGATCTCACCAAATTAAAATTATATACTTGTTATTTTTTACGGTTAGTTACTGTTATAATCTTATGTAATAGCAAAGTAACAATATTTTCAAAATTATAACCTTTTATACATTTTAAAGGCCAAGTTATAACACAGCCAATCTCACTTACGTCACATCTAACAAACAACTGACGGCCCACAGACACCGTACATAAGCTAAAGCGGTTTTCCCCGATTACTATTTTTTAGAAATTGTCAAGACGGGAAGCATGATTTATAACGTTCACAAACTCATCTGAAGATGTTATTACATTAGAAATAAATGCAATACTACATAAATACATGTGTCTTCAGTAAAATATGTATTAAACAGGCTGTAAACACTTTCCACGGTTTTAAATACTATGTTTACTTTCATTTTTGCGATTTTGTAGGCGACAATCTGATTGGTTGAAAGGGTTAGTGATAAAAGCACGTTTTAGTTTCTCGTCGTCAGATCTAGTCTCAATTATTCAGACGCTCTGATTTCGCAAAGGCGATCAGTACGTCTTGAGACATTGTTCAAGTCAGCTGGGTTCTGCGGTTACCACGAGATCTGATGAAAAGTTTATACAGACGTTGCAAGCACAATAGTTACCTTATTGCAACGTTAGAAATATTTCAATAAGAAGATCATATTTTATCTCTTAATTTGGACCTTTTTGGATCAAAATAACGTCTGAAGTAAAAACTTTGCCCTACTACCATTTTTTATTTCTTAAGATAACTTAAAAATTCTTTGGCTTACCCTAATGGCAAGCTTAGAAACATTTTACAGTGAAATCGCTTAGATTAAAATTTTACAAAGTCTATAAATTTCCCAATTACGAAAAGACTAAAGTGTTAAGACAATTTAGAACAGTAAAGATAAAAAGCTTGAAAATCCCTAAAATTCTATTTGCAATCAAACACAGAAACAAAGCATCGCAAAACAAAAACAGTTTGAACTGTTTTTATTGATGCCAACATGACCAAAATGATACTGACAATATCCAAGATTTTTGTCATCCATTTTCGCAACCATGAAATAAAAGGCCAAAACACACTTTTACAAATATCTCTTACTGTATACATGTGTAAGACAAGATGATCTTAGATATTGTTGTTAGTAACTCATTAATCAATAAGACATTTAAATTGATGTTTAGTGTTGCTTTGTATTGGTGTTTGGTTGTAGAATTTAGGGATTGTTTTTAGGTCAAACTATTTTTCTTTACTTTTCTAACTTTTCTTAACGTATAAATAATAAACATACAAAATAAGATTTATTTATGCAAAGTTTGACAGAACTGCATTTTTTCCGTTAGAGAGATTTTGATATTCTTTCCTTTTTATCAATCACCGAACAATGACAACTGCCATACCATATACCGTGACAGTCTAAAACCATTATCACGAAGAGGCAGCAACGGCGTACCATATATTTGCATTCATTTGTGTAAAATAGGGTAGGCAATTACTAAACGTCCTTTGTTTTATAAACCATATACCTGATTTTGTAGCTCGATATCATATTACCTAAATTTCACTTTGCCCAGTGTGGGAGAAATACGGTTAAAGCACTTTTGACAAATTTCATTAGAAATCGCGAGTGAATTTGGATTTGTTTACAATACAAATGCGCCACCTGTCGGTCAGACTTTTTATATTGCGATGTCTCTAGACGTTTGTCAGAGCAGTGTGACACTGATCAATGACAGAACGTCTAGATGATCTAGACTACGTCAGATTCCGATAGCGTCAGTTCTCCTGCTAACAATGTTGGTTTCGTTGTCAAGTTTTGACTGCGGTTATTTGGTAAAACAGCATGCTGGTATTTGTACACATGATTTTCATAAAATATTCTCTTTTATAATTAAATTATATAGTTTTATGTTGTAGATTTAAAAAAGCATAATTAAGCTAAAATCCGAATAAGCGATGTTATTTTTATCAAAGGGTGGTCTTTTTCGCCATATTTATACTTATGAAGACTAATAAAGTAATCATTATTTTACGTTACTACTGGAAATTTCCTACCTATAGGATCAGTATGTTGTACAAAAGAGATAACATGTAATATTATCGAAACATGGTTTAAATCACATTCTCACCTTTGAAATAGAATTTAAAAATAAATTTTACAGCTTTTCCACATCTTCAGGATATGTTTGTAAGCTATGTTTTATTCAGTCTTTAGAAATCGAAAAAAAACTGGAAATTTGAAAGCCAACAACACGACAAATATAACGATATTGCAAGCTTAGCTTGATTGAGTCTGTTCATGGGCAGTAATGGAAATGCATATTACTGCCCTCGTCGTCTAGTTCGGGTTGACCGTAATTAATAACCGCCACACGGCACAAACCACGCTACTGTGAACAAGAAAAAATCACTCGGTAGGAAGGAATCTATGTAATTTAAAAGCAGCTTACTCAGACAAATATTAAGTAGCGTATAACAACAATTTACCTGAAACGGACGAGAAAATAAAGACGTAACCGATGTGGTGAGTTTGTAACGTGTTATTTACAAATTATCTCATTTTGCAGAGTGCCGGGCTGACAACACAGACGCATGCGATGATCTCCCGTCTTGGCAATGTTATGACGTTAAAATACGCAAAGACTGTTGCCACACGTGCAGTGATAACAGAGTCAAACCAGTAATACCGGGTAGGTCGGATTTTGTCATTAATACAATGTATCTTCGGCTAATAGCTACACTCATGTCCGCTGCTGCAAATCCAAGATTGCATTTACAAAAGATATCTCATTCAGTGAGGCAGAAGTAAAAACAACGATATATTTCCAAACTGCTATAATAATTATATTATAATATTATTAGTAGTATTATTTTGAAAACTGACTTGATATCGAAAATGCCGATCATCTCTCCAGATTGGAAATCAACGTATTCGAATAATTGGGTTACCTACTCGCCAGACATAGATTCCATTTATTATAATTGGTCTTTTAAATTTAAATGCTTTACCGTAAAGCATGAAAAATAGGAAAGCGATTTTTTTTCCAAATAGCCGATCATTAAACAGCTGATCGCGTATCGATTAGATGTCAATATATATTTCCACATGTCGTCTAGCAATAGGATATCCTTTCCGCGCCCGACCCTGTTTTCCGGACGGACGCCCGAAACGTATTTAAACGTGACAAAATTTTGACTTCTCAAAACCCGACCCTGTTTTACTGGAGGACGACCGAAACGTATTTAAACATATGCTTTTTTACGATTTTAAAACCCATAACGTAAATCTGCGTAAATTTTTGTTAATGCCCGTTGATAAGCGTATGTTTGAATAAAGCATATACGCTTTTGTCCGTTACAGGTATTCTACCTTTTAATGTAATTCGGAATTTTCAACGAACTGTAAAACACGTAATCTAACGGCCTTTCTTCTGTAAAAAAGGTGGAATATGCATAGCGCAAATAGTAATGGGAGAAACCAAACCGAAAAATTCGGGTTATCGCTGGAAGACTGTAACGGAAAATTCCGTATATCAATTAACCTAATTAACAGTCATTAATTTTTATGTCTTTGCAAAAACATGTCATTTTTAAGTAATTTCTAGGTAGATATAGGTATTTTCTAACATAATGGATAACTGTTTTGGAGCCACTTTTTTACTTTGACAATAAAAGATGAAGAAACAGCAACACTGTAATTAGATTTTTTTCTTAAAATTTGACTTTTTAAAATCACTAATTTTCTTATCAGATTATCTAAGTCACATGTAAACAATTTCTTACTAAATGATATTTGAGAGAAAATATGCGAGGCGTTCAACGGACTAATAGTGTAAAAATACTGATCGATGATTCCGTGTTCTTCTAAATAGCAGCCAAAGTAAGGACTTTTTAATAAAAAGAAATAAAAATCGACGGGTTTCCGACGGAAAAACAGGGTCGGGTTTTGAAAAGCGATTTTTTATACGTTTAAATACGTTTCGGGCGTCCTCCCTTAAAACATGGTCGGGTTTTGGGAAGTCAAAATTTTGTCACGTTTAAATACGTTATGGTCGTGGAAAGGATATAGGATTTTACGTTTATCCTCAATTTTGTGATTAACGTGTTTTTCGTTGAAACGTGTAGTTACTTTTTGGTGTTTTATGAGGGACGGTGTTGGAGGGAGGGCGGAGGCGCGATGGAGGATGATATTCGGTCGCATTCGTTAATTGTATGCATCTCCCTGTTAACAAATCTTAGTCGGTATGACAAATTATTTTAATGTTCTCCTGGTAACATTTGAAACACTATTATTAATAAACTATTTATTTAAGTGTCAATTTTGCTTTCGGGCAATACTATGTCGTACCCTCTATAGTCAGTGAAGAGGAAGAGGAAATTTGTTTATTGTGTGGTATCTTACAAAGTATCAGACTCTGTCAATAAGATTAGGAATGATCAAGCCATGTATGTGTCTCTTTACAGAATCATATTTATTTGGTATTTACAATATGTGATCAAGGATATACGTTACTGATATTCAACTGCGTGGATATTCAAAATCACTAACTGGAATTGAAAACTATGAGGATTTTGTGTTTAATATTTATTTTCTTGAAAAATTTTAAACAACTTTAAGCTAAGATATAGTTATGTAGAATATTTGTTTTCAATGAATTATGCGTGAGTTCACGTAAGAACTGTCTGTTACCGGATAAACACAGTTGATAGAAAATAAGTTCAAAAGTATGAACGACGGTCAAAGACCACCTCCTCCGAAACCACCAGGTGAGTTTGATGCAAGTAAAATCCATCGATAATCAGAATATAGTAATTTCTTTTCAAAACGTATTTAACTTTGACAAGATCCCCTGTTTCATGTAAACTAAGTATTTGTGATCTACTTTTTATCTGGTCCTCTGGGCCCAAGGTCTTAGAACTTAATCAGAAGATCAGTCTCAAATCTCAAGCATCTGATTGGCGAAATGGCGACAGGTCGCCATTTCAGCCAATCAGATGCTTGAGATTTGAGACTGATCTCCAAACTAAGTTTAATGATCTTGGGCCCAGATTTAGTTTTAAGATCTTGTGCCAAGGTTTTACGACTGTGGCAATCATTAAAATCGTTGCAAGGGTGTCGGTCAAAAGATTTATTGAAAATTTTAGAAAGTATGGTTGGCAACGAGAATGAAATATTTATAAAGTAAACTGCAAATGTGCTTCACAATATGTGTTATGTCTCATACATTCTGAACATTTTATTCGTGTGATTTGAAACTATTTGTAAAATTTATCATTTTTTTTTCTTGATTGAAACGAGGGACAAGATCTTAAAATTATAATTGGAGGCCAGTCTCAAATCTCAAGCAACTGATTGACTGCTGGTCGCCATATCAGCCAATCAGATGTTTGAGATTTGAGACTGGTCTCCATGTTTAGTTTAATGGAAAACCAGTGAAACTTATTATAGTTTATTGCATTATCATCAAACTGGACATAAATGTAAAGTGTATACGAATGTATATAATTAAAATCGTCGTAAGAGTATCGTTCAAAAATTGATACAATTAATTGCAATTGTTAATTGAACATTATAGAAAGTATGCTTCACAATATGTGTTATGTCTCATACATTCTGACCTTTCTAATTCGAGTGATTTGAAACTATTTGTAAAAGTGATCAGTTAAAATTGTTTTTTTTCTTGTTTTAAACCAGTAAACCAACAAATGGCACCTTTTAAAGACTCAGTGCGAAATTTCAATATACACTTCTCATTGCAAAGTAAAATTAGTTTTTTCCAGAAGGTATAAACTATAAAATATGAGTCGGGTACTTTTTGATATCATTATTTATTTATTAGCATTTTCTTAAAAAGTAGCTAAGTCAAATTAAAAATGACCAAGAAACGTACGTGTACTTTTTTGCTGTTACCGATAGACAAAAATTGGTGGAAATCACAATTCACGTTCCATTGTTCGTGATTTTAAGAGAGTCACTATCTAGGGAGAACACTCGCACTGTTAGCTGTACATCTTTCTCACTCTTTGACTTGCTAGATCTAAAAATACCCCAGAACTCTATTTACACCCAAACACAACAACTTAATAACACAAAACATTATTTTAAATTTCAACTTTGCTGTAAGAGATATTTTATCGATGACAGTACAATGACGAAACAGCTACATTTGACCAACTCGTTGAATTTCAGGGAGCATAATGCATTATGTACATATAACGGAAATTCATTTCTTTGCAGGTTGTGAATTTGGGGATAAAGTTGACAACTGTGACGCTGACAATGGTATCCATTGCTATGACAATACTTTTCGACAAAGTCTGTCGTACGAAACTTCCAATCCAAGTAGGCCTAACTTATCTGAAAAATTACACTTCAGTAACGATCTTTTGAGTTATTTTTTTTAAATAAAATGCCGGATAAATAAAAGAAATTCTGTTGATAGACAAAGTTGGCTGTTGGGTTTGATTACATAGTGGCTAACTTTCCTTTATACTTTATAGATATCTACTTCCGTGACTACATGCATGTTCATTGCAATTCGATATTTATTCATTTGTGAATCAGCCGGGTTGTAATTACAGCTGTATTTTGTAATTTTGTATTGACATCTTTAAGTGGTTAACATTAATTTATCTACGTTTGGCAAACAGTACGTTCCTACTATATGCATACCATCATTTGGGATGGATCAAAATTGTACTGTTTATTGGTGAAAATATTGAGTTGCGCTCAACCCGGGGCTAGGCGGCGTGGGCAGTAAAAAGCATTTCCATTACGGCCCATGAACAGGCCTGCAATATTTTCATATTTGTCGTGATCGAGGGTCTTCAAAGTTCCCTTTTCATCTATTTCAATATCACAGTAGCGTTATTTGTGCCGTGTGGCGGCTGTAAAAAGTCTCCCCGTACATTCAATCAGTGCTGTTATCAGTTACGTCCTTTGAAGGTCGTCGAGCACGATATTTATGTACTATGTTAATAGTACTTCTAAATTAAAGTTTTGTTTTTAACATTTCGGCCAGTTTAATCGGGTGGTTTCAATATCCCAGCCAATATAAATTTGTATATTGTTCAATCATCTCCAGGGATATACTTCCTGCTTTTTAAAGTTTGCCTTTGGCGTTGTCTGTGATATGCAGGATTTATATTCTAAGATCCCCTCTAAAAATTCTATTCTGTTTAGTTCCGCCCATTGTTTTCTCGTTTAGGGCAAATCCATTCTTTTATCTGGGGACCATACGCCGCTGAACATGGAATGGTATTAATCCGCATAGAAGGTTCTATGTTCACCGCCATATGCATACCATCGTTTGGGATGGATCAAAATTGTACTGTTTATTGGTGAAAATATTGAGTTGCACTCAATCCGGGGCTAGGCGGCGCGGGCAGTAAAAAGCATTTCCATCACTGCCCATGAACAGGCTCAATCAAACCGAGCCTGCAATATTTTCATATTTGTCGTGATCGAGGGTCTTCAAAGTTCCCTTTTCATCTACTATTCTTATGTAGAAAACGACGTCACTAACAATTTCAGCAACAGTTGCACATCAAACACACTGCTCATACAACAGCTTCAATAAATTTGCATCATACAGTGAATTGAAAACCTGCAATCCGATTGGCGACCTGTTGCAATTTCAGCCAATCAGATCAATTAAATTTGATACTGGTCTACCATTTCAGGTTTATGATCTACGGTCCAGTTTTGCTTATTTTTCAGCTTGTCGTTTCGGGGACAAAGTATCAAGCTGTGACAAGAAACAGTGTGCACGATATACTAAACAACGCCGACTGGACTGTTGTCTGACATGTGTTGATCTTGCCACCCCGATCACATGGTCGCCAACAATTACCACAGATGGTACAACGACAGAAGGCACGACAACATTGGGAACAACCTTGTCTCAGCCAGATTCAGGAGTTCCAGGTTAAATCTTGTTACATTAACTTCATAGGACAATTTTGCCATTGTCCAAAAAAAGTGCCGAATATAAGACAAACTCAACCTCGTTTTGGCGTCACACCGCTTTATTGTCTTGGATAACAGCTCATTAAAAACGATTGCGGTATTTTCCGGTTTTCACAACGTCATTTATTTACCTGTTCACCGTTTTCATGAAACAACCGAAATCGTGAATAGAGACTAACAAACGTTGATTCAAACGTATTATTATGGAATGAAAGTCTCTGTATTTACATCGGTGAATCAAAAGCTCCGAATACTTCATCTAAAACTTTGTTTTTGACTTAAGTAACCTGCATGGAAACCAGTTTTACAAATGAGGCGCGTCATGGGAAAAGGTACATTCTGACATTTGACGTCAATCCTTGAAATGACGTCATAAAGTCGAGCAGACGAAATTAATTATTATACATTTCGCGTTAAAAATATCATTTTATTGTCAAAATATGTAAGAAAAGCGCATTTTAGTAATGAGAAACTAATGGAGAGTTGTAAGTTCTTTCTATATATAGTAACAAATAAAATGTCACAAAATATGATCGAAGGTACCTTTTCCCGTGACGCGCCCCAAATTAAGCTTGTGAATGGTCAGTTTAGAGACTGGCTATACTCTCAGTCAATCAAGATCTTTTGATTGGACATCATTTTCATGCCTTAAGACTTCGTTAAGTCTTGAAATATGGCTTAAATCCCCCATGCGACCATTTAAGTTCCTGGTCATCCTGCAAACAAGTGTAGTCAGATCAGGGTCTACACTGGTCGCTTCTCGGGCCGAAATAACCTATGAGCCTAAAGTGAACAGTGAATATCCTGATCAGACTGCACGGATCTATATCACCAATTTAAGCCCATATTCGTATCACATGGTGTAAAATTCAAATGAAGTGGAGAAAGTTTATAAGTAGAAGCTCGTCTTGTTCATAATACTTGTTTATGTCAATTAGACTGAAGTTAATGTATAATCGTATCACAAACATGACAAATGCAATTACAAAATCCTTCAAATTTTCGGTAATGAATATAATAGGTCGTTTGAAAATTAGAAAGTTATTCAAGGTAATCTATGTTGAAAACTGAAAAAAGTTTTAAGCGGAAATACTGAAACGTTCATAGTACCATGAAAACGTTCACCATGTTTGCTTTCAGTCTGGATGGTGCCAGTGGCTGCCTCTGTCGGCGGTCTCATAGTTATATAGTACGATGACAACGTTCACCGTGTTTGCTTTCAGTCTGGGTGGTGCCTGTGGCGGCCTCTGTCGGCGGTCTCATAGTTATATAGTACAATGACAACGTTCACCGTGTTTGCTTTCAGTCTGGATGGTGCCAGTGGCGGCCTCTGTCGGCGGTCTCATAGTTATATAGTACAATGACAACGTTCACCGTGTTTGCTTTCAGTCTGGGTGGTGCCAGTGGCGGCCTCTGTCGGCGGTCTCATAGTTATATACTACCATGAAAACGTTCACCATCTTTGATTTCAGTGTGGGTGGTGCCAGTGGCGGCCTCTGTCGGCGGTTTCATAGTTATATAGTACATTGACAACGTTCACCATGTTTGCTTTCAGTCTGGATGGTGCAAGTGGCGGATTATGTCGGCGGTCTCATAGTTATATAGTACAATGACAACGTTCACCGTGTTTGCTTTCAGTCTGGGTGATGCCAGTGGCGGCCTCAGTCGGCGGTCTCATAGTTATATACTACCATGACAACGTTGACCATCTTTGATTTCAGTGTGGGTGGTGTCAGTGGCGGCCTCTGTCGGCGGTCTCATAGTTATATAGTACAATGACAACGTTCACCGTGTTTGCCTTCAGTGTGGGTGCTAGTGGCGGCCTCTGTCGGAGGGCTCATAGTTATATAGTACCATGACAACGTTGAACATGTTTGCTTTCAGTGTGGGTGGTGCCAGTGGCGGCCTCTGTCGGCGGCCTCATAGTGCTTGTTGTGTTAATAGTGGTTATAGTTCTCCTTCGTCGAAATAAAAATCTTACCAAGCGCCTGTCTGTGATTGATGATAAGGTAAGTGTTTATATGATATCTGAAAGCAGGTTTTGATCAGTTTCATTAGTTTTTAAAATGTAGCCACACGTATCCTTTCCTAGGATTTATAATCTCATTAGAGACGCTACCTAATGATATAGCATTCATATCGCAAACACCTGTGATAAGCGACCTCTCCATGAAGTACGAAACAATTATCACGTGTAATAAATCGCCGTGTATAAAACAGAAATCTGATGTAAGTAGACACTGATCGAACTTGATTTGATAGCGTTACTGTTTGTCTACTGGTAAATATATTTAGATGAACAGTTAAGGGGAGACAAACATTAAAAATAGCGAAAACTGGCTCAAATTTCAAAAATGAATTTTGGGGGAAAATCTCATTGCCAAAAGTATTTATCAAAGGATGTACTAATGTTTGCATGCTCAGTAAGTCTTATTCATGTTCTAATTATCAAGAACATACCAAAACAAAAACAAAAAATCGTTTAAACGAGAACTCTGAAATTCATGGACACTATACCCAAACAACTCATAACTGAAATAAGTATATGCTGATCTACAATATGTTGTTGCAATTCGTCAAAGTAATTGAAGGGTTTTCAAGAAATTCGAGAGACTCCATACATGTATACTTTGGGTTTGAAGGTAAAAACATGTTGTATTACTTAAAATTTCTGACATCATTTTGACAGATAACCGCAAAATATTGTAAATAAGTTTTAACGCGATATCTGTATATTTTTTTCTAGACGTTTTAAACAGCGATTCCAGAGTTCTCGTGCAAACGTTCTTTCCTTTTTGTTTGTCTGTTTCACTTAAATAATTTTTTTTTTCAAATAACTTGAGCATCCTAAATTAAATTCAATCACAGGACACTATATGTCTTCACCTTCATTGGTATGCCAGTGATTATTAAGTGAGTTTTGAAAATATATATCAAAATGATTTGCCCTTGAACCGAAAGTAGACATGACGGGGTCTTTCTCTAATTTATTGTAGTTGGCTTTTTCATTCGGTATTATCTCAACAACGTATTGAATTTACCTATATTGGTCATCTTTTGCACATGTTACTTTTGATTATATGATATTCAGTGTTGTTGATAATATGATATTCAGTGTTACTAATGAATGCAAATGCTTTTACCTGTAAAATTCACTTTTGTTTATCTTTTTTATTGTGTTTTTTGCTTTTTTTTCATTACTCCAGCCATGGAGCATGTTAGCAAAACCTTACACATGTATGACCGTTTCATCTCTCATAGATATACAATGAATACAAGATGAGTAAACGAGCGCCCATGGCCCCACCGCGAACCCCAGAGACAAAGAGACAAACAACACTGGAAAGAAAGGACAGTGCCGAATATGCTTATATCAACCCAGAGCATGTAGAGTAAGTGCATGTAAATATATACTGGCGCGATTTAAAAACTGTGCATGGGGAAATAATTACATAGTAAAATGTTAAAAATATTTTTTGTTAAGCATTAAATGCAAACGTCACGTTGAATTCATGGAAGATCATGTCGACCTCTTACACAAGCAAGGCAAATCGTTTTCAGGTGTTTTGACTCGCACAATTATGCCAAAATAAGTATAATACTTGTAAATTTATGTAATGCACATGTATACTATGAACAGTTTTTAAATTGCGTTAGTATGCATTGTAAAATACTGTTTGTTATACTTTTTACTGGTAATAATGCTTGTAATTCACCGCTTTTTAGAAGTTTGGTGAACACGCGACCAAGTACACAGAGTGTTTGGTTCAAATTTATATTGTTTTTTTTTTTCAAACTTAAACTAAAGACATTCAGCGTTTCTTTACTTCAGGGGTCCCGATTCAGATAGACGATCTGGTAACGACCCTTTGCCGCTGACGCCAGGCGAGTACCTAGACCTTACGCAGGTTGACGTCAAGTGTGACGACAAATACACTTATCCGCCAGATGTCAGAAACGTCAGTCAAAGTTACGGCAATAATTTACCGACAAGTGATAATGCGGGCGTGAAGAAATCAAACACTTACGGAAAATTTCCCAAATGTAAGTATTGTTTCGAGAGAAATACCTAATAAAACTATGGATATCATCTGAAAATAATTGAAACTAATTAAGAATGTGTAGGGGACGGAAACGAAACATGCTCCGTCCTAGTGGGGTAATGCACAAAGTTTGAAAGAGTTCTTGGGTTCTTCTTTAGAGGGGAATTACATCATTACTAGATGTATGTTGTTAAAGCATTGGTGTGGTTGACGCGTTGGTCCTAGCTGTGGTTTTCAATAGCTCGTCGTTGTTATAGCAAAATCCTTTAATTTAGCTACTTGTATCATTTAAACCTATTTTCATGCAAATAAATTTACTTGTACTAGAGAGAAAGTAACATTATATACTGACGCCTTTCGTCTCATAATTGGTAGTTCTTTGCTTTCATTTTGGACCAGGTCATGTGGATTTCAATCATTCTAGACTAGATTTATGACAAATAAAGTTGTTTTGAAATATTTTAAACCAATACATTAATGAAATGTTTTTATATATTTGAAAAACTTTCGATTAAACACACGTATTTGTTTAAGTTTATCACTTAATTTAGTTTGAAATAAGTTTTTTTTCATTTCTTGGTGCATGGCGCACAGAACCAATCGTGTATTTTCTATTTCAGCCCGTACATATATCAACGAGCAACGATATTATGAAAACTGAAAGAAAACGGAGGAAAAACGACACAGCATACAAAATTGATGCGGATTTATACAGAAAAAAAAACATGCGTTACAAATTAATGGTGTGTCATCGTATTTAAGACGACAACAAATATCTCATTTATATGCGACCGTTGTAAACATAAAAACCAGTGGTTTTAAATTTGTGGATTATGAAAAACAATTAAGAATGCTTTGAACTAAGGATGACTCTAAAGATCATGTTAGTAATGTGAAATAATTAGATATGAGTGAGAAATGATGACAACAGTGGAAGCAGTGTCAATCGGGGAGTGTTCATCATCAGGGCTCAAGATCATAGAACTACCGGTAAAATTGGAGACCAGTCACAAACCTCAAGCATCTAATTGGCTGAAACGGCCACATAAAACCGGTCTTCAATTTATTATGATCTTGGGCCCAGGTTTAAGGATGTAGAGCTATTATTATTATTTTAGACATCAGTTCAAGCTACGAACAACCAAGAACTATCAGTGCTAATTCGCATTAGGATGAGAAAAACTTCAACATTTTTTAACAATCAGTTTGACAGTGTGAGTACTTCGTGATGTTCATAATCTTGTTTTGTGCTGCATGATTATGGAGATAAGGAAAGTTGAAGACGTATATTCATGATATTGGCTTTAAAGTGATCTTCAAACTTTGTCCAGTTATTTGTAACATGATGTGCTTTATTTGTTAATATTATAAATAAAAGGATTTTTGTAAACAAAATTGGTCGAAGCAGTTAAGGAAAAAAACGAGCCAACAGAAGGAAATGACAAAATACTTGGACATATACGTGCAATTGTTTAAACCAAGGCAAGGGGGGATGATTTAACACACCACTTTTGTGACCTAATTTTGACCATTTTAGCCCAAGTTGATATTGGAGATAAAGTCATAGTTTGACGGTCTGGTTGCCACCTCTTGTAAAGTTTGGTTATGATCCATTCATGCACCAGTTACACAGTTCAACTCCAGTGCCCAAGGTTATAAAACTGAGCATGGAAACCAGTCTCAAATCTCAAGCAGTCGCCATTTCAGTCAATCAGATGCTTGAGATTTGAGACTGGTTTCCAAACTCAGTTTTATAACCTCCAGCCCGGATAAACGAAATCAATGAGTTGGGGCCATTATTCCGTCTTACTTTGATGTAAATTTAGTTAAGATCCCTTCACTAGTTGGCAATGGACGTGTTATCGACATTCAAACCAGAAATGAAGTCATCATATCTCTGATAACATGTTCATTCTAGCGAGTTAAAATTATAAGTATCTTGCATGAGTGTGAGGTGAAGATGGAAAAATCTGTCACCGAGGGGGAACTGTTTTGCGGGAACGAGGCTCTGCCGAGTTCCCGCCAAAACAATTCACCCGAGGTGACAGATTTTTCTATTTTTACCGAATGTCCCATGCAAGATACTTTTTCTTGCATACCTTTTACTGTTCATAACATTTGTGTACTTGTGTACAAACTAAATTTTGTTTCCTTACGCTGAAATATTGACGTTAACTTGCATAAATTACGTCAGATACTTGAAGAAGTGACGTCACTCGTGTAGCACGCGAACGTTATCTTTTCCCTAGGGAAAAGATAAGATTTTCTTTCCCCGGTAAAACACGCGGAAATACTTATCCGGTATGCAAGAAAATATTATATGTAGTCACAGAATTGGCACAAGTCACAAGTTAGCTAGGTGGCTGCGAAACAACCCGGTACGTTATTCTTTCGAATGTCAGACCACCATTTAGTTGGAGATATGTCAGATATTGCTTTGTTATTTCACCAGAGATTATTTCTGTTTACTTTGTTCAACTCCTGGCTGAGAATGATAAAACTAAGATTGTAGACCAGTCTTAAATCTCTAGCATCTGCCTAGTTTCCATATCAGTCAATCTGATCCTTGACATTTGAGACTGTTACTCCATTCTTGGTTTGGTAATCTTGGGGCCTGGTTCCCGACCATCGAGTTACTATCGAGTATCCGGGATCTGTCGAGTTTGTCAGGTCGAGATATTCAGGAGGTAACTGTCTTACAATCAGAGAATTCTCCATAGTGCTGATTTTCCTGAAAGGGAAAACGTACTTGCACTATTTAAGTCATTGTCAATAATATGTTTCAAAATTCTGCATGGTTACTAAATTTACATTTGCACACAATCCACAGATACGGTTATTGTAATTTTAAAACACTAACTTTACAATGACATTTTATACAGAACAACATAAGATACCAGGAATGTTACTTTTAATTGAATTTGCCACGGCCTTCGATTCAATTTCATGGTCATTTATGTTTGAAGTTCTTAAATTTTTAAATTTGGAGAAAATTTTGTAAGTTGGACAAAGCTGTTCTACAACAATGTACAATCGTGTATCAATATAAATGGCCACCTATCAGATCGTTTTTTTTTTATAAAACGTGGTTGTCGACAAGGTGCTCCTTTGTCCCCGTACCTCTTTATTTTATGTGCAGAGATTTTATCCTTACTTATCAAACAAACTAAAGATATATCCGGTATTAAAATTAATAATATTGAATTTTTGATTTCACAATACGCGGATGACACAACCTTTCTAGATAGGACAGAAAGGTTATTGTATAATTCCTTAAAGTGTTAAAATTCTATGCTGAAATCTCTGGGTTACATGTACGTGTTGATAAAACTAAAGCTATATGGATAGGTTCAATGAAAGGTAGTGAAAACAAATTATGTCATGATATTCACTTACAATGGGAAAGGGAACAATTCAAGCTATTAGGTATACAATTTTCTATAAATATAGATGAGATGATAAATTTAAATTACACGGCTAAAATGAATGAGATAAAAAAATCTACTGTCAGTTTGATCAAAGAGAATTTTAACTCCAATTGGTAAACATGTTTTAAATCACTATCACTAGCAAAATTGAATCATTTGTTCATTTGTTCGTATCTTTACCCAACCCAAATACAGATATAACTAAAGATACAGACTATGTTTATCAAATTTCTTTGGGGAGATGCCCCAGATCGGGTCAAAAGGACTGTTATTATCCAAAATTATGAAATGGGGGGGGGGGGGGGGGGGGGGCAAATATGTTTTCAAAAGGTATAAATTGGCGTTCGTTAAGCACATATGTCCTTGACTTCTCGTATGGTCGCGTATTCTTCAACAGCTGGGTGTGAGAATTCGTGAGGTTGTTGTACACACGGTCTAAGGTATTCTTCTTCAGCTGGGGTCTAAGGTATTCTTCTTCAGCTGGGTTTGAGAATTCGTGAGGTTGTTGTACAGACGGTCTAAGGTATTCTTCTTCAGCTGGGTTTGAGAATTCGTGAGGTTGTTGTACAGACGGTCTAAGGTATTCTTCTTCAGCTGGGTTTGAGAATTCGTGAGGTTGTTGTACAGACGGTCTAAGGTATTCTTCTTCAGCTGGGTTTGAGAATTCGAGATACTCGTAAGGTTGTTCTATACTTGGTTGCTTTCCCATCTGTCTGCTTTGTCTGAAAAAGAAATTGAAGATTCAGTGTTAGTTAACTTTTTTGCCACCTTATTACAGTAACAAATTAACCTGTAAAAGTAATACGACAATTTACAACACACAATAAATGATTACAAGCAAACAAATTTCCACTACAACCTTTCTCCAAAATGTTGTACTGTTACAAAAAATATTTGCTTATGACCATTTCCAGTTGCCACTGCATTGATCAATTAGTTACTTTTCTAAATTATGAACATTTCATTGCTGTTGTTCACTTAAAAATATATTGTTAGATATAAGTGATGTACTTAAACAAGTTCCCTTGAACCATTCTCACCACCATAACATGCATAAATCCATTTGATTCTCACTGCAATGTGTACTCTTTGTACGCGTTGTTTTCTAGGGTGCTTTCACGTACTCATGCTTACTTTGACTCTTTTGACTTGCCATACCCGTTGTCATAGGTAAGAGTCCTCAACGGAACTTGGTCGTTTTGTGTGGCATTTGCTGCCCCATCATCAGACCTTGGTACCGGCAGTGTAGCGCGCTTGTCTACTTTGTAGTCGGCGTACATCTGAGAAATAAAGCAACACATGGAAAATGGAATTTATATTTATATATCAGCCAGGCTTGTCAAAACAACAAGTCACTTTCTATTATTATTTGTATGCTGAAAATGTGCGGTCTTTTTTAGGTTTCTGCTACCTGTGTGCTAGCTAGGTGTTTGTGTGTTCGTGGAGGGCGGGTGGTTGTTCCTGATTTGTGTGTCAGTTGTTCATGTGTGTTCTTCGGTACTTTCAACATAATCCTTGGTTTGTCCTACTCTGCATAAAATTACTTTTGATACAAACTATCACTTTAAAGTATTCTCCAATAACCTGACTTTATAAATCAAATAATAACGGTTAAAGACCAATTGTCAAAAAAGCAATTAATTATTAAAAACTAATAATCACTCTGATATGCTTTGATGTTTGTTCTTTCATCCAGTTATGATGCTCTCTTAATTAGCATTTGAAGTATTAAAATGCTTTTGCTTAACTTAAAATATGAAACACCCAAAATGCTCCCAGAATTGTGTAGGCCTTTTCAAAATAGCCGCCACAATGTCGTTAGCATTAAGTCATTGTTTGGCTGTTAAATATTGCATTTTGTCTACCTGATCATGAATTGGTGGGAAGTGGCCTTCTACGACGGACTTGAACAACGGCGATGACAACGATAATTACCAGTCATAATCCGCCCAGACATCCGACCACAGGACCAATCCAACCTGTAAAATCGTTGAGAAGATAGACAGATCAACGACGTGATATTGAGACCTACTGTGCCATTTTCGTGCTCAGTCAGCAGAAATTGTGATTTGTTAAAGATTTATATAACGCGGAAGCTTACAAAAACATCTTAGAAGGTCAGGAGGACTGTCTTCATTTGGTCAAAATATTGTATGCAGACTTCTGAACAAAGCAAACTTTTCAACTTGTAAGATGTTTAACATGTGGTATGATAATAACATTAACAGAACAGCCTGTCTTTCAGGTCGGGTGGATGTAATATACCTGGTACTCCTGAGCCTGACCCACGCTGACCCAATCGTCCGCCCTCCGAGGTGGTCGTACCTGAGGTCGACGAACCTCCGCTTTGTTTATAATTCCTTGGTGCATTGCCAGGAATATAAATAGTAGATACAGGCTATCCATCTAAAATGAAAAAATTGTCTTGTTGCGTTCGTTATTAGTAAGGCAAAACAAATAGGTCACCACATTTTACGTTATCAGATGAAAGTTATGTGTATATTGGATCATAGTAATATTATCAGACTATAATCGGCTGCAGCCTGAAGCTGCGTGGTAATCGAAAAAGTTTGTAAAATATCAGTTGTTTCACCAAAATGCTCACTAGTGTATGAAATGTGGCGCGTCACGGGAAATGACACCTTCGGACATTTGACGTCAATCCTTGAAATGACGTCATAAAGTTGAGCAGACTACATTAATTATTATGCATTTCGCGGTAAAAAATATTATTTTATTGTCAAAATGAGTAAGAAAATCACATCTTACTTATGAGAAACTAAAAGATAATTGTAATTTCTTTCCAAATATAGTGACAAATAATGTAACAAAATATGACCGAATGTACCTTTTCCCGTGACGCGCCCCAAATATGACCCAAAAGTCTCCTCACAAAAAGGAAAACCTAAAACTCGGGCACACTAACCGGCGCTTACAAGTCGCACGCAGGGCATGCATGAATAACGTGCAGATTATTAAACTACTCGGAATCGCACATATTTGTTTCCCACCAACTTATTCATAAACAAGATGCTTTTCGGGTTTTTCTATGTGCTTTCGGCAAGACAGTGAATTAAAGGTATGATGAAAACCATAAGTTAGCTTCAAGTCTGCTGCTAATTCTTAAAACTGCTTTATTTGACAGTGATAAACAATGACAAACCCGACCACAAACGGATGTTTTGCGTCGAGATACTTTATCAAAGCACTGAAAGCGCTGGAAGCCAGCGGAGCGTAAACATAATCAAAATAAAACAACCCCATAATGTGCAATGTAACAGGACTTTCAGTTTATTCCAGCCATAGTAAATTTTTAATATCTGAACAGAATGAAGAAACTTTATGGAAGACATGCCATATGCTTGCAAAAATGCAAAAAACACTCATAATAAAACTGGTCAAAATATTTAACAAGATGGTCCAAAGGACCCTAGGTCGCTCACCTGTCAACAACTGCTCAAGAGTCAGTGGATACAAATGCAATTGCCATAATAGCTTTCTTTGGCTCTTTCAATGGCCATAACTCTGGAATCCCTTATGGAATCTAGCCGGTTCAAGAAAGGAACAAAGATCTTATATTAACTCAATTATTGTACAAGTCTGATTAAATTCAAATAAAAAATGAAGCTGCTTTTGTGCAGACAGGGTCTAAATAGTTTATTTTGGCACTTAACTCCGGAACCCATAATGCAATATATGGCAATTTCAAGAAAGGATCTAAGATCTTATGGTAATGGAAGTAAATATCAGACCAAAATTAAGGCCACTAGAGTGCAGACAAGCTTTTATTATAACTTGACCTGGTGACCTAGTTTTCACGGTCACATGACCCAGTTTACAAATTGACCTAGATATCATTGAGATAAACATTCTGACCAAGCTTGAAGAAGATCAGACCAAAATAAAGGCCTCTCGACTGCGGACAAGGTTTTTCTATAATTTGACAGTGACCTAGTTGTCATGGTCACATGACCCAGTTTTTAATCCGACCTAGATATCATTGAGATAAACATTCTGACCAAGTTTGAAGAAGATCGGATAAAAATTAAGCAGCTAGAGTGCTGACAACAATTGTGAATGGACGCAGGACAAAAGGTGATTACAAAAGTACACCCTATCACTATTTGACAGATGAGCTAAAAAGTAATTTTAGGAGAACTACTGAAATAAATGAAAAAAGGAACATTAAACATGTTAAAAGCAATCGAACAGGACAAATACAAAAATATTACAGGTCAAGTTTGATCAAGCAATATCAGGATCAAAATGCATCACTGACTAGAATGCCTAGCCATGGTTGTAATGCAACTCAATATTTGCACAAGTACCAATTTTGATTCATTCCAAACAGTGAAGTGCATGTCAGGATGCTTAACAGTAGTTGAACGTGATGATGGTAATATAATTTTATATCCATTCTTTATAGCAATACATCACAACTTAGGGCAATGCCAATGCCTTATAAATTTCATTTAGTAAATGAAAGAGGCACAGCAAATGTTTTGTGTCAAAGAATGAAAATTGTTGGGTTAGCAAAATTATATTTATTTCTTATAATATTATAACTTTTTTCTTTTCTTTGTATTTCTCTTTATTATTTCCACTTTCAAAGTAATTACACAGGGACCCTGTGAAAGGCTATTTGATCTTGGTTTTATGTATAACAATGTGTCACAGGGAGTTAGCATTATGTTAATGTAATCGTATTTTAATTAAGTGTCCAACCTAAATCAGATAAAGGGGCTCTTTATATTCTTTTCATTAGCACAGCCCTTATTGACAGACACTCTTTCCCCCACTGTTACCTGTCAACTCTATTTAGACTTTTTTTATTGCATGTGAGGCATCCATCTGATCTGAATCCACACACTGAATCGTGATCCAGTGATTTCAATTGATGCAGATTCTTGCATCTTAAAGAAAACAAATTTGATATTTTTTCCACTTTTGACCCCACCTAATTTTGAGCTTGGGGTCATTTTGATGCACAAAAACTTTTAAAAAGTGGTTTACTTTTGCAATAATGAGGATAAGTATTGAGGAAATTGCATTTTTAATATGAAGTCAACACTTACTTAAGTCTTGCAAATTAATTATAAGTAATACATGTATAAGTATCACTTAATACAAGATATGACTTGTGAAGATCTGGTTTTGACCCATTGAAAATTCTCAACAGGGGTCAAATGACCCCTGGTTTTCAAAAGCAACTGAAATCCCTGCTTGATCAGAAAGTACATGTATCTAAAAGATCTAATTTAAAACATGAACAGACTCTGACCAGCCTCCACTGATATCCAAGTTAATATGGTCTAACCTTGTCACACATGGAATAAAAGCTGTATCCATGTAGGCCCCTTTATACTTATGCATAATAATTTATGTCTACTTACATGGAAAAAGTAGACATAAAACATGGAATACTTGTGTTTTGCACAGAAAATCCATTTCTAACTCCTTAACTCCATATAATATGCACCTTAAGTTTATGGCATGGGCAGTGTAGAATTAGATCACCCTGCATCTCTGTGCTGTTTGATCAGGATCTGCACTGTTCAATTTAAGATTCATAAGGTTATTTCTAAACAAGATGTGACCAGTGTAGGTCCTGATCAGATGGCACAAATGTTCAGTCTGATCCGGATCTACATTAGATGCACATGTGATAAAAAGGCATATATTATATATGGCAGAAAGGGGCTCAAAGGGACATGATCAATGTGATAAAAGGCATATATAATATATGGCAGAAAGGGGCTCAAAGGTGCAGGATCAATCATTTTTAGTTATACCCCTTAGAATGACATGAACAATCTTTCTTAATGAATATTATCATCTTCAACTAAAATCTATTTCAGAAATTACTCTACTTCATAAAGCTATTTCAGTTACTAACCAAGTTAATGCAGATAATATATTGCTAGTCAGAAATATTAACACTTTATATGCCATTTAACTCGAAAATTATTTCATTAGAAGATATAATTCAGGGACACTAGATGCAGATTCTTGCATTTTGATGCAAGCATATTTATTTTTTTTTCAAATTTAACACCCCCCCCCCCCCCATCATTTTGAGTTTGGGATCATTTTGATGTTGGAGAATTTAAAAAAGTGGTCAATTTTTGCAATAAAAGTGATTAATATTGTGCACATGTCTATTGCATTTTAACCCTTTACTTTCGGCTGATTGTGAATCCACTAAAATGAGGTGAAAATGACTTTTCAGATTTAGCACATAGAGGAACCCTGGATAAGAATTATATTTTCTTTTGAATATGTTTTTATCTTCACAAATTTATCACAACCAATGAGCCGGCGACTGTTCTTTGCTTGTTAAAAAAGAGTCTTTTAAGCAGGGATTTAAATAGCTTTTGAAAACCAGGGGTTGTTTTACCCCTGTTGAGATTTTTTAAGGGTCATAATCAAATACTTTCTAGTCGTATCTTGTGTTGATTGAACTTAAACTACTTATAAAAGTGCTTTTACTTCATTTAAATATATGTTCAGTGGTCAAAAAAGTATTAACTTCATAATTAAAATGCAGTAGACACAATACATTGTATTTATCTTTATTCTTGCAAAGTTTGACCATGTTTCCAAGATTCTCATGAATCAAAATGATCCCAAGCTCAGAATAAGGTGTGGTCAAATGTGGAAAAAACTTATTTGCTTACATCAAAATGCAAGAATCTGCATACAGATCTACTGATAATTGGGAAATCAAGTCAGTGGTTAATTTGCAAGTTTATTCTACACTGATTGTCATAAATTTGTCTTGTAACTGAGATTGTTACCTAGCGAAAACTAGGTAATTTAAAAATTAAAAATACTGGTTTCCCTATGTGGTCGTATTGATAAATCAAATAAATTTCAACAATTTTGGAGCAACAAAAGCTTTTCCAAAATTAAAGAAGCTGCATTATTTGATTTCATATCTGGGACCTGCTAAATATATCTGGGCGGTCTGAAAGCTTGGCCGTTTGTATCTGACTGCAGGACTTATAGTCTGCATGTCCCATCTGTTTAGTTCATTAATCTGGGCCAAATCACCCGGCCATATCGTCTGTATATCATTGAAACTTAGGAAGTAATCAGCTATACTTGCAAACAAATAAAACTATTTACCTTGTAAAGACCTGTAAACCTGGATGGTGTAATTGCCGGTGTGATATGGAACTTTGTTTTCGAAGTGTCTATCTTTACATCCTCACCAGAAAATGTAAACAATAATCAGATGTGTGTTCTGCAGCTGGTTTATACAAATCATCAAATGGTATTATAACACTTAAACTTCATTTAAGAAACAAAATATGTGACACGAATACTAAACAGTTTTGATACCTAAAACGACTGATTTCCAGGCACTCAGTCCGTAACAAATTGTAAACGAAGATCATTTTTATGGGGATTCTTTTTTCCTAATTTAAGTAACTCCTCATGCGAGTCATAAGTAAATTTACGTGTTTTGATTGTATTATATAGTGCAAAACTTTGATAAAATTTCGGCTTGCAATTGAGCTTTTTAATAGCCGTGCGTGGTCCCCGCGACGCATGTGACAAAATTTTATAAGGTACATATACCTCATTTGTTGTTTTTTTTTCATCGCCGTATGATTTAAATTTCCTTCCCCTGTGAAAACAACTGAAAGTCAATTAGCTAAACTTAATTTCCTAATTAAAGATTTTCTTTGGTGCCCGCGCTTTGGCTGCAGCAACTGATCTTGAATCTCTTTTGTACAACTGCACATTGTCTTGTTTTTTGTATTTAACAATTTTTACTTCAAACTATCATAATCCGGAAAAGTTTCTCCAATTTAAAATTTGATAGACATTTAATTTTGAAACTGGTGAATGAAATTCTGGGGGAAAACTTTAGAACAAATAATATATTCCGACATCCATGTTTATTATTCCACTTAAAAAGACGATTCCAATCTAGAATCAACACAGAATAGTTGTGCCAATATGAAATTGTTCTTTAATTTTAATAAGGACCAAACGATAGAGACATATCTGTTGTATTTTATTGAGTAACAACAAACAATAGGCTAATTACCAACCCTGTGAACGGCGGCATTTAACAAAGCTGCTGCGACATATTTAACTGCAAACTGAATTGATCAATTAGTATTGATAGTTTTAACAAGTTTTGATTGTCGAAACATCAGAGGGCAAGCAATTGGTGCTACAATTACTTCCATTACCTTTACATAAAAGAAACAAACAAACATTTTTACCAAACATTTTATTGATTTTCCCGATTGTTGCGACCGATGTTCATGTTTAAACACAATTTATTATCAATTATTTATTGTGGAACCGGTATACCTGTATATTCTCCTAGACCGGAGCCGGTCGAGGAGACAGTCCTACGTGTATACTCTCCTCGACCGGCAGCCGGTCGAGGAGACTCTGGGTCTGGTGAGGAGACACTTCCAATCCTCAAATTCAAAATATGCAAAACTTTTAAAGTAAAGTTGATTGCACATTTATGCATACAATGACTGCCCTCATGCAATTTTTGGGATACAGTTGAAACAGTTTCAAAACTCTTCCTGACCTTTCGGCAATTACATAGTGTCTGTAATAAATTATTTTTGTCGATGTCTGTGTTTATAATTTTTTGTAATCCTTCCAGGATTTCGCGTACTATCTCCCATGTTAATTCCACTTCCGCAAGACACATTTGGCATCATTTTCATGATTTTCACAATTAAAATTCGCACAAAACATTAGCTAGACAGCCTATATAGCGCTCTATTTGTTGAAAAACGTTTGCTAGAGAGAATAAAGCCTTCATCGCTTGTAATGAACATAGGGCATTTTTTACAGATGGTTCTTATGATAATTATACCTTATGGACTTGTCAAGACCTTATAGAGTCGCTAACTTTCTTACTAGATAATATTTATGTTAGATTCGGTACCTCTATTTATAAACAAGTAATAGGCATCCCAATGGGTACTAATTGTGCACCCCTAGTTGCTGATCTGTTTTTATACTGTTATGAAAGAGACTTTATGTTATCTCTTTCTACTGAACATCAAGATGATATAATTACAGCTTTTAACAACACCTCGAGGTACCTTGATGATTTATTAAATATAGACAATAACCATTTTCCATTACTTGTTAATAAGATTTATCCTAAAGAACTACAACTTAACAAAGCGAACACTTCAGAAAAGCAAGCAAACTTTCTCGATCTAAATCTGTCCATTGAAAATGGTTATGTCACTACTAAAATTTATGATAAAAGAGATGATTTTAATTTTAATATAGTAAATTTTCCGTTTTTAGACGGCGATGTTCCCCGTGCAACATCTTATGGGGTTTATATCTCACAGCTTGTTCGCTTTTCAAGAGCTTGCAACAATGTTAATGATTTCAATGAACGTAATCTTTGCATTACAGAAAAACTTTTAAAACAAGGTTATCGGTATCACAAATTAAGGAAAACCTTTTGCAAGTTTTATCGCCGATACCCAGATTTAATTCATAAATACAAATGCAGTTTAAAATCACTTTTGCAACAAGGTATTTCATAACCAGTTTTTTATGGAGATTTAATTTATAAACTTAAAAAGATAAAAGGCAGTGTTAATTTCTCCCGGTTATTCGTAAAAACCATCTGTAAATTTAAAAAGAAAGGTTACCAACATGATATTTTACAGCGCTCTGCAGGCCTAGTGATTAACCCTTCTACAGTTGATCATTATGCTTACCTCTTTGATTGAACGACGGTGGCAGGGGTTTAAGAGTTTATGAAGGTTAATGGGGAAATCTTTTCTTAAAAGAACCTAGAAGCTCGATTTGTTTCTTTTATCCCTGTCATCGTGTTCTTGCTGATTTTACTCCAGATGCTCTGGTCTCGGAAAGATCATTGAGTACCCGCCCTTTGGCTTTGCAATGCTATTAGCTTCTTATGTTTTTATGTTTGTATGCTTTTGCATACAACATTGTTGAGCTGATGGGTGGGTTGGAGTTATTTCACCAAGACAATTTGTACTTGTCTTGTGATACGAGAACCTGTTGGGGCAAGTGTGAGGTTGGTGCACTCTAGAACCTGGTTTAAACCCCCAGTGGCAATTTGATTTGCCACTGACCGTTCCAAGGCGGTAACCCCTCGGGTTCTCATTTTTGTTTTTTGTTAGTGGCGTCCTTTTTGAAACTGATTATTTTATTAACCATGCTCTCTCCCCCTCTCTTCTTCTTGACTGTGTGGGGAGGCTGTTGTTTTCTGAATGTGGCAATTCCTGATATGCATCTTTCACCTTTTTCGAAAAATGTTCAATTTTTTAGGTACAATCGAGGGGAGATCACTTGAGGTGTGTGTAGTTTGGGCTAAACCCCGTACGTGTTACGTAACAAAACGTAAAACTATCGACACGTTATATATTTTGAATAAATCAAAAATACACCCCTCAAAATACTGAAATACTTCAAAATTTTTGCAACGTGTCTGCGTTCAGAATACGCGTTCAGAATATTGACATTTAACGGTGCATAGAATCACCGAAAACAACCGAATAATACCGAAAAAGACCGTAAAAGGGACCGAATGTGATTAAAAATTGAATTTATATACATAAATTATACATTGGCATTTATTTTAAAAGTGGTATTTGGTACAAAAATAATGTTTTTGGGTCAACTTTTCGGTCTTAGTTGGTGTTTTCGGTTGATTCGGTCTTAGTCGTTTTTTGGTCGATTTCGGTGATTCTATTCACCCGCCATTTTACGTCATTATGATTGTATTACACATACGCAGTTTATTGGATTATATATATCGATAATATCAGTACGCCTTTGTTGCTTTCATTGAGTAAGCGTTTTACTGATTATTCTTTAAAAGCAATCAATTTAAATGATCGTTAACAACTGATTTTCTATGATTGCTTTTGGAACTCTTTTCTGACGTCTACCGGAAGCTGTACTTCGACTTTTTCATTTGAGCGCACCTGCTGAAAGGTCTGAGATTTCGGATCTCAATCTCTATAGCCAACGGTAAACCGCTGGCTAAAAAAGGAGTTGCAGCGGTTACGCGCTCTTTCAAAGTAGCTTTCTTAATAGACATATAAACAACCTTTAAATAACAACCTCTCTCAACATTTTGTAAAAGCTGAAAATATTTAGAATTGTAACATACTTATTTACTCGAATTAATTGAATCCTTAATATAATGAAATAGACCTAAATCATCTAAATTATATATATATATAAAAACAAAACAAACGAACCTGTAGTAAACGTGCCTGGCATTTCACATGAACACTGTCACGGGAAGTAATCTCAAGTCTGTAACTATATATAAACTCCGTCACTGGCAGCTACAGCACATCCTCCCGGACATTTTCATTTGAACACGGTCACTGGCAGTCCGGATGTTCAAAGTCACCGGTAGTTATTTCACGTTAACATTGTCACGGGAAGTAATCTCAAGTCTGTAACTATATATAAACTCCGTCACTGGCAGCTACAGCACATCCTCCCGGACATTTTCATTTGAACACGGTCACTGGCAGTCCGGATGTTCAAAGTCACCGGTAGTTATTTCACGTGAACACTGTCACGGGAAGTAATCTCAACTCTGTAACTATATATAAACTCCGTCACTGGCAGCTATCGCACATCAACCCGGACATTTTCATTTGAACACGGTCACTGGCAGTCCGGATGTTCAAAGTCACCGGTAGTGATTTCACGTGAACACTGTCACGGGAAGTAATCTCAAGTCTGTAATTATATATAAACTCCGTCACTGGCAGCTACAGCACATCCTCCCGGACATTTTCATTTGAACACGGTCACTGGCAGTCCGGATGTTCAAAGTCACCGGTAGTTATTTCACGTGAACACTGTCACGGGAAGTAATCTCAAGTCTGTAACTATATATAAACTCCGTCACTGGCAGCTACAGCACATCCTCCCGGACATTTTCATTTGAACACGGTCACTGGCAGTCCGGATGTTCAAAGTCACCGGTAGTTATTTCACGTAAACACTGTCACGGGAAGTAATCTCAAGTCTATAACTATATAAAAACTCCGTCACTGGCATTTATCGCACATCCACCCGGACATTTTCATTTGAACACGGTCACTGGCAGTCCGGATGTTCAAAGTCACCGGTAGTTATTTCACGTGAACACTGTCACGGGAAGTAATCTAAAGTCTGTAACTATATATAAACTCCGTCACTGGCAGCTATCGCACATCCACCCGGACATTTTCATTTGAACACGGTCACTGGCAGTCCGGATGTTCAAAGTCACCGGTACTTATTTCACGTGAACACTGTCACGGGAAGTAATCTTAAATCTGTAACAAGCAAATTCGTTGAATTTATATCCCCCGCCGAGTACTGGTTATTACTAACACAACAGCTGAAGTCATAGGGCTTTATTTAGATATTTATTATGGATGGCAAAAAAGGTGAAAAAAACTTCAGATGGTGAAAAGGGTTGGGCAGCTCACCAGAATATAAAAATGAGACAAAAAGTCTTCAAGTTGTTGAAATGAAGAATGCAGTAGTAAAAATATAGTGCTGTATTTAAAAGAAATCTATGCAGAAGTTGCATAGAAGTAGCATATAAACGAATACTACTCTATATGCATAGTGCATAACTTATCAAAGGGCCATAACTCTGTGTAAAACGGTCAGACCAGAACAGGACAACAATATGGGCATCTTGTCTTGGTATTGATGGTTTCCATAGATTCCTGCTGAGAAATAGCAAGGAAACAAATACTGCTCTACAAGCAAAATGCATAACTTATCAAAGGGCTATAACTCTGTGTCAAAGGATCTGACTGAATCAAGATGACAATATGTGCGTCTCCTCTTAGTATTGATGGTTCCCAGAAAGTTTCATTAAAATCCATCCAGTAGTTGCAGAGAAATAGCGTGGAAACAAATTCTGCTCTATTTGCATAAGGTATAAGTTATCAAAGGGCAATAACTCTGTGTTAAACAGTCTGACCGGAACAAGATGACAAAATGGGCATCTCGTCTCAGTATTGATGTTTCCCAGAAAGTTTCATTTCAATCCATCGAGAAGTTGAAAAGAAAAAGAGCGGAAACAAATACTGCTCTATTATGCATAAGTCATCAAAGGGCAATAACTCTGTGTTAAACAGTCTGACTGGAACAAGACAACAATATACACATCTCTTCTTGGTATTGATGGTTCTCAGAAAGATTAATTGAAATCCATCCAGTAGTTGCAGAGAAATAGAGGAAAAGAATACTGTTCTATAATATGCATAATGCATAAGTTATCAAAGGGCCATAACTGTGTTAAATAGTCTGACAGGAACAACAGGATGATATGCACATTTCCTCTTGGTATAGATGGTTTCAAGAAAATTTCATTGAAATCCATCCAAAAGTTGCAGAGAAATAGCGCGGAAATAAATACTGCTATATATGCATAATGCATAAGTTATCAAAGGGCAATAACTCTGTATTAAACAGTCTGACTGGAACAAGACCATGACATGCGCATCTCTTCTTGGTATTGATGTTTTCCAGAAAGTTTCATTGAAATCCATTCAGTAGTTGCAGAGCAATAGCATGGAAATGAATACTGCTATATATGCATAATGCATAAGTTATCAAAGGGCCATAACTCTGTGTTCAACAGTCTGACTGGAACAAAACGACAATATGCGCATCTTCTCTTGGTATTGATGGTTCTCAGAAAGATTCATTGAAACCCATCCGCTAGTTACAGAGAAATAGCGCGGAAACGAATACTGCTCTATATGCATAATGCATAAGTAATCAAAGGGCAATAACTCTGTGTTAAATGATCTGACCGAAACAAGACAATGATATGCGCATCTCCTCTTGGTATAGATGGTTTTCAGCAAGTTTCATTGAAACCCATCCGCTAGTTACAGAGAAATAGCGCGGAACAAATACTGCTCTATATGCATAATGCATAAGTTAATGAAGGGCAATAACTATGTGTTAAATGGTCTGACCGAAACAAGACAAAGATATGCGCAACTCCTCTTTGTATAGATGGTTTTCAGCAAGTTTCATTGAAATCCATTCAGTAGTTGCAGAGAAATAGCGCGGAAACGAACACTGCTCTATATGCATAATGCATAAGTTATCAAACGGCAATAACTCTGTGTTAAATGGTCTGACTGGAACAAGACAACGATATGCGCATCTCCTCTTGGTATTGATGGTTCTCAGAAAAATTTCGTTGAAATCCATCCAGTGGTTGCAGAGAAATAGCTCGGAAACGAATACTGCCCTATATACATAATGCATAAGTTATCAAAGGGCCATAACTCTGTGTTAAATGGTCTGACCGAAAACAAGACAACGACATGCGCATCTCCTCTTTGTATAGATAGTTTGCAGCAAGTTTCATTGAAATCCATTCAGTAGTTGCAGAGAAATAACGTAGAAACGAATACTGCCCTATATACATAATGCATAGGTTATCAAAGGGCCATAACTCTGTGTTAAATGGTCTGACCGAAACAAGAGGACGATATGCGCATCTCCTCTTGGTACTGATACTTCCTACAGAGTTTCGTTGAAATCCATTCAGTAGTTGCAGAGAAATAGCGCAGAAACGAATACTTCCCTATATACATAATGCATAAGTTATCAAAGGGCCATAACTCTGTGTTAAATGGGCTGACCAGAACAAGACGATGATATGCGCATCTCCTCTCAGTACTGATACTTCCCACAGAGTTTCGTTGAAATCCATCCAGTGGTTGCAGAGAAATAGCCCGGAAACGAAATTCGGACGGACACCGTGACACCGTGACGACGTGACACCGTGACGGACGGACAACGCCAAAACAATATCCCCCTCCCGATTTCATCGGCGGGGGATAACTATATATAAACTCCGTCACTGGCAGCTACAGCACATCCTCCCGGACATTTTCATTTGAACACGGTCACTGGCAGTCCGGATGTTCAAAGTCACCGGTAGTTATTTCACGTGAACACTGTCACGGGAAGTAATCTCAAGTCTGTAACTATATAAAATCTCCGTCACTGGCAGCTATCGCACATCCACCCGGACATTTTCATTTGAACACGGTCACTGGCAGTCCGGATGTTCAAAGTGACCGGTAGTTATTTCACGTGAACACTGTCACGGGAAGTAATCTCAAGTCTGTAACTATATATAAACTCCGTCACTGGCAGCTATCGCACATCCACCCGGACATCTTCATTTGAACACGGTTACTGGCAGTCCGGTTGTTCAAAGTCACCGGTAGTTATTTCACCTGAACACTGTCGTTTGAAGTTATCTCACATCTTTCCGTAGGTCATTCCATTTAATGTATTGATGTCGAACAAAAACACTTTCATTACGGTTGTCGTTTTAGCAATAACAAATAACAACCCACTTTACACTATTGTGATCCAGCTGACGGATCAAGTTAATTCAATACTCATACAGAGCGTATACGGTTGATCAGACAAAAAAAAACAGACTGTGAAATAACACTTTCAGTTACCGATTTTAAACGACTTTTAAATTAATGTCCAATTTTGCTAACTTGAGGGTGGGGAGGGGGGGGGGGTCCTAATAAATACTAAGACGATTACAAGTTGTATGGATACTAACCACTCGTTTAAAAAAAAATCACATTTGTTAATGTATTAAACACAACGTCACAAGTTTCAAGCATACAAGAGAAATTATGGTTTAGGCTTACCTATGTTTACAATAAAAAGGATCATACCAACTGTCATATACCCAAGTCATTTGTAATTCATAACCTTACCAAAATCTAGATCTTTGTTTCGTGAAATGTTTCACAATTTTATTTAAATTTAATATCTTCGCCTCTGTATTTCCATAAACTGTTAGTCAAATATTGGCATGATTGTATAGCTTTTTTCCAAACCAAATCGAAATAACTTATTTTGTTCATTTTACATGTATATTATTAGACAGATTACGTATTTTAAAGCAGCTTCTATCAAACCAAGGACATTTGTCAATTTTTACATAGGTGTTACATATAAAAAATTCTATGTTAATCAACGATTATAATATAGTGTTTTTATTATATAAACGATGATTAAGGTGGAACGCGACACTTTGCGAATTTTCGAATTTCTTTATGAAATTTGGTATGGAATTTATTGACGATGACTCCAGCGTGAATCCGCAAACCGTTTTTCGATTAATCAAATAGTTATTTAAGAGGCTGTGTCACCAACCATTGAGCTTCGGCTATGTAAAGGTTGGAAACTCAAAAAAAATAGAATTTATTATTTTGTGTAAATAATTAATCTATATCAACTTCCAAGTTATTTTTTGTGTGGCATATTTGTCAGAAAGTTATCGTTGCCAGACAAGCTTTACAAGTGTGGAAGGAGTTTGGTGTTTTTATTCCATTTGGAGGATGTAGGTAGAAATAAAGTTATTTTCACTTCTATGAGGCAGTCAATAATAACTTTTTGAGCTTGTTTTACAAGAAATGCAATAAATAATACATATTACTTGACATGATGTTTAGTGCAACTTTTATTTTGAGCTATGTATGTCTGTTTCATTACTGATGGGAGCCTATATCTAAATATAGAAAATATTGAAAATAGAAAATTTTCAGATTGCTGCTCTGGTAACTTGATCTGTATTCACTGCCATTTAATGCAAAAGTACATGGCATACATCAGTTTTTGGCTCTTGTTTTTTTGGTTAGGGTAATTGATTTTCATTGATTCTAAAAAAAACTCTGCCCACTCACAGTGTACTGTGTGTATGAAAATTAATAGTTACCACAGGGGAAAGTTACACAAACCTGACTGCATTTTTATAGTGATGCATAGATTAAATGAGGTATTATTAACTCTGATGGTATTTCTAGTATTTAAAATACTGGAATAGTTTTTTTGATCCAAGTGTTGTTTTATTTTTACAGTGACCAGATAGAAATCAGAATGGACTATGAACAGTGAAAACATGTGACCCAGGAGTGGTAAGTGATTTTCATTGCTTCTGAAAAAAAACTTAATAATAATATTACACAATGGACACCCAGGTTCAGTATAGCATAAATATAGTTGTTGTACTTTTAATCTTGAAATTTAATAAAATAAATATTGGCAATGATATGATTGGAATAGTAAAGACTGCCTTTGTTTTGACAGCTCTTGTAACAAAATTATCAAACTATAAAAATGTTTTTAAACCCTGTGAACACAATAAAGTACTCGTATAATCAACTGCTATTAAAACTTAATTGAATTCCAAAAGAAGAAAATCATTTTGACAGATAAAACTGTTTTTGTAGGTGTGAACTCAGACCACTGATACAGATTGTGATAGCCTTTGGATACCAGGGAGTCAGTACACAGAACAGGGAAGCCAAGATTATGAAATAGTTAAATCAGAAATATCACATAACCAGAAGAAAAGGCGAGCATTGGACAGTTTCTTTGGACAGTTTCTTAGAATGTTGTGGACCAAGTCCAGTAAAAAAACAACAGTTTAAACAAATTGGACAGAAGCATCAGCTCGCACTGAAAAAGACTATCTGGCTAAAGCTTCCAAAATATTTGATCAAGTCCTTCATGTTATTGCACCAAGTCAAGAATATTTATTGGCAGAGGCATTTGTAGTTGCACAACAGCCAACATTACAACAAAATGACTAGCAAATGACAGGTGTTAATAGAGGGTATTGTTTTAGCAAGTGTAACATAGAAATAAATCACTAGTGTAACATATATCTATCTTTTACAAACAACTTTTCTGGTTATTTTTGTTAGTGTTTTCTTGAAGAATTTTCATTGTAGAATTTGTCAGTGTCTGTTTATGAAATTATGACATGTCGTCTTGTTCTAAAACATAAACATATTTTCTAAAATTCCATTTTGGAATATAATTGTTGTATGGGCCTATTGTGAATAAGCAGTGAAAATAAAAGTGTTAATCCACAGTTACAAAACTGGGAAATATCACTTTTAATTTTTCTAAGAAATCTGTGTTATTCACTTGCAAGCAAAAAATAACAGTAATCATGAATGATACTTTTTCTTGCATACTAAATAAAAGTGTCAATTTGTCTATGTAGACACAGATAAATATATCTTATTCTGGTTTTTAACGTGAAAATTAAATGATTTCCTTTTAAACCAAGTCTGATCTCATGATTATGTTCAAAATGTTAAAAACAAACATGATTTCATTAATGGCACAAAAGTCGTCTTTTACAGGCCTTGCAAGACAACTTTTTAGCACTGGTGAAAGATGGTGTGCACAAATTAAATTTGTTATGAATAATCAAAACCCATTAGGAAACCCAGTCTTAATTGTGTCAGCAATAATGTAATAAAAAATTCTTATCAAATATTTTGAGGCAATTATTTTTCACACTCCCTATGTATAACATCGTTTACCCTTTTCTCCATGTACATATATATCGGCTTTGTTGCTTGTGTAACCAATGTAGATCCAGATCAGCTGGCAGATCATTGCTGTCTGATGTGGCTCAACACTGGTTGCCTCTTGATCAGAAGTTATCCAATGAATCTAAAAGCAAACTGTAGATCCTGATCAGATGGCTCAGGTATGTGGGATGATCTGGATCTACACAATTTAAGGTGTTTTGAATATACGGACTAAATTCTGCAAGTCCAAAAGGCTAAAAAATGAGTTTAGGTAGGGCCAACAAGATACTTTTTATTTTGGTACCAAATTGTAGCCTATTATATGGCCTTACAATTTAGACTGGCCTGCAAAGAAAATTTTATTTTGAATCCTTGGAAAAAGCTGGAAGATATCTAATGTCAAAACACACAGAAAGCAACAAAAAACTGTAAAACTTAATATGACAAAAGATGAAACTTTTCTTTACTTTTTTCCTTTAAACTTTGTCAAAGAAGTTGTAGGATGCAAGTTAAAGTTCAAGGTTACCAACTTTTATTACTGAGTTTTAAAAACATGAGTTAAGCCCCTTGATTTTATTGAAATATAATGAAAAAAAATGAAAATCACTAATGTTCCATTTTCTTGATAGAAAGTTTTATTTCTGGTGATTGTTTTAACTTAAAGAAAAAGATTGTAGGACAAATTCTCTGAAAAAGCTGTTAAACACCCTGTAACCATTCAGGGATCATTGAAATATAATGATATCTGTTTAATTTTGTACTTGAGAACAAGCCATTTATTACAAACCTGTTTGAAAAACAAGACAAATTATGGAATCACCGGCGGCAGGCAGCGTCCACAAAATGTTACCAACTATCTTGTGTAGATCCAGATCAGACTGCGCGCATTTGCACAATGATCTGGATCTACACTGGTCATAAATGTGCATGGGATAAAGCTTATGGAATCCAGATTTAATGTACATGAAATAATGTGAATTTTAACATTAATAGTAAACATTTGCAGTCACCTGAATTTCAAGATTTAAACATGATGTTCATTCTCTCATACAAATGTCGCTGTAAGTGGCATAATAGGTTTTAGTTTCCTAATAATGTAAAGAAATTCGAAAATTCGCAGTGTCGCGTTCCACCTTAAATTGTATAGCGATTACTAGACAGTCAAGTGACGCACACGTTAAATTAGCGTTCATTAAAACAGTTTTACAAATCTAGATATCTTTATTTTTCTTTCATGAAAATTTCTCGGTGGAAAATATTAAACTCGCCCATATATGCAATAATATATAAACATAAATGATTGATGTGAACAGAATATCGTGTGACAAACTTCTTTATACATGTGTTTACATTCCATGTAGTATTGTCCAACAATATTGACCTGGCACTTCATTAATTTTCGTAAAGGTCATTGGATAAACTGGTTATATACATTCTAATCGATTTAAAAGAAGATCGTAACGTTTACGAAATTCGCCGACTATAGGGTCAAATTCAAGAGTGCCAGGTCAATGTTGTTGGACAATACAAAGATACGGTGTATTAACTGACTTCCGTAACCTCGTGGAGCAGTATATCACGTGATATGTTGTAACCAAACCAAACCGAAACCATACTTGTTAATATTCCAGATCCAGAAAAGATTACATGATGACATGTCATCGAAAAAGAGAATGTATGGAGTTTCCGCCACAGGTAGGTCTACCACAAAAATATCTGTGACTGGGGGTTAAATGCAGTTAATATGTTGCCGTTGGTGAATTGACACTTGGTCATCCACCTACTTGACAATGTTGCATGCAACAATATTTAAACATAAAGAGGGGAGTAACCGCAGGAACCTGAATTTCTACCAGATTACATCCATATACCGCACATGAGGCATTCCACCTTATATGACTGTATAAAAACACCAGGAATGTAACGCAATCGTACCCAACGCACCAACCCGTTACAAGAGGTGTTTTCTTTGAAAACATTAGAATTAAGTTTCGTTGAAATGCTTGAGTAGCGAAAATCCCGTGTCAACACTGTGGATTGAAAACTCTTGTAACTGGCTAGTGGGTGGATAGGCCTTGTAACGCCGCATAAGAGCATCGCCGTATAAACAATTTTTTATCGTTTATGCGGTGATTTTCAACGCATAAAACTACTTTTTTATGAACAAAACACATATTAGTGGTTGATATGATATCATCACTATCGGACATAGTTTTTTGTGTCGAGACTTTTAGACAGGTACATTCTGACAAAGAATTAGTAGTGTGGATTTAATTGTGAACCAAACCAATTAATCAATCTGCAAAAAAGTTTAAAATCACGTTTTTCCAAACATAACTTGTTGTTATGTCCGTTGCAATAAGTCCCAAGTAATGCACATGTAATTTGTAACCGTTGTCCCAATCCCGGGGAATACCGGGGCCTTTAAAAAATCAAGGAAAGAACTTGCTATGGCGGGTTGGGGCAGTGGTTACTATTACGTAGAATAAGCAAGGTTGTAAAAATTGTCAATGGTTTTAAAGGGCAATGTAATACAAATTTTACCGACTACGCCAACGAGCATGTAATTAATATACGATTTTATTAAAACAAAAAGAATCAGTTTTGACTTAATCAAGGGCCATATTTCTGTCGTTACTGAAACAATAAAAATAGAAATAACTAAAGCAGGTAACAGCTTCCTACACCAAATAATATAGTATACCTCTGGGGACTCCTATGTTATAAAATTTCGAAACGGACGGACATCATCGTCACCAACGTCATCACCATCGTTTTCTTCGAATATTAGAACTCCGTTTTTAAGCCTTTTAATAAATGCCTTAATTAATCCTCTTTATGTGGCAAAAAGGCCAGTTGCGCCGCATATAAGAAATTTCTGATTTATGCGTTTAGCGTTGCCGCATAAATGCGGTCAATCTGTTTATGCGTTGAAAATCACCGCATAAACGAAAAATGTTGTTTATGCAGCAATGCTCCTATGCAGAATTACAATTACTCAAAACTACAGGGTGCACTATTTTTAAGTATTCTGTAGTTCAACATTCTAGTTCAATCCTGTATTAGATATTTTCAAAGTCTCAACTCATCTCGTATCAGTATCGACCTAAATAATATGGACTTTCCGGCTTTAGGAACGTGTCTTTGATTTCGTTTGTGTAGGCTGTATTTTCAAACGAATGATTAAGCTTTTGCTGTGTGTTAACATCAGTGCACATTGATTGTTGGTTGTCTCCACCTCCATAGTTATTGAATTCCAGATATACACCTGGTGGAGGTATCCTGAAAGATTAATATCAGATATGTTTTAGTGGTAGGTGGCAGTATTAACAGAGATGTGCCTGGTGTCGCTAACCTAAAACAAATAGCAGGACCCAAGATCATAAAATTAAGATTGGAGACCAGTCTCAATTCCCAAGCATCTGATTGGCTGAAATGGCGACCAGTCAGGTCGAATTAAAGGAAAACACCTTAAGTAACATTTTCGAAAGTGGTGACCGATAAAATGGGCACGTCACGGGAAAATAGTCTTTCGTGATATTTTTGAGCGTTTCTGTATTTTGATAAAAAAAAATTCTCATAGCTTTCAAGGGATTTTGTTACTCATTTTATTATTTTACCGCGAAATACACGTAATTAACAATGTCGACTTCTTTACTCTATCACATCATTAAAAAAACGGGTCAATTTCCGAAGACCCCCTTTTCCGTGACGCACCCCTTAAAGGGCTTACTACACTCCTCCCAACCACGTTCATCGACAAAAAGAAAATAATCAAAATTTCAATAACGGCAAAATGCCGTTCAATGAAACTATGTACACATGTATGTTGTCAGTGTATCTTTATTTTGCAGATAGTAAGACACGTTAGAACAGTAAAGAAAAATAACGAGATCTAAAAATTCCCTCAACTTCTATTTACATAAATTCACAAAAACTAAACAACACAAAACATCATTTTAAATGCCCACATGAGTAATACGATACTGACAACAATTTATTGTGTCCTCGTGACTTACAGATGTAAACTTTACGAGATTTTAGTAAAAGTGTGTTTGACCTTCAATTTCCTTGTCGCTTCCTGGTCGCGTAAACGGATGACAATCACTGATTTCTCTTTTAGTAGTTTTTAGGTCTAGCTTTTTTCTTTACTTTTCTAACGTGTCTTGCCGTATGCAAAATAAAGATACATTAGTAACTTTCATTTATGCAAAGTTTCATTGAGCGGCATTTTGCCATTATTGAGATTTTGATAATTTTCTTTTTATCAATGAACGTGATTGGGAGGCGTGTGGTAAGCCCTTAAAAAAGTACTTGTCAGCAATAGTGCACTTCATTTTGATCTAAATTTCAAGACGACATTATCACTTCCAAACTATGATAGGTGTTTAATGATCTGATATAGTGCCATTATATCAAGATATATCATTCAATTTGTCTCTTTTTCAATTAGATAACGGAACAAACTTATTTGTTTGCTAGCCCTAGCCTCATAGACATGTGTTTTAATCTGAATATCCATAATGGATAGATAAAAAGAAAAACTAAATTACAGCTGCGTAGATGCAAAACAAACATTAAATATAAAAGGACACAGCTCACAACATCAATCAGTTTTAAAAGGAAAATGTGCAACAAGGTACACACTAAAACCGTTTTGAAGAGACTTGTTATTAAGATAAGAGACCTTTAAAAGCCATGAATCACGACTAATAATACTTTATTTTATGCTTTCCAGTGAAATATAGAATTTTCCCGGTGAAATAAAAGTGCTATTTCACTGTTTTCAAACAGTGGAATATCATTTTTATTTTCACTGTTTTTTTTAGACGTTGGTACCCAAACGCACATAACATTCCGAATGATAACGTTTAGAAATATGGCTCAAGTTTGGTCATATGATGTCATGACGTCACGTCAAAGGCAAACGTTTTTTGCGCCATTTCATGCAGTGTTTCTGTCTAATTCACACAAATTATGCAATAAAAGCATAAAATAAAAAGAAAATTTGTTTTTACCAGTGTAAGATAAAAATATAATTCACTCTTGAACTCCGGAATTATGTATTTTCACTCGTGGCTTCGCCACTCGTGAAAATACCAATTTCGGAGCTCACTCGGTGAAATATATTTCTATCTTACACTGGTAAAAACAAATATCCTCTATATATTGCAGGCTCTATTACATTGAGCCTGTTCATGAGCACTAACGGAGATGCATATTACTGTCCACTCCGCCTATCCCCGGATTGTGCACAACTCAATATTTACACTCAATATGTATTGTGCTCAAAGGCCTTCAAATTACTAAAAGCACTGACTGAATGTAGGGAAAGACATTTTAGAGCCACAAACGGTGCTACTGTGATTAATAAATAGAAGAAAAATGTAAGCTAACTAAAACGACAAACATTAAAATAGTGCATGCCCGGTTTGGTTAAGCCATTAGCGAGTACATAAGCAGTAATAAATATGCCCACGCCGCCTTGTCCCGGGGTTTTTGGCACATTTGTGGGGACAAATCCGGACATGTTATTAAAAAGCGCTTTCTGCCAGAACCCCAATAATGTTGCTCAATTAGCGCTTGTAATTACATGTATTATGTTACACTGGAAATCTATACAAACTCTTGACAAAGCTGACTTTTTCGCAAGGGGAAACTATTCATCAATGCTATATTTACGCTTTTTTTTAAATTAAATAATACAGGTCAACAATTCGTCAGAAAAAAATCGCTTCAAAAGTAACTAGTCTTTCTGTAAAATTAATAGTGCGCTATCCTGAAACAAACGAATATTAAATTCTAATCGGCAGCTTAAATTGCCAGTGCTCACCGCAAAATTTTAAGTATAACCACAGGCGTTTGAAGTTTCGTCTACGATTAACGCTTACTTTCACCTATCGGTATTGCATATATATAACTAAAGTATATTTTAAGTGACATAGACGTAAATTAGATTCAAAACTTCAGACGCCTGTGGTATAATATGAGTCTCACAGTAGCGAAATACTTTGTTGTTTTATTTCCATCAAGTCTACATCTTAAATACTTATTTACTGGACATATTCTGGTTCTGCATAATCGTACGTATGTTCACAATCCTGGGATCTGTCCGTCACTTCCGGTCGTGCTGGCGGCAGTGGCGCTCGCTGTATCACAAATCCCCAGTTGTTTCTCTGATAAATAGTGGAAGAATTGTAAGTATATACCCTTATACTTAAATGAAACATGTAATCTATTGCTCAATATAAATGTTAAAATGATGTTTAAAAGGATAAAGCAACGCATAGCGACATTATTTGCAATATCTTGAGATAGCATCGGTCAAAAACAATGAAAGTCGTAGCAGAAATTATGTCCTTGGGGTTACTGAATAACATCTACAGCTATATACTGGCTGGGACCAGCGGGCTGAAGTATTTAAAACAAACACATTTTATAGGAGCACTATTAACCCACGTACATTTTCCGGTTATGGATGTGGTGTCCCGCGGGCAACAATGTATGTGGTTTTTATTTGCAACGTGTTTGCTTTTCTGGTAGTTGCAGCAAAAAAATCTTTAATAAACGAAATGACATGATTGATAACAACAAAAAAAGGGGCATCCATTAATCAAGAAAACAAGGTTGTGACATCAGAGTGTAGAGTCTTTGCGTACATGGTGAAAATAATATCAACAAAAGAACTTTTTACCTTAAGCGTTTCCAAATTACGTTTTGGAATGATATGTGGACGGCACTTTGTACGGCGGGCAAGAAGGAACACAATTATTGAAACCAGTACCAGAATAACTCCGGCAGAACTTGCTGACACGGGGACCACCCAACCTGCAACAACAGTTATGCAAACAACGAACTATGTTGTTCAAAGTGTTAAAGTTCGTCTGACTAAAATACACATACAATTCGAACTTAAATTAAGAACGTGGTGTAATTCCAAGATGTATCATTAAGTAGAAAATAAAGATAAATATTTATGTTTATTTTTGCGAGATTTTTTTTATAGGATCTGCCTTTAATAAACGATTTTTTTTTCAATAACAAACTTTTGAAATTTGGGGTAAAGGTAACACAAATAAGAAAAAAGGTTGCAGATTACCAGACCTAATTCAAAACTTCAATTTTTGCAGTTCAAAATCTCATCTGCTAAAAGGTATACCTTTAACAAGTGTTTAAAGGAGATTCCATAAAATGATATGCCATATTAGTTTTCCACTTTTGTGTAAAATCATCTATAAATTCAAAAAGGAAGGGCAACGAACATTAGTTCTATGGCGATATGCCTGGTGGTTAATCATTTTGCTAATCTCGTTAGAGGGCTAACATTGACTGTAGTTTAAGAGTTTGTGAAGGTTTACCCGGAAATCTTTAACAAAGAACGCAGACACTTGATATGTTTATTTTCATTCTTACCATTGTGTTCTTGCTGATTTAACTGCAATACCTACTAGTTTTTCTTGATAGAGCAAGTAGCTAGTTATGTTTGTTGCTTGTGCGCTTTTGTATGCAATAATGTCGAGCAGTGGGTAGGATTAATTAATTCACCATGAAAATTGTGCTTATTTCTTCATATGAGAACCTGGTCGATCTAGAATGAGGTTGGTGCACCAAACACCTGTTTAAACCAGGTGGCAAAATGTTTTATTAACCGTTTTAAGGAGGCAATCCCCTGTTGTTTTCTTTATTTTTTTGTGGTGTCATTTTGGATAAACTAATTATATATAATAGTAGAAAATCTTTTACGCACCACTTTTAGGCTCTATGTGGGTCTAAATGTGGTGATCTATGATATGCGTATTTTACCTTTTTCCTGAAATAAGACTGAAATACCGAGCTTCAGATAAAACAGTATTTTTATTCTAAAAACATGACTGACCCCGTACATGTAACAGATATATAATAACTAAGTAACGGATAGTGTAGGCCTTAAGACATCTTTTACATTGCTGCATAATTCAGTGCATTGTTAAAACACTCATGTGGCAAATATGTCTCTCCAATGACCGTTTTGAGACGTTAATACCACAGTTTGGTTCTTATTTTGATTATTGTTTGAATGCCATGTCGTCTTTTTTGATTGTCATTTGCAGTCAACTTGTGTATGTGTTGTTGCTTTGTTTTTCTTTTTAAGCTCGTTCAACTTTAAATCTCAATCATAATAAATGTTTGACGTGCAAACTGTGTCTGGCCTACACTTGTGGTCATCAAGAATATTCCAGTATCACGAGGCTCCAGATAAACGTTACCATACCTCAAGCACTGGCCTGAATTCATACATAATTACCTTGCAAACTGGAACCTTGGTGTGGCAGCATTGCTTTCGCATCTCGACTAGACATGTTTGATGCATTACCGTTGGTAAAATTTGAGCACGTCAAACAACAACTTAAACGACGTTCCTCCGAGTATTCAAGACATAAAGATGACATACAACCGAGTTCTTTATCACCAAATCGGCATACTGAAAACGTAAAACAATAGCTGATTCACTAAATTACATGAGGTGCATGAACATCAACAGTATGTAAAAACTGGTGTATGGCTTGTGAGTAAATTCGCTTCTATAAGATTTGGCAAAATAATCTATATAACACCAATTGCCTCCAACAAACTATTCCCTAAATCATGAATATTTTGTGTATATTTATGTTATGCCGAATTTTATTGATTTTAATTAATAAAATATTCAGGTGGGGGTAATGTATTGTAGTGGTCGATCTGCATCTGTATAATGATCAAAAAAGCAAAATTTGCAGTTGGCTGTCCATCTGTATTATGAAAACCTATTTGCCCCCATCCTGTTACACAACAATAATTTAAATATTTCATTTTACCTATTGAGACACTAATTTAAAACCGCTTTTATAACAGCTTGTTTTTGTTAAATACTCAAAAATTTAAAATCTTTTTTGTTGTAATTATAATTATTTAAGTATCTCATTGAGTCAAGAGGCGTGTATATAAGACGGGATTTATAATTTATTTTTTTCATTTATTATGTGAATAGCAATTATCATATGGATGCCCCAAAAAACGTTTATCCCAGGACTGAAAGTGGTGCAGATTTTTAAGTCCAATACACCATATTTACTAAACAAATCAACCATTCGAAATATTTGAATAGTTTACGTATTTTTAAAAAATGATTTCTGTATACATTAAAACGCTTATATGGATATTGTGTAGATGTTTTCAGTTTAATCACATTCATTTAAGATGTAGACAACCACGTTTCAGACTCCATACAACTCACGACTTATTTCTTTAAACAAACAGGAAACGTTTATTAATGAACATAATATCATTTTATTTAAGAATGCATTAAGAAAAGGTTAATTTTAAAATGTGTTTGAAAAATATTTCCATTCGAATACTTTCGATTTTAAACTCGCATTAAACTAAATGAATATAAAGTTCTTACGTGGGTCAGTTGTAGAAAGGCGAACACACGTGTCACAGCAGTCATGAACGACGTCAGCGTTATAGCAAAGTTCTTTGCTCACGTTGTCACATTCACTCGCACTTTCATCAGCACAATCTAGAGTTTTATTAATAAGAACACATTAGTTATTGAAATATTAAAGATAAAATTTTCTACAAATAGAATATTATGAATATGTTTTAAATTTCACATTCACACACATTTTCTCCAAATGTTTTTTTTTTCATTTTAATTCATGGCTCAACAGGTTTTAATAAACGAAATTAGGATTTAAATTTCTTTATTTTTATTATATCATATATTGTTTAAATATTAAAAGCATTATACGTTTTATAATTTAATCTGAAATCCACATATTTGTATTTCTTGTTTTATCTTCATAATCAGATTTTCCTTGAATGTGATAGAAATTGGATTTGACAGATGTTTTCTTGTGCTAAAAAAGTAAAAGTATTTTTATACAAAATCAAATCAACCTCCACAAAAAGAAGTACGAAGTGTAACATACCATCAGTATTCTGTGCCATTGTTTAAATGTCCGCCATCATCAGTAAAACCTCTCGATCTTTCAATTACACGAACTTTGTAATCAGTGCGTTCAGGTAGTATTGAAATAAATTGACCTCACTAAAGCTGGTTGATCATATCGAACAAAAAAATCTATAATCATAAATATTTTGCGGAAACTTACGCTTACAATTCTTTACGCTTATCACTCCTTTCATTTCGCTATTTCTTGATATATACTGATTTAATATATATTATTATAAACATAACATGTGAATCGAATCCGAACGGTGACAGCTTGCTTTTATATACAGTCAAACCTGTCTGTAGCAGCCACCCAAGGGAGTGACTAAACGTGGCTGCTGAAGACAGGTGGCTGTTAAAGACAGCAAACAATTAGAACAAAATTTCAGTTTAGGTCCTTTTCAATCTGGCTGTTTAAGACAGGTGGTTGCTATTCGCATGTGGCTGCCAAGGCAGGTTTCACCGTATGTTACATGTACAAGCGTCGTTTAATAATGAACCGTGCTTACTAGGAATAGAGACATTCGACAAACACAGCTTCCTCATAATCCAAAGATACAGAGGAAAAAGTATGAAAATACACCACTTACAATTAACGACAGAAAGAATGTGAGGGGTAACTACCTTTGAACGATTGGTGGCAAAAGAAGCGTTCTACTGGATATTTAAACCAGGTTCTAATGCGAACCTACAACTACAAGTTGTCTTGGTGAACTAACTGCAACTCGCCCAACCACTCGACATTGTTTCATGCATAAGCACACGAACATGAAAAGCTTATGACACTGTCAAGTTCTCAGTGACTCAATGACCTTACTGAAAACAAAGCTCCTGGAGTTTGGCAGCAAGAGCCTGATGACATAAATAAAGAAACTAATCGAGCTTCTTTGTTTGTTTTCAATATTGCTCCAGAAACATTCATAAACTCTGAAATGCCTGCCACCTATGTGTAAGGAAAGAGGTATAAAAATGATTAATTGTCAAGCACACAAAGCGATGTTGAAAATCATGTTGGTTGTCCTTCTTTTGGAATTTTCAGATGAGTTTTAGAATAACGTGGAAAATACTGATGTTGATGATTTTCTTTTATTAATATTTTAAAACACTGGAGAATTGGAGATTGGGAAATATATTGTTGCAATAGTGATTTAAACTGTTATTTATTCACAAATATCAAATATATACAGTTTTAAACCAACCAAATCTATATAAGTAAAACAAATAAGCTCGATTAGTTTCTACTTCTATCATTGTGTATTTAACTAGAACAACAGATCACCTGCGCATGATAGGTAGTAGGTTAAAACATATAAATTTATTGAAAATTGAAACTTGTGAATTTTGAAATATGTAAACAAAATAAAAAAGAAATTAATTAAGCAGCGGATCTGTTTGTTATTTGAAGATTACAAAATAATAACAGATCCACTGCTTAATAAAATTTAAATGTTTTCACCTACTACCTATCATGCGCTGGTGATCTGGTGTTCTAGTTAAATACACAATGCTAGAAGGAGTTTAAAGTGACCTCAAATGGCTCAGAGATCAGGTCCCAACGATGACATATTTTTTTTTATTTTGATTTATCATTTGACATTTTAAATGTTTTCTAGCTTTTGCACGTGGGACAAATTTTCGCGCAAAACCCGTAAATAACAAAATTGTGGGGGCATGAATTCGCGCAACTGTGTTTTCCATAAAGAAACACTGTTAAATGGTTTAATTTCACTGGGGTTGAATTTCGCGCTCTTGCCGTAGTGCGAAATACGCGAAAATTAAACCCGCGCGAAATAAAATCATTTAACAGTTAAACTTTGTATAAATCATTTTTTCGAGCTGCATGATTATCCAAACGAACAGTTTTCAGTGGCAAAGAAAGCGAAATTAACAATTTTCTAAAATTTTAGATGATGACAAAAAATTAATGAAATTTTCAATTAAATAAACTGCATTGTTCTGTTTTAAGTCCTTGTTACTTTTTAACTGACAGTTTAAGGCGGTAAGTTAGGATTCGTTCAAATCTTAAGAAATGGTGCAACAATTTGTAAATCTCGTGCTTTACTTAAATTGTATTATTTTATTTTCTAGAAAATATACAACCAACATACTTTAAAGTATCGTTGTTGTTTGACCCTCTGGATCGATAAAGCGCAGGGGTTTCTAAACAATCATTCCATTAGTTGTGCTAGAAATAAAGTACCATGATCTAAACGTTACATGTAATAAACCAGTTAAACGTTTTATATTGAATGCACATAATTATGAACATAAAACTTAAAAGGTTTTTATTATTTATTATTGTATGCAATTCTCAAGAGTTTACATAATAACGAAATCATTATTAACACTAATCAAGCAAAATCACATTCCAAACATAATTATTGTTGCAGGTTTACATTTATACTAATAACCTTAATTAAATGCTTAAATTGTGGAATGCACTTCAGTCAACATTTTCCTCGTTTATTGATTTTTTCCCTTTAAATTGTGGAATAAAATAAACTACTTCACTGAGTTGTCGCGTGTTTTAAAAGGTCGTTACTGTTAAATGTCGGTATGCTTTGCGAGCAATATTTACTGAACATATGAAACATGCAGTATTCTTACATGGTTGGATTGATACTTTTCCTGACAACGACATTTTAATTGAAATTCAAATCCTACCTCGGCCGCTTCAAATTCTAAATACATGTGGGTTATCTATTATCTTATTATCTATTGAAATGTCACCAACATATTTCTTTAGCATAACATTGTTATTTGTTGAATTCAAGAACATACCCAATCATTGAATCGTAAGTGTGATGTAGAATCTACTTTCGTTGAAATTCTTTTTTACACATTATTATTTTGTTACGAGGTTTAATACATTCGTCTTTGATAGACGGTATAAAACAGAACTTCAGTGTAGGATTCTGTGTAGTAAAACTTTCTTCAAAGAACGGTTAGAGCAGGACATTTAAGTTTAAAAATGTGTTCGCACTAATACCATATGTATTTTTTATGCAAAACACAAAAACGTTTCTTTTATACTGACAAATGCATAATGGTGTTAAAGTCCTTAAGCGAACAAAGTTCACGCTAAAACGTAAGAGGCATTTCCTTTGGTAGTGTATCAAATAAATACAACTGAATGCATTAAACAATTACGTCCTTGAAACAATTTGATGCTGTAGATGCAGCATTACTGGTTCTCGGGTGTCAGGTGATAGAGTTTGTTCGAGGTAGTCAGGCGGTTCATTTTCACTTCCAGGTATTTCCGCGTTTCCGATTTTCCTGAAAAGAGAGAGAAAAACGGCGTTCATTTTTTTATTTCCAAAGTTGGTGTAAAAACAACTGCCTTTTAATAATAAAGCGTTGGTATTTAATACTGCTGCTATCCTGAAATATCCTTTGAAACAAAAATCGTGGATATTAAAAACTTAAAGATAAGGAAACAACGAATTTTCAAAAACTTAAAAGATACAGATACGTTGGTATCGTAACGTTTAATAATGAAATAAGTGAATTTACTCGACATTTGATTCCGGATCTGCATAATCGTACGGCGACGTCCTTACTAGCTCTTTTCCATTCTTGTCCAGAGCGGCGATTGTATTTTCCGGTCTTGGTAACGGCTGAGGTGCGCGCGTTTCCACTTTGCTGTCGGTGTTCATCTAAAAAACAAATCATCTAAATATTGATTAGCTTTATTGAACTATCACAGGTGCATAAATAACATCGTCATTATGAATTAGAGAAGTTGTTTTGTTTTAAATATCTTTAAATACTTTCCTTGAACTATGTATATAAAGTTTAAAAAAGGGTCAATCGAAAAAGAATTCAATTTGTTATAATGTTTTTTAAAAATCGGTCTTTAGGCTTGGGTTAAATCTTTAAGGCTAATAACAAAACAAAACTGTATAACCTAATGTCATTACACTCATCGAACGAAACACCCGGCAAGTACTATAGAGTACAAACTTGAGTATTATTAATTGACACCAAAAAGACACCAGACATGATCATGGGAGCTTGTGTAATCAGGACATGCTTGCAAGTGAATGTTTGCCATAGAACAAATCTATATAGCCGTTCGAAATCACGTATGGCTTAAAACAAGAGCCATAGCACAAGCGCCAACAGTCCTAAGATATTTGAATACTAACCTGATCATTAACTGGTGGTTGAGTTCTTCTACGGCAACAGACTATGATGAGGATGACAATAACAATGAACAATATAACCCCAAGAACTGCGGACACCAAAACTGTGAAATACAATCTACAATTAAACCATGTGCCATTCATAAAAAAATGTTAACTTAATTAATTTAAACTTTTAAGAAACCAGACTGTATCCTCAGGACACTAATGCACCAACTGCTGCAACAACATTTGAAACAAAATAGTGTATCGGGTATTAATAACATGTGGTGATAATGACTAGTAAATGATGAGTAATTGCCACAAAACTGTGTAGCTAACATAAACAAAGGGCCATAACTCTGGTGAAAATTGCTTTGCAAGAGCAAATCAGCCAAATAGAAAATGAAGAGTTGATGCAACAAATTTTATAAGTGAAATAAACAAAAGGCCCTAAGTCTGGTAAAAAAGGCCGCAGGAAAAAATCTTGTCTTTACGATCATTCACACATCCTGCTTGATCATCTGAGCAAGTTTGAAAGAAATCCCTCTGATAGGTAATGAGGAGTTGATGCCACAAGATTTAATTACTGAAATTAACAAAGGGCCGTTACTCTCAGACTGGTAAAAATGGTCGCAGGAAAAATGGTCACAATCTAGTTTCTAAAAAGCCATACATAGCCACTGTCGTATTGTCTGTTGTCCTAATATAAAAAACGGTGCAATACTGGTCAAGTAAATGATCTTCGAAAAAAAGACATTTGCTTTCTTAGGAGCTATTTGGACATCTATCCTTTTGCTCGCTGCCATCGTCGTCGACACACAGTATCAATCCGCTGAGACTGCTGATCACAAGGCCAAAACATGTCAATGTGCCCATGTTGTCGCTGGATTGTTAAACCATATCACAGTGTAATTCGACGTTTAAAAAAACAAATCGTTTAAACTACCTTTTTTTCCTTCCGGATGAGGTCATTCCTGATATGCATATTTCACTTTAAAAAAACAATGAGAATGTACCTTACGATATACACGATGTATCGTAACGTAATATATCAAATTATTTCATTATTGGGACATGTAAAAGCCATCTTGTAAATTACATGGCTAATTGACTTTAAGATATATCAAATTATTACATCATTGGGACATGTAAAAACGATCTTGTTAATTACATGGCTAATTGACTTTAAGATATATCAAATTATTACATTATTGGGACATGTAAAAACGATCTTGTAAATTACATGGCTAAATGACTTTTTGATATATCAAATTATTACATTATTGGGACATGTAAAAACGATCTTGTAAATTACATGGCTAAATGACTTTAAGATATATCAAATTATTACATTATTGGGGCATGTAACAACGATCTTGTAAATTACATGGCTAAATGACTTTAAGATATATCAAATTATTACATTATTGGGACATGTAAAAACGATCTTGTAAATTACATGGCTAAATGACTTTAAGATATATAAAATTATTACATTATTGGGACATGTAAAAACAATCTTGTAAATTACATGGCTAAATGACTTTAAGATATATCAAATTATTACATTATTAGGGCATGTAAAAACGATCTTGTAAATTACATGGCTAAATGACTTTAAGATTAATTATACTGACAGCTAACAGCTGTTAGTAACATATTTATTTAATTTAAAACGTGCATTTGTCACCTTTCGTTTCTCGAAATAAACGGTTTGTGTTAAACCTATTAAGGCTCACTATATATACAAACTTACTAAGTTTTGCAGTGAAAAGGCTTACAAAAAAGCTTTTATATAAGTAAATAAATATGGGTTATATATTATATTTGGTTGTACTGTAATCGTAACTAGATTTAAAGGTGAAGAATTTAGAAATCTTTCTTTCATGCATATTCATTGTATTTAATAGGGCTTTTTCCAAACGTGTTGTCCACTTTCTTTAATGATGTATTTCGTTAAAAATAATTTAGATGAATCTCGCCTTCCAATTTCCTAGAAATTTTATTCATTATTGTTTCAAACGTATTTGTTTAAGGTGTTTAGTACCATTTACTAACTGCAAAATACATGCATGTGTTTTTTTTATCATAACTTTTGAGAGTATATAATTATAGCGAACAGCGTCGATTTATCATTCAGATATGTTCGCATTACAGCAAACCTTGGCAATAATTTGAACTGCACGTTTTGCTTAATAAAATTTATTTAACGAAGATATGGTTTGAACCACCTAAACGTTGTTTGGCACAAACAAAATTGAAAATATTCCATTAGTCCGGATTTCCCAAATCAACTTTGTACAGTTAAGTCTACATGTAAATCTTCTAGTCACATACAGGCAACTTCTAGTTGCATCAAAGTCAGCTTAGTCACATCCAGAAGATTTCGGAAGTCAGTCTAACTACTTACATGTGCACTCTTTTTAGATCAATGATGTTAATTATTAACATTTTATTATCTTAATTTATTCTAATACTGTTTTATTATAATAGTTTTAATGATTCTTAAGTGATTGTGTGTGCTTTTATTCAAATGTGCTATTTTTATACATGTATGTTTTTATGTAAATGTTATGTACAACGCCATTGAATATGTGCACATAAAAATAGGCGTTTAATTAAATTAAGAAGTTTCAAGTTTCAAGTTTCAAATCAGTTACCTAGTACTTCACATTGGTCGGGCATGGCAGGACTTTAATCTGTTTTGAGGGAAAACACTAATTGTACCGTATATATACCCATGGAAAGTATAGTCTTTTTCGTTATTTTGTTTTTACTAACTATGATCCCATTATTTAAATCTTGGTGTCTGTCTCTTGTCATCTATTTGTAAATTCTTGTTAATGTTTTTGTTATCAGGTCAACACTTGCATCAGCAGTCTATCCTTGAATTCAAAACTTTTTTTTCCTTTTTAGCAGCCGTTTTTAATTTACCTTTAAAACGGTGAATGTTAATATTGCACTTCAATAAAAATTATATATGATGTTTATAAAATTAACAGATACGTGTTTAATTTGTTGTCTTCCAGGCCATGTTAATTGTCGTTTTGTATATTCATTAATGCTTTGGAATATATTCGTTTCACATGTTCCATACGCTCTTAAATACTAAAACTCGATTGACATCATTCGATTCAGTTTCTTTAATTCGATTCTCCCTGTTCTCAATCGCTTTAGTTAACTATATCACACCAGTCCTCAACTCCCAATAGCGGTAATTTTAGTAGTTGCTTTCCTCACATTCTTTTTATATTGTGTTGAGTTTTCCTTCTTTACATGGATATTTTAATCCGCAGTCTTTTCATTCTTGTAAGAAGTAAATACATAGACAAACTATAACAACGTACAATACGTTTTATAAAATTATAAAACATTAACAAATGATGGTTTAAGAAGCGATGATTTCAAATGAAGTGAAAACATATTTAATACATTTCAAATGTAGAGAAAAATAATAAATTTTGTGTTGACCTACCACAGTTTGGACAGACAAAATTCTTGTCGTTCTTATGTCTTGCAAAATGTTCTTCATGTTCTTTCTGGCAGAATGCCAGCTTGCCACACACAACACATGTGTATTTCCCGGTTCCTTCATGTCTTTTTTCATGTTTTAGCAATCCACTCTTACTGTGAAATTCCTTGCCACAATGTGAACAGGTAAACATTGTTCTGAAATATTAAATTAATTATTTCTCATAACATATATATCAGTACGAAATATGGAATAAAACCGCAGTGTTGAGAATATGTTCAGTGATATTTATTTTCAAGTTAAATAAATCGTATAGATTAAATGCTTTATGGGAATAAAACTTGTAATTGACAAGGTACACAAAGCGCTCGACGGAACCGAGTCCCAGATGGATCTATTTTTCACTCATGTTTTGTGTTGTTTAGTTTTTGGGAATTTGTGTAAATAGAAATTGAGGGAATTTTTAGATCTCGCTATTTATCTTTACTGTTCTAACATGTCTTACCATATGCAAAATAAAAATACATTTGTGCAAAGTTACATTGAACGGCATTTTGCCATTATTGGGATTTTGATAATTTTCTTTTTGTCGATGAACGTGGTTGGGAGGAGTGTGGAAAGCCCTTAAACAGTTTTAATGTAGGATTATTAGGAACGAAGCTGCATCATGGTAATTTTACGTTACAGCAGCAAATAACTGGTCGCAAAGTAACCACTCACTAGTGCAGTTTTAATAAGTATGACTAGAAAATGCACGAAGTCTTCGCATACATTTTTGCAGTCTTGGTAGATGTGATATTGAAGAAAAACGATTTTGAAGAGCATGGACAGGCATGTGCTCATTTTTTTCCACAAACAGTCGACCGTTGGAACCTATTTATTCCTTGTAAGTTGATGCATCTGCGAATTAGTGGAAGAGAACGTAAACTGAACGGTCTCTTCTGAACGTATCGCTTCCATTTATAGACGAATTTTGAAAGCAACCGATCACGACAAATATGTAAATATTGCAGTCTCGGTTTGTTCATGGATAGCAATGGAAATGCATATAACTGCCCACGCCGCCTAGCCCCGGGTTGAGCGCTACTCAATATTTACACCAATAAACAGTACAATTTAGATCCACCCAAACGATGGTGTACATATGGCGTTGAACATGGAACCTACAATGTAGTATTTCATATAAATACCATTCCATGTTCAGCGGCGTATGGTTCCCAGATAAAATATTGGGTTAGCCCTAAACGAGAAAACAATGGGAGGAACTAAATAGAATATAATTTTGATAGGGCATCTGAGAATATAAATCCTGCATATCACAGACAACACCAAAGGCAAATTAACAACCAGGAAGTATATCCCAGGGTTGACTTAACAGTATCCAAATCTATACTGACTGGGATATTGAAACCACCAATCTTAAAACTGGTCGAAAAAATATAAACATTAGTAATTTAAGATGTACAATAGACATACATAATTGTCGCGCTCAACGACCTTTAAAGAACGTAACTGATATCAACACTACTTGAATGTACAGGGAGATTTTTTACAGCCGCCACACGGCACAAACAACGTTCGTGTGATATTGAAATAGATAGATTATTTTCAATCATAATTTTATTCAATAGCAGACAGAACATCTGTATGTATTTCATCATTATTGTTTATTTGTGACAGTTCAGCATCGTATGTCAATAGTCATTTATCATTTGAATGAAAAGTAATAAAACTTATAACTGGCATACACCAAAAGATATGTACAAAAATATTCGTGGTGCTTAACACACACTTAGTAATTTAAAAATATATATTTAAAATCATGCTCATAAAGTAAGTAAAATATTCCAATCTGGTCTTAGGACAACTCATTCTGATTTCTACTATATTGTGTGATGTGTTAAGTGTTTTAGTTTTTGGTTGTTCATCTTTCATCGCCACACATTTTTTGACATTTTAAGAAAGGTTAACATTGATAAAAGCACTGAAAACGACCAATATGACAATATTATAGGCTTCGTATGATTGAGTCTGATCAGGTACAGTAATAAAAATACGTATTACTGCTGACGCCTTAAGGGCATACATAAATGAAGTCTTTGTAAAACTCATGAAACAAATGCTGTTATACAGACCCGTTTGTTACAAAACGACACATAGCAAGTGATAGAAATGAACGTCAGCCGCAATATATTTTAGTATATGATCATGAGGGATAAACTCGATATTAACATTCATTTATTTGTGAAATTGTGGTCTAATCAGACAGAGTTCAAAGACTTGTAAGTTGTAGAGAGTACTGAGCGCAAGGCAAGTGTTTGCAGGATAGTTAAACGTTTGTTTCATAATTACTAATTAAATGTAAATAAAGTATGAGCGATTACCAAAATGCGGCCGATCGCAAACTGAATCTGTAATTAGGTAATTTTCAACGCCTTGAGCAAAATTTGCAATTGTCATGTGATAATGATTTAATAAACTGGTTCATATCTGTAGTAAAAGTTAAATCAGACATAACCTTTACATAATTTCTGGAGGGAAAGTATTGGAATATGCTGCACACTTATTTTCACGATTATTCCTCTGGTCATTCGTCAGGTATTATCTTTTACATTTTCTATTTTTAATGTAAAATACATTGTAAAATTACTTTTTAGAAGTAATACAATTATCGTTATAAGGTGGCCTGATTAGATGTGGCACAGGGCTGAAGGTTATAAAGCTGAGATTGGAAACCAGCTCAAATCTCAAGCATCTGATTGGCTGAAATGGCGACTAGTCGCCATTTCAGCCAATCAGATGCTTGAGATTTGAGACTGGTTTCCATGCTCAGTTTTATAACCTTGGGCACTGGTCTTTGTAAAGATATTGAATTCTGTCCCACCAAAAACATAGCTCTGTTTGTTGACAATAATTGAAATCTGGAGCACAGTCCAAAGATAACAAAACTACCCTCTATACGCTCTGATTGAAATAAGGTAACATTTCCAACCTTAATAATGTTTGCATTTTATGTAGGGTGTGGTGGAAACAGGTGGGTGTTTTGTGACGTAGAAGAGGGAAGGCGTTGTTATGACGACCACGTACGCAGGCATTGTTGTCGAACTTGTCACTTTTTTGTCACAGGCGACACTGGTAAAAGTTTTAAGTAATACTTTCAAAGGTCGTTAAAGTTTTAAATGCAAAACTAGATTTGTTTAGATTACGAATATGTTTTTGTTAAACTTATTTACATGCTCTTTGATGGCTATAAGGCCCCAAGATTATGAAACTGAGAATGGAAACAAGTCTCCAATCTCAAAGATCTGATTGGCTGAAATGGCGACTGGTTTTATAATCTCCAGCAAAGGACAACTTGTAAAACTAAAGTTGAATCGACTAAAAGAATATAACTTAAGTGTTTTTCTGCTACATTCCAGAGTGTCTATATGGAGATAAAGAACCCCACTGCATAAAGGATCACTGTTACAAATATACTCGTCAACGCCGGCTTAACTGCTGCCACACCTGTGCAGACATTGCAGTTTCGAAATCTACGTCACCAGTGACGTCATCAATTTTACCAATACAATCTACTGATATCTCTTATTCATCAACTGGTATGGTGGTAGGAGAATCGCCTTCTTCAAGTATACTAGGTAGATCAGCAACTGAAAACATCCATTTGTGCTGCACTTCTCTAAACTCCCTGATAATTAATTACAAAAACTTTTTTCTGCTAATGCCTTGTATGTCACTATTTTGGTAATCTGAAAATTATATAGTATTGCATTTATTCTACATTCCCAAATTCCTAAATTCTTCTTTGTGTAAAGATTCACTAATCAGGGGATATTTTTATGTTCTCAGTGTGTCGGCTGATTATTTTGTTAGGGTAATGGCACTATGCACTACTGTATAGTATTATATAAGATTATTTATTGTGTGGGCTAATTCTCAGCAACCATAACTTGAAATTCAATCAAACTTAAACAAACAAGAGAAGATGCGCATTTCATCATGATTTTTCACAGAGTGAGAGCCCTTTAAATATCGGTATAGTAAGATAGTTGGTAATGTATTGCACGCTATTCCTCTTGAGGTGGAGAGTCCATTTGTTTCACCGATATCTTTTTTTCCTGTTGAGTGAATCGGTCTTCTGTTTCAATATTCAGCTATTACATTTTGTTTCAGGCTGGGTGATTCCAGTATCTGCAATTGTTGGTGGACTGGTCGTTCTTCTTTCCCTTGTTCTTATCATGTTATCAAGAAAATGTCACAAAAGGCTAAAGCAAAGCGGAGAAATAACTGCAAACGTATGTGACTTTTTTTCTGAAATCGAATACAATAATATAAGTTGGGCTGCTTTCATATTTTATTTCTATTTGTTCTTTATTCGTCGGAAGATTTCAGCATACCGCGTTCTTTTATTGCATGTGTTATTTCTTTGAAAAAAAAACCCACCACAATCTGGTTGATACCTTTGTTTTACTTGTTTAGTTTGAAGAGTCACGTTGCATGTTTATAGGTTAATTGAAATGTGTACAATTACTAAATGTAATAGTTTCAGGAGTTTCCGTTTTGTAATTCTTGCAAATCTTTCTGTTTTATAAAGATTGAAAAGTGGTTGCTGATTAATTTCGTTGAGCACGATACTTGTTTTGTTAATAGAACTTCTAAAAATACTTTTTAATAGTTCGGCCAGATAAAGATGGTTGGTTTCAATAGCCCAGTCAATAGTTCAGTCAGTGGATATACTTTCTGCAGTTTAAAATAAGCCTTTGGCGTTCCCTGTGATATGTGTCTAGATGAGAAGCGAAATATAACAAACTGCCCGTCGAAATAGAAACTTGGAGCAACATTTTATTGAAAAACCAAACATTTGCATTGTTTCATACTTTTACATAAGATAATTTTCTTGTATATTCAAATGGTCCGCCTTGGAACTGTCAATGGCAAAACACATTTGCGACTTAAGGCGAAACCAAACATTCCCCGGTGTACCAAAATAAAACTTGCCACACCATGTTCTCACGAACTTACATGTGCAAGTTTCTAACACACTGACTACTGAACACACGCTGCAGTTATCAAAACCATCATTTTCCCGAAAGTTTTCTAGCTAAAATCTTGAGATGCGTAACCATATACAATATCCGTATTTGTAGTGTTGTTTTCTACTTTTAATATTTCAGATATTGAATATGTTCACCAATACCAAATGTATTCCGGTTGTTCCGCCGATAGTTCTGCCTCGGCCGACAAACACGTTGAATCTACCGACCGTTCATTTCAAATCATGCACTCATCCCAAACATTCAAAAGAAAAATCTCAAAATGAAAATGCAAGTGAACTGTACGCAAACATCGATCCATGCACAATTCCGTAAGTAGAATGTTTTCAATACAATACTTGATTCATTTTCTTATTTGTCTTTTTATGGCATTCAGAAAAAAGTTAAATATGCATATCAGAAATCGCCACACTCACAAAACACACCCCCGCCACCCACGCAGCGAAAAAAAGAATGGAAAAGAGAGCATGTTTGCTATAAGTATGTCAAATTCAAATAAGACGCCACAAACAATTAACAAAAAAGAGAACCCTAGTTTCCTTTGAAAAATTTGCTAATTGCAATATTAAATGGAGGTAAATTTATGATGATAACAACAGTTGTCTCGCTTTGAAACATTTCTACATTTGATATTTTCAAGGGAGGTCACTATTCGCAGAGTTCAAGGGAGGTAAATCTTTGAGGATAACAGCAGTTATCTCCTTTTGAAACATTCCACCATTTGTTATTTTCAAGGGAGGTCAATCTATAAACATATATAATATATAATATATATAATATATCTATTTATAATCAAAAGTTATGTCCCTTTTAAAATTGAGCCATTTGGAATATTCAAGGGAGGAAAATTTATAAGGATAACAACACTTGTAAACATTCCATCTCTTGCTATTTTCAAGTTATGTCAATCTTTGTTTTTCTAATTACTAAACAAATCAATTATATACTTATAAATTATTATACATTTTTCTTTAACTTTCATAGTGTTTTGACACATAATCATATCATTGTAGTTTATTTTTATTATTTTTCTTGTTTATTATCATTAAATGTTTTCTTTTATTAGAAATCATTCCATTATAGCATTTTATACATAATTATGTATTATTGTTATTATAACAACTTATATTCTAATTATTATATTATTATTAATTTTGTTTATATTGTTTTATTATTATTTCTTATTCTTTTATTTTTCTTTTATTATATAATTATTTTGTTTATTTATTTTTATTATATATATTTCATATTATTGATTACTATGTTGCCATTTGTAATATTTAAGGGAGGTAAATCTATGAGAGGTAACCACAGTTTTCTCCCTTGGAAACAGTCCACCATTTGCTATTTTCAAGGGAGGTAACTCTATAATTTATAATCAATAGTTATGTCCCTTTGAATATTTCGCCATTTGCAATATTCAAGGGAGGTTAATGCATGAGGATAACAACAGTTGTCTCCCTCGGAAACATTCCACCATTTGCTATTTTTAAGGGAGGTAACGTTTTGTTATTATTTCTTTTGTTTGTATGATTCCGTTTTAATAACTCTGATATTATAGAAGAAACCATGGCCTGGTGGTTAGAGCCGATGTTGTTGCCAAACCTCTATTTAAAGTGATAGTTCTTGATAGTTTATTTTCTTCGAAAGAAATTTAATACCACCACATCGTGAAATATTGAATACAAAACACCGAGTGATACGATGTAATTATTACGATGTCAAATGTATTAGAGTCGACTTTACTTCGGAGCGAACAAACGGTCCTTCAGTGTGACACGTGATTATTTTTACGAAACAAACCTCGTGATGGATAGCAAAATGATAGAGCATAGAGAGGTGAAATATATGTTGCATCATTTACACAATTTAGGCAACATTCACATTTTGTCTCTTATTGAAATGGCCGAATGCAAAAAATCTTAACAAGTTTAGTGTAATTCTGTAATTACAAACCTCACCGCGATGTAAGAAATCAATAGCCATTTTTACAAGTTAGGTTAAGTAAAGTTTACCATGCATTTAGCAATGCAAGCGTCAAGTCATTGTGCATTTTAAACCCTTTGCTAGACTGCAAGAGCTCCAAGATAACTGTCTGTAGTCGAAGTGTATGGTAATTTCTTAAGGTATTGCGCCTTTCGCCATTGCTTTGCCATAGACAAAAAAGAAAAATATAAAAAATCTCTCAAACGGCACAATGCAGTTCCATCAGACTTTGCACTAACCAATGTTATTAGTATATGTTTAATTTACATACGCTAGGAAAAGTTAGAACAGTAAAGGGAATTTGTTAGACCAAAAAATCCCTCTAAAATTCTATTTGCAATTTATCACAAAAACGAAGCAACACTAAACATCAGTTTAAATGTCTTGATGAGTAACGAGTTACTGACAACGATACCTAAGGTCCTTTGGTCTAACAAATGTATACAATTGAATGTAAGTTATTTGTAAAAGTGTGTTTGACCTTTAATTTCCTGGTCGCGAAAATGGATGACATAAAAATAAAAATTTTGATTTCTATCTTCACAATTGAAACTTCTTTTCAAGGATCTTAGATATTGTTGTCAGTATCATTTCACTCATGTTGACATTTGAATTGTTGTTTTGTGTTGCTTCATTTTTGTGATAAATTGCAAATAGAATTTTAGGAATTGGTTAGGTCTACAGGTAACTATTTTTCTCTTCTGTTCTAACTTTTCTTAACGTATGCAAAATAATCATACAGGATTTATTTGTGCAAAGTTTGATGGAAGTGCATTGTGCCGTTTGAGAGATTTTTATATTTAATGACAATTGGCGCAATACCTTAACTTTCTTCATATACATTCTTACTATTTTTCCTAAAAAGGTTGCTTTTCATTAACAGAATTTACATAGTTTATAGACTGTCACTAAAAATATCTCAATATGGTCGTGTGTGGTGTGCTGCCGACGTTATTGCTCCCCTTTATATTCAGTTATTCATAATTTGTTATGTCGCCGAGCGCGATATTAATACACGCATACATGTACACTCATATTATTTAACATTACTTAATATATTTTTGCACATCTTGGGCTGAAGGTTATAAAGCTGAGATTGGAAACCAGTCTCAAATCTCAAGCATCTGATTGGCTGAAATGGCGACCAGTCGCCATTTCAGCCAATCAGATGCTTGAGATTTGAGACTGTTTTCCATGCTCAGCTTTATATCCTTGGGCATTGATCAAGTTTTGTATATTCATAATCGCTGCTTCGTTTCATCCAACCAGAATGCTGTTGTTTTTAAGTTATAGTTCGCTCATCTTTAGGGTATGCCTAATGTGTTTACTATTGCTTTACGATTGATGTAATAATCGTGAGTTAAATTAATAGATTTTATGTCAGATTACCATTTTGTTTAATTCCGTCAGATAATTATGTTTTCATAATAAAATAAAACATATTAGTAAAGGATCATAATCCGCTATAAAAATGATATTAAAAGTAGTATGAAAATACCGCAATGAAAGTTGTATTATCACTGTTCCTTATTTTACCGCTAAATTGTATAGTTTGAATTTTTCTAGAAGCGCTAAGTTCAATAATTTCTATAAAAAATAAACGACTATCTTTCTTCCAGAAGCCATATAGTTTTTCAAGAAAAAAGTAAATATCAGTTGTAAATCTGTTACTAACTTATTGGCATTTCTATGTCCTGATTTTTTGCATTTATCTAGGCATAAGTTAACGTGTAGCTGACCTTACACCCATATATGGTAACGTGTAGCTGACTGTACGTAAAGTCACATGTTTACGTGTCGCTGACCTTACGCCCTGCCCAGAGATGGTCACGTGTCACTAAGTATACGCCTAGTCACATGTTAACGTGTCGCTGACCTTACGCCCCGCCGAGAGATGGTCACGTGTCACTGAGTGTACGTCTAGTCACATGTTAACGTGTCGCTGACCTTACGCCCCGCACAGAGGTGGCGACTTGTCACTGATTGTACGTCTAACACTATTTTACGTGTCACGATTGACCGATAACAAACATGTTAAAGTGGTGCAGATTTAACTTCTAGACACATGTTTACATGTCGTTGATTACACGTGTATACTATAGTTTGCTTGTCACAGGCATGTGAAAATGTCGCTGATGATAAGTCTAGATGCATATTTATTCTGCAAATTATCTGTTTCAGAGATTTGAATGACAAGTCCCGACGGTGTGGTAAAGATCCACTCCCACCCACCCCAGCTGAATACATCGACTTTAGTGACTATGGAAGGTATGGTGTTGTCCCTCATAACAATGATGTACGAAGAGTTGAAACGATGTCATCCGAGGGACTTGTAAGAGTACTCGAAGACTAGAACAGACATTTTGATCATGATTTTATTGAATATTAAGCACAATTTCATGAAAGACTTTGTATTTTGTTTTGTAGGTCGCTTCAGTAACATAATGGTAATAATAATCGAACTGTATACAATATGATTCAAAGGCGTTATTTATCTTTTTTTAGAAATGAACATGCAAATTTGGATTTTGACGTTTTTAGACTGGCGCGCATCCGCCAGTCTTAAATAACGATGCCGTGAACACTGCGATGCGCCGTCGTTAACTTCGGGTGTATCATTGCGACCACGAGAGCGTATCAAGTAAGTGGGGTTTTGTGGTCACTGCGAGAGCAGGCCGAAATGTTCTGCACAAGTGTGAAGCAAAATGCAGCACACCATTCCACGAATGCTGAGCGATTGATAGTAAGTTTCCGTGTTATTTTGGAGCATCCATGCCAGAAACGCCAGCTAACAAATGTAGAGTGAAATCACGACCAGCTACGGCAGTGAACAAGCAACTCGATATGCATGAGTAGTTTAGTTACGCCTGAAAGATTTCGTAGTTGTGTGGCATAAAAAGTAGTGCATTTTAAGAAAATACAAATATTTCGAGAAGGAATGCGAACTTTGAAAGATAATGCTACAAATAAAAACAAGAAAACAATTTAATGTTGTTGTTCGAACAACTATGAAAGGATATTAAAAGAAAGATTAAAAACAAATCAGTCACGTGACAAGCGGGAGATAGCGTGGGTTGCCATTTTGGTTAGGTTGGAGTAGTTGTGGATCGAGATTTTGCTCGGCTATCAAGGACTGGGCCGGGCCGGCCAGTGTTATCCCCAGCTCACGACAACCGTTAACAAGCTTTGATCTGTTTCCAACAAGCGTTAAATTCGCCGACATCCGTTTATTCAAAATCGACATGTCATAATTTTCTGTTTCTTGCATTGTAAACACAGGTCGCTTTTCAATACACACCTCATTCAAGGTTAAGCAATGGACGATTTGACCAATCACAATCGATTTCTTTACTATCAGCTGGATAACTCCGCCTCTCCACGTGGTGAATTCGCAAGTCTGTCGGTGTCGTTTGATGGTATTTTGGCTCTGCCGACTGTTGATATTCTCAATTAATAGCGGAACCCGGTGTGTTTGACATAATGTTCAATGATTTTAATGAGATGCGATCATGAGTAATAATTTGGTTATTCTTTGTTCTGTGATTAGAAGACAAACACTTCGAAAATTGTACTGTATACATGTATGAAAATATTTGCGCTATAATGGATTTGTTTTAAACAATTCTATTGGCAAGATGCAGTTAGAACTTAAATTGCAAAAGAAATACATTCTGTGGCATTTTACTGCGCTATCATCGTAACGATCAGTTCATTTTCGTCGGACACATTTTCAAGTATGCATGCGCGTAAGAACGACGACTCGTCGATTCTATCTTATTTCAAGAGAAACCGGCCTTGTTAGGCTGAGGCCAACTCCATCGGGCATTCTGAACTTCAAAATTCTAGAAATGAGATCGAGATCATTCCGGATAGCCCTACAAGAGCGACTCTGACGACGCCAAGTACCCCTTTACGTCGTGAAATTACTCCGACGCCGGACGCGGTACCCCAACATGCCGAGACACTGAATCAACGCCGGCTACCTCGAACAGCCAGTTCGATCCAGTCAGGTGTCGATCCTAAGTGGAAGAAAGTCTACTCCTGGTTGCAAGAAGTTGGCAATGATTTTTATATATATTTACTTAGCCTTGTGACTTGCATTAAATAAATAAAATAACTCAATTTCATGCTACTATATATAAAAAGGGAAATATGCATATCAGGAATCGCCACACTCATAAAACACAGCCTCCCCTGCAGCAAAAAGAAGAGAGAAAAATAAATGATTTGTTTGTTGATTGTTTAACAAAAAAAGGGAACCGTATGGGTTAGCGCCTTGGAACAGTCAGTGGCAAAATAATTTGCTACTGGGGGTTTAAACCAGGTTCTAGGGATGCACTATATAATTTATTATACCTGTTTGTGTTAACTGAATACCTATTATGATATTATTTTTATATATATGAAGCTGTCAACATGTTTACTGTTATCGTAAATTAATTTAATTTCAGATTGTGAGTGGGGTTTTCCACCTTATCAAGATTGAAGACAAAGCTTAGAAGCAGGCTTAACAATTGAACATTAAATTCATTGTTAATGATATCCATGGAAGGTCCTGATGTACTGAAGTTTGATTATAATAAAGCAGTCAGCACTTGGGCCCAAGAAAAAAAAGGGGCGTCTGAAAGTTTAATCCTAATTCTGTCAGTTGTAATGAAACACTGAGTTTGATATGTGTGAGATATCTTGGACAATGAAGGTGAAAAACTAACTATACAGAGTATATAGTTAACATTGTAACTTGATGAGATCAGATCAGTTTATGTAATTAAAACACATGTTGACATACTGTTTCACATTATTTATGTTTTTTAACTTTGTACCTTTCTTGGCTCTAAAGAGATAAAAAAACAACATCTATGTACTATATACAGTTGTTGCTGCAGTAAACTTTGGTACAAATATAAAACTGTATAAAATGATAGTTAAAAAATAAAGTTTCGCGAGCTTAAATCCACGAACAGTCCAGCGACAACCCTTCCAAAAATCCTTAAAGACCGTAAGTAAGTTGGCGAATATTTTTGTTAATGCATTGTTGCGATCGACGTAAAAATTGAGATTGTAACTGTTTCAGTCTCTTAAGGTACGTGAGCCTTGTGCATTTCATTGTTGACACTACTCAGCTGCGGCGGAGCCTGATCATCGTTATTCTAGCAAAATTTAACCACTAATCATACGCTCCTGCATCAAAAAGACCCACAACCTAAGATTAAGGTGAAAAAAATGTGGAAAACCTAATTTCCTTGCATCAAAATACAAGTACCTGCATCTATTGAAATCCCTGAATATACTGAATTATTTGCTAATGTTGATGATAGTAACTGTCACAAAGTTAAACGAAAAAATCACACATAGTTTCATATGTTTAAAGAAATGATATCTGTGCAGGGCATGTTCGATTCAACCAGCGCGCCAGTCTTTCAACGCTTTCAGCGCTTTGATTTATTATATATTGCTGTTTTTGTTGTCTTTTTTCGGTGTTAGCTGTCTTAGCAGGATCTTGGCCTGTGATTTTCAATCAATGAAGTGATATAGTAAATAGTACGCGTTTTAAATTATCATGCAGAGGGAAATTGAAATAATCTATTTCGGTTGGTGCCTATATTTACCACAGAAAGCATCTAGCAGGGTGTTCTTAATAATTCTTGGAACAATTTCTATACACTTAGTTTGAAAGGACGTGTATCCAACCTTTTTAAAGATAAGTTTAACACAGCGTCGATTCTTGATTAAAAAGACAAAATAAAAATGAATAAGGATGTGTTTAAAGTTGTATGCTAATTTTTGGCTGTGTGGGGAGGCTGTGTCTGCTAGATATGGCCATTCCTGAAATGCATATTTCACTTTTTTAACGTTTTCCTAAACACCACTATGCGGTTACTTCCACCTTCCCTGTACAGACAAATAATATTTATCTAGTGGGCAACTTTGGTAATAAACGTAACTAGTAAGTGCAGAACTCCCAACTTGATTCCTTAGTCCAAAATCATAAAACTAAATCTGGAGACCAGTCTCAAATGTCAAGCATCTCATTGGCTGAAATGACGACTGGTCGCCATTTCAACCAATCAGATGCTTGAGATTTGAGACTGGTCTCCAATCTTAGTTTTATGATATAAGGCATTTGTGTAGCGCTTCACACTTGAAGGCTCTGAGTTTAATTCTCAGAAAGAGAAGATACTTTTTATTTTTTTAAATTTTATTTATGTTTTAGAGAGGGTGGGGGCTAGTAATAATTTACTTTAACTATAACATGTAAATCAATGTCCAATTGTTCAGATTTTGGAGAGGGTGGGGGCTAGTAATAATTAACTTTAACTATAGCATGTAAATACATGTCCAATTGTTATGCATATTTTTATAATCACGAATTCTATCGTAACTGCATCATCGCAGTGACCTGAAGATCTGTATGAATGCGGTTTTAAATATAGCACTTGTATAATATTTATAGACTTTATTAAACTTTTTAATAAACATGGTTTACTGATAAAAATTTCTCACCTCGGTGTCCAAATTACGAACGAAAATATTGTTAAAGGAAACCCTCTGCGCGGGTTTGTTTTTCAATCTTCCCTCGATAAATATACTATACTTGATTGAGTTTGTTATTAAATCACAATACACAGATCATAATTTTCATAGATATCGGCGGAAAAACCTGTTGACATTTTGTCGTGCACCGAGGAATTTGGAAATATGCACTTCTGATGCTGCTCATGTTCAGGATCAATCAAACGCAGCATGTAATATACATGTATTGATATTGGTCGTTTTCGGTGGCCTTCAAAGTTCCTTATTTTCATCTATTTAATTATCACAGTAGCGTTGTTTGTGCCGTGTGGTGGCCTTGAACAGTTTCCACGTACATTCATTCTATACATGTAAGACTATAGTAAGACGTATGCAACAAATGGCATTTAAATACATTGAAAAAAGGTATTGAGTGGTTTAAGGGTGTCGGCAGGGGTAGCGGGTAGAGGGATTCGCCTTCAGTGGTATCGGGGTAGGATACAATTAAAACACATTTTGATGTCTGAAATTAAATATATTGTCATGCTGGAAGGAATTGATCACGGAACGACGTCAACTTTACCACTAAAGTTCTTAGCCTTACCTTACTAGCCTATATATAATATCAAATCTTCAGTTTCTTTCCAACAATTAATCCAGATCTTTTTAAGTCTACAAAAGTTTCATTTTTTGACCCATTTGGCTTTGGAATAGATAAAATAGAGGATAAAATGGAACTTAAATATTCACTAGCCTGATTTTGAGTGACTTTTATACACTTTTGCAGAACAGTTTTTTTTTGAATATATGAAAATGGAACTTTAAAAGCCACTGAACACAACAAATATTGCAGGCGCTCGATGCGATTGATCCTTTTCATGGACAGTAGGCCTAATGTTAATGCATATTACTGTCCGCGCAATCTATTATATGGAACGTAGATTTGTCTCCTAACAGTTATCAGAATATTTAAATAAATATCATTTCTGAAGGTATTCTGTCATAAACTTATGATGTCATATCCTCGTTATCATTGCGTGCGAATTAGTATTCACAGTTACACATGCTAAGAACAACAGGAAACATGGAACTCGTTCTAGCCGAAAACCTAGTTTCTCTATGCACAATTATGCATATATATCTTCCAGATGAAAGAATGGTATATTTGGTGAAATATTGTAAACTTGGGTTATCACGTTCATGCTTGTAACGTATCCTGTACCGGAACAGTAACCCAGAGCTTATAACGTATCCTGTACCGGAACAGTAACCCGGTGCTTGTAACGTATCCTGTACCGGAACAGTAACCCGGTGCTTATAACGTATCCTGTACCGGAACAGTAACCCGGTGCTTGTAACGTATCCTGTACCGGAACAGTATCCCGGTGCTTATGACGTACTATGTACCGGAACAGTAACCCGGTGTTTGTAACGTATCATGTACCAGAACAGTAACCCGGTGCTTATAACATATCCTGTACCGGAACAGTAACCCGGTGCTTGTAACGTATCCTGTACCGGAACAGTAACCCGGTGCTTGTAACGTATCCTGTACCGGAACAGTAACCCGGTGCTTGTAATGTATCCTGTACCGGAACAGTAACCCGGTGCTTGTAACGTATCCTGTACCGTAACAGTAACCCGATGCTTGTAACGTATCCTGTACCGGAACAGTAACCCGGTGCTTATAACGTATCCTGTACCGGAACAGTTACCCGGTGTTTATAACGTATCCTGTACCGGAACAGTAAACTGGTGCTTGTAACGTATCCTGTAACGGAACAGTAACCCGGTGCTTATAACGTATCCTGTACCAGAACAGTAACCCGGGTAGTGGTCTTCTGGAGAGCTCTCTATTGATGCATACCATTTATTGTGTATATTTTTAAATGGATACGCTGTAGCTTTACAGGCTCCTATTAATGCACTGTTTAATATCTCCTTTACAGATCCATATAGAATGTTTATAAGATTTGGTAGAAATACAAATATATCATCATCTGTTACATCTTGTTGTTTTCATTTCAATGTACAAAAAATGAGATAAAATCATTTTTATGATATTGCTATTTTTTTAAATCAGTCGCACGAAACAAGTATAAGTTATATGGATAACCTTTTTTATAAATATTTAAAGAGTAAAGTATCAGAAAAAAGACGTCTCCGGCAGAAAACCCAGCCTTATTGCCTTGTAAGGGCCAGTCAAACTGTACATGAATTCTAACTTCTTATTAGGCATCAGATATTTGCTCAACCTGATTCAGAAGTGCTTATCCTGAAAAGTTCTGCAAAATTGTTGCTTAGCTGCCTAGATTATTGAATTTTCTAAAACATTTTATTGTTGCATTGATATATATTTATAAAATTATCAATGTTATGCACAGTTGCGAAACGGAGGTCTTGATGTCACTGCAAGCTATGTCCTTTTGACAATTGTGTTTATAAATGAGTCTCTATATTTATTTGACTATTGTTCTGTTCCCTGCAGATTTCTGGTTGCTATAGCAACTAAATAGGAAAAAGTTAAACATCATCAGAATAATTTAGCATATAAATTTCTATGATGCAGCGCCTAGTACATAAATCTCTATAAAATATATATCCAATTTAGGTCCTTTAGCACCCTTGTTGGCATTGCTGGCCAGAATTTTCTCACAAAATGGCGTACATATTTACACCTTCCTCTTTTTTGTACCTGTAGCATACACTGAAACTCTTGGGTAACGCAATCAACACTTAAGTAACATAAAAAACATTAGCAATATATTTACGCTTCAACTTCGTCCTCTACGATAAAGTCTTATTCATTTAACGAATCATAATTTCTGATGGTAAACATTGTGACGTATTACTTTAAAAGGCGTGGCTACAGTAGAGCCGTTCACAATTTATTGGACGTTGCACGATGTTTTGACGTGTGACGTCGCCAAGCACGCACGTTTTGCCACGAGTTGCTGCGAAAAAGCGTGCCTTCGTTCACTTTGTCGTCAACGTAGCTGTTCCAACAGCCATTCGAAAAAGCCGTAATATCACGAATTCTCCTAGTTATTTCTGTATTAAAGAGATTATTTATGAGTGTAAATATAAGGATGGAATCGATATTTGATGATTTTCATTTGGGTATGAAAAACAGTTGGATTGTTTAAAGTACGCGAGAAGCCCTTAGGGCTTCACGCACTTTAAACAAACCAACTGTTTTCCATACCCAAATAAAACCATCAAATATCGATTCAATCCTTAAATAAATTTCAAATTAGCTAATTATTTACGCTTCAACTTCATCCTCTACGACGAAGTCTTATTCATCTAACGAATCATAAGTTGTGATGGTAAACAGTGTGACGTATTATTTAAAAGGCGTGGCTACAGTAGAGCCGTTCACAATTTATTGGACGTTGCACGATGTTTCGACGTGTGACGTCGCCTTGCACGCACGTTTTGCCACAAGTTGCTGTGAAAAAGCGTGTCGTCATTTGTCGTCAAAGTAGCTGTTCCAACAGCCATTCGAAAAAGCCGTAATATTACGAATTCTTCTAGTTATTTCTGTATTAATGAGATTATTAATGAGTGTAAATATAAGGATTGAATCAATATTTGACGGTTTCCATTTGGGTTTGAAAAACAGTTGGATTGTTTAAAGTACGCGTGAAGCCCTTTAAACAACCCAACTGTTTTCCATACCCAAATGGTAACCATCAACTATCGATTCAATCCTTATTATATAAATAGAAAAGGAACTTTAAAAACAAAATGCGAACATGACAAATATTAAAAAATTGCAGGTTCGGTTTTATAAAGCTTGTTATTGGGCATATTACTATCTACGCCGACTAGTCCCGAGTTGAGCACATTTTGATTTTAATTTGTTCTAGGTAACACAGTATTGGATGACAAGAACATTGCTTGTTTTATGTTTACTGTGATTTCTCATCTTTTTTATTAATACTTATTTTGATAGACTGTACATTTATTTTCATAACTAAGGAACAAGTGACTGTTCTGGTTAAACTTGACGAACATATTTTATGCATTTATAAATGTCCTTTACAACAAATATTATTTGGTGACTTTTATTTCAAGTCGGAATTTGATGAAATTCGGTTACAAGTCTTTACAATTGTGCAACAAAAATGAAACCTCCTCTGGAACGATTGCTAGATAGCTGGTTATATCTAGTTGTTTTACCATACCTGAAAAAATGCGAGGGAACCCTTTAAAGTCCTATAAACCTTCAAGGTCCACGTTGAGATATTTGTATTATATAAGAGAATGCTGGAGTTCAATCAAGATGTTTTGGCCTTCTCTCTCAACTTTTGCTGGATATAATAAAAACTCTTGGAAGTACGGACTTTTGTTAATTGATATTATTTTCTTCGGGATCATTCTATAATTAATGATGTGTAATTGTGTAATTAATAACAGACGATCATATTATGTAGATATAGACGCCGGACGCAGAGTTTCACTAAAAGTTCATGTCCGCTGATTTTCTTTCAAGCAACGCGTCGAAAAATTCGCTAGATATCCAAACAGTCATATTGAAAACATCGCCCACACATGCAGGAAACGATCTTGAACTAACTATCGTTGCTTCAAAGGATTTTTTTCTTGGCTGATATCAAATCGTATATCAGATATATTAAATTTTTCGAACAAAATTAACCCGCAGGTGGTTTGACGTCGTTTCCTTTTCAGATAAAACTTGTTTGTGGTTCTGTGGTTAATTTTCCTTCAGCCAACGGTTTAACAGAGGAACCTTAATTTGGCGATTTATGGGCATGCTGGATATTGTTTGTTGAAGGTGGTAGTGCAATTAAGCCAGTATTTATAGTTCAATTTTCCATTCGTGCTCGTTATCAGCGATTAGAAATAAACGTCTGTAAACATTTGTGTCGTGATAGGATATAATGAATCAGAACGCATTTTCAAATCCCAGAGGAATTGTAACAAGTTGTTGGTAATGAATACGCAATACAAACTTGTATCCCTGATACACAATTAAATTCGAAAATACAGATGCAGTTTAAAATCACTATTGCAACAAGGTGTTTCACAGCCAGTTTTTTATGGCGATAAACTTTATTAACTTAAGAAAATAAAAGGCTAGTATATCAATGTCTCCACGTTATTCGTAAAAACCACCTGTAAATTCAAAAAAGAAGGTTACCAACATAATGTTCTGCATGCCTAGTAATTAACCCATCTACAGTTGATCTTTAGCTTACCTTTTCGTTACATGACGGTGAAAGAGGTTTAAGCGTTTGGAAATCGTGTAAAATAGCCTAGAAGCTCGGTCTGTTTCTTGTATCACTGGCATCATGTTCTTGTTGATTCCCGGTATGCCTATTTCAATTTTAATGTACAATGTTTTGCATATGTGCTCCAGTAAATTTTGTATTATATATTTAATACATTTTACGGACAACTGGGTTAACGCGTTTGGAAAATAATGACATCTTATCCTTCATATTAGTACCGATACATCTTCCGTGTGCCGCTCTGTGTACATTTATTATGTTTTCATATGCAGATCTGAAAGTCTTATTTAATGAAATAAAGTAGAAATCTTCAAATACTAATATCTGATCATTTAAATGTTGCATAAACACCAATGGCATTATATAATATCGTTGTTTATGTTAATATGCCACTAGAGTATTTTTGCAGCAAGCATCATCTCTTCGCGGCCTGAAATGTTCAAATCGCTACATGTACTACGTTCCAGAAATAAGGGTTCATTAAATGGTTAAACTCCAGTGCCCAAGATCATAAAACTAAATCTGGAGATCAGTCTCAAATCTCATTTCAGCCAATCAGATCCTTGAGATTTGAGACTGATCCCAAAACTTATTTTTATGATCTTAGGCCCTGATTGGCAAAAACGTTTTGCTGCTAACCGGTCAAAGGCGAAACTTTCAGGATCTTTTTCTTGTTATTTTTGTGTAGTGTTTTATTTTGAAAGCGATAGTTTCTCTGTTTCTAGTTATGATATTTCTCTTTTGTGGAGTTTATGTTTTACGTATACGCGTAATTCATTTATACATACTCTCAACAAATATTCTAATTGGTCACTTTTTGTCCATAATTTTTTATTAGAAAGACATTGAATTCACTCTTTATATATGATCATATGCCAACAACAATCTTCAATCTTTAATCTTTTAATAATTGACTTTGGAACAGTTTGGCAAGAGTTATCCTTAATTTTGAAAAAAAAGCATTGCTTGCGTAAAAAGGTCAAACAAACAGAAATTTGCTCTTAATTCCTTGTTTTGGTTTAATAGGACCCCTCATTAGTAGGAAAAACAGAAAACATGGTTAATCAATATCACATTTGTTTAAATAAACTCCTTTCAAAGTATCCAATTTTAAAATTACCTCCCTTTCAATTAAATACTGTTCTAATTTTGACCCTGAGCTGTAAGTAAATGGTATTGGATTCATTGAAGAAAACAATCAATAAATATTAAAAAGACATTAAATAATTGATTTCAAGACAAAACAGTTCTTTCCACAACCTCTTTTTACGTAGTGAAGAAACGAAACTAGCATACATTGTAAACATGTAAAATTAATGACCAATTAGAACTTTGGTTGAGTGTATTAGGGAGGCGAAGCTTGGTCTTGATGGTTATTGACAGTAGTGCGGTTTTATCTTAATACCCGGGATTTTAAACACAATACAAAACATCTAGACTTCCTTTAATGTCACAAAAATGTAGATGCAAATGACGTGCACATTAATGGAATAACATTAGGAATCAACTTGTTATTCGTTTTACTCAATAAAGTGGTGTTGAAAACGTTAAAGCTAGCGTTCAACAGATTTCTTAAAAGAAAAAAACAACTAAATAAGTATGTTACAGCTATTACATATTCATATGTGTAGATTCGCTTCAGTTATATGTACTTTTTGACACATGAATAGAATTTCCACGCTTTCTCTTGTCTATTGCTCTCGAAAGCGTAATAAAACGCAAACTCTGCATTTCGGTGTCGCGTATATTTTGCGTTCTGATGCTCCCGACACATCGATGGAGCATTATAGAGCACAGTCACTGTATTTCACCCGTTTTAAACTGATCATTGAAGAAATATTTTAAGGTCTGTCTTCGTTGATTTTTTTCTTTCTGAGTATTCTGAGGTAATTTAAGTTATTAACCTTATCAGTGGGTTAACAGTTACACAAGACAATGTTGCAGAAGGACGTGATAATGTTGCAGGTGGTCTTGAATCAAGTTTCATTATTCCTGCAGCCTTTACCTGACTAACTAGTTTGCTAACGAAACAACTGCTAAATGAATATTTAATAGAAATAATGCATCTATAGATAACCCCAAAGCCATACAAATGCGGCATCAGCGCCTAGCCAACCATGCAAGAGAAATAGATGACAAAGGAACTTTGAAAGCCATCGAACACGACAAATATGAAAATATTGCAGGCTCGGGTTGATTGAGCCTGTTCATGGACAGTAATGGATATGCATATTATCGCCCACGCCGCCTAGCCCCGGGTTGAGCGCAATTCAATATTTACACCAATAATCAGTACAATTTTGACCATCCCAAACAATGGCGGTGGACATGGAACCTTCAATGCGGTATTTTCAGATTAATACCATTCCATGTTCAGAGGCGTATGGTCCCCAGATAAAAGAATGGGTTTGCCTTAAACAAGAAAACAATGGGCGGCACTAAACAGAATAGAATTTTGACAGGAAATCTTAGAATATAAATCCTGCATATCACAGACAACGCCAAAGGTAAAACTTAAAAAGCAGGAAGCATATCCTTGGGGATGATTGAACAATATCCAAATCTATATTGGGTGCGAAATTGAAACCGTGCAATTGTTTTCTATATTTGTTTCAGAATTCAACTGAATATGGTACTCAACCTCATAATTTAAGGGGTTTAATTAAACAGGATTCTAAGTTTGTTTTTATTTTCTTTTTTCAAACATCTGCAGGGAATAATGTGTATTATGCTTATTATACATGTGTAAAGCATTTAATTATAATAAACAAACACATTACTTTTTTATTTTTCATCCAACATGACAATGTTATATATGGGTTCGCTCTTTTTTTATTTCTTTTACATGGGTGTGTTGATAGGTTGTGTTTCCACGGTAAGGTCACTTTTTGAAAATGCAAGACTGCTTGTTTGATTCTTAAACAACGTAGCAGTGCTTGTAAAAACATCCTTTAAATGTTTTATTGATAGTCTTATCCTCTTTAAACTTTGACACAGTTGTAATAAGTGCAAAATCCATTTGAGCAATACTCAACCTATCAAAAAGACTACTTTGCATTGACGTTGTAAACACGAGGCATAAAGATAAAGTCTTGAAAGGAAACTCGCTATAAATTACATCTTAAGTTCGCCTCTCCTGTAATGGTAATTGAAATTAATTAATGTAAAAAGCACATAAATTGTCACAAAAAGATAACATTATTGCAGTGGGCTAAGCAGTCAAAATAGCATATTATCCTTGAAGGAAGCACGTTGAGTTTCAATGATGTATTTAAAAGAAGGACCAAATATTGGCATGTCAAACTTTTCGATATCCTCTTTATGAAAACATCGGAATAAAATTATCCTCACAAAAATGTACCTAATAAAAAGCGAGATTGCATTAAGATGTGTCTTACTTTTGATAAGTGTAAGTATTTTTTAGATTTCCTTCACTTTACCATTAATGTGTATTTTGCGAAGTTATATTTTTTCATAACGATTACATATAGATTGTTAGATAACTTTGTTTTACATCTCTTAAAATGAACTTTTTTATATTGCATTGTATTAAATGAACTATAATGAAATATTATATACACTGTTGACAATTAGATGTAAATTTAAGTAGAGCGACATCAAAACAATTAAATTGTACTTTCTTCTTGGTAAGGATACCACTTCTTTCATAAAATCAGGTATAATTACATAAGTTGAAGAATTATTATCCATTGCAAAAGATGTAATTTGGAATTTCTTTAGATAGTTAATGTAGGTATCAGTGGAGTACGTGTTGTCTAAAAAGTAAGTAAATTAACACCGCACCAGCCGTCTTCAAGTAAGTGTCCGTGTTAACTGACAGATATTTACCCAATATACGTATTTTCTATATGACTTTGTGAGAATTGTTTCTAAAGAAAGGAAATAATTTGTGTTAGATATTAGTCTCTTGAGTCACAAATAAAACTGTATTGTTCATCATTTGTTACATTGGTTTTATTATTATCTAAACCACTGTTATATTAAGACTTCCTATAATGTTATTTTCTTAATAAAAATGCATAAAATGTACACGAATATATACTTTTTAGAAGTTGAATTACAACAGCGTTACCTATTGTTCAAGTTATAATATATTACGAAGCATATGATAGAATTTATAAAATTAATATAAGATGTTTTACCTTAAGATACACTTATATCACTTATTGCTAGATAAAAAAATATAAATTGCATATTAAATGTGTAAAATGATAGGCGAAATGAGTCAAACCATTCCTTTACCGAAACAACATAATATAAATTAAAAAAAACTCAAATAAAGGTATTGAAAAATTACAAAATGTCCGTCAGGTACTTCTAAACAGTTATTTTGAAAGAACGAAACCTGCCAATGCCGGTCAATTCAGCTTGCATTCTATTACACAATGAACAACTCACAAAGCAGAAGGACTTGGAACCAAAACCTTCGACTTTTGGGATTGCAAATCCACCCTTGTTACTTAAGGCGTTGGTCCTTTCGTCATTGCTGTGTCATAGACAAAAAAGAAAAAGAAAAAAATCAAACTTTCTCAAATTGCACATTGCATGTTCCATCAAACTTTGCAAATATCATTGCTATTAGTGTATGTTTATATTATATACAATAAGAAAAGATAGAAAAATATCTAGACTTAAAAATGCCTTAAAAACAAAGCAACATAAAACAACAATTCAAATGAGTCCAATGCTACCAACTACAAAATGTAAGTTTCGTTAAAAGAACTTTCAATTGTTAAGATTTTTAGTTCTTGTCATCCATTTTCGCGACCAGGAAATTGAACCAAATACAATTTTACAAATATCTCACATGGTATACATTTGTTACACAAAATGACGTTGTTGTCACTAATTCATTTCTCATGAAGGCTTTAAATTGATTTTTAGTTTAGCTTTGTTTTTATGTTTGGTTGCAAATAGAATTTTAGTAATTTTAAGATCTTACTATTTTTCTTTACTGTTCTAACTTTCCTCAACGCATATAAAATAAACATAATTTAAAAACATTGATTTTTGCAAAGTGGCATCAAGATCATAGACAAACCTAATCAGCTTATTCTGAGTTACTTGAAGTTTGTTTTTAAGGAACTGTGATAGACTTTGATACCATTGAACAACAGTAATCAAAATTTAATTGCAAACAGTTTAACAAATCATAAATACATGATTATGTTGCTTTAATAGGAAAAGAGGAATGTCAGTATTTGCATTATATAATCCTACAACATATAAATTGTAGAGTGTTTTATTCGGGTTGTTCGGGAATGTGGAAACAGCTTTACAAACAGAGAATATCGGGATACCACTAGCAGGTAATACATTGTAGAGTGTTTTATAAGGGTTGTTCGGGAATGCGGAAACAGCTTTACAAACAGAGAATATCGGGATACCACTAGCAGGTAATACATTGTAGAGTGTTTTATCCGGGTTGTTCGGGAATGTTGAAACAGCCATACAAACAGAGAATATCGGGATACCACTAGCAGGTAATACATTGTAGAGTGTTTTATACATGTACGGGTTGTTCGGGAATGTTGAAACAGCCATGCAAACAGAGAATATCGGGATACCACTAGCAGGAAATACATTGTAGAGTGTTTTATCCGGGTTGTTCGGGAATGTGGAAACAGCCATACAAACAGAGAATATCGGGATACCACTAGCAGGTAATACATTGTAGAGTGTTTTATTCGGGTTGTTCGGATATGTGGAAACAGCCATACAAACAGAGAATATCGGGATACCACTAGCAGGTAATACATTGTAGAGTGTTTTATCCGGGTTGTTCGGGAGTGTTGAAACAGCCATACAAACAGAGAATATCGGGATACCACTAGCAGGTAATACATTATAGAGTGTTTTATCGGGGTTGTTCGGGAATGTGGAAACAGCTTTACAAACAGAGAATATCGGGATACCGCTAGCAGATTATACATTGTAGAGTGTTTTATCCGGGTTGTTCGGGAATGTGGAAACAGCCATACAAACAGAGAATATCGGGATTCCACTAGCAGGTAAAACATTGTAGAGTGTTTTATTCGGGTTGTTCGGGAATGTGGAAACAGCTTTACAAACAGAGAATATCGGGATACCACTAGCAGGAGATACATTGTAGAGTGTTTTATTCGTGTTGTTCGGGAATGTGGAAACAGCCATACAAACAGAGAATATCGGGATACCACTAGCAGGTAATACATTGTAGAGTGTTTTATTCGGGTTGTTCGGATATGTGGAAACAGCCATACAAACAGAGAATATCGGGATCTACTAGCAGGTAATACATTGTAGAATGTTTTATCCGGGTTGTTCGGGAATGTGGAAACAGCCATACAAACATAGAATATCGGGATACCACTAGCAGGTAATACATTGTAGAGTGTTTTATCCGGGTTGTTCGGGAATGTGGAAACAGCCATACAAATAGAGAATATCGGGATACCACTAGCAGGTAATACATTGTAGAGTGTTTTATCCGGGTTGTTCGGGAATGTGGAAACAGCCATACAAACAGAGAATATCGGGATACCTCAAGCAGGTAATACATTGTAGAGTGTTTTATCCGGGTTGTTCGGGAATGTTGAAACAGCCATACAAACAGAGAATATCGGGATACCACTAGCAGGTAATACATTGTAGAGTGTTTTATAAGGGTTGTTCGGGAATGTGGAAACAGCCATACAAACAGAGAATATCGGGATACTACTAAGAGGTAATACATTGTAGAGTGTTTTATAAGGGTTGTTCGGGAATGCGGAAACAGCTATACAAACAGAGAATATCGGGATACCACTAGCAGGTAATACATTGTAGAGTGTTTTATACGGGTTGTTCGGGAATGTTGAAACAGCCATACAAACAGAGAATATCGGGATACGACTAGCAGGTAATACATTGTAGAGAGTTTTATCCGGGTTGTTCGGGAATGTGGAAACAGCCATACAAACAGAGAATATCGGGATACAACTTGCAGGTAATACATTGTAGAGTGTTTTATCCGGGTTGTTCGGGAATGTGGAAAAAGCTTTACAAACAGAGAATATCGGGATACCACTAGCAGGTAATACATTGTAGAGTGTTTTATCCGGGTTGTTCGGGAATGTGGAAACAGCCATACAAACAGAGAATATCGGGATACCTCAAGCAGGTAATTCATTGTAAAGTGATTTATCCGGGTTGTTCGGGAATGTGGAAACAGCCATACAAACAGAGAATATCGGGATACCACTAGCAGATTATACATTGTAGAGTGTTTTATCCGGGTTGTTCGGGAATGTTGAAACAGCCATACAAACAGAGAATATCGGGATACCACTAGCAGGTAATACATTGTAGAGTGTTTTATCCGTGTTGTTCGGGAATGTGGAAACAGCTTTACAAAAAGAGAATATCGGGATACCACTAGCAGGTAATACATTGTAGAGTGTTTTATCCGGGTTGTTCGGGAATGTTGAAACAGCCATACAAAAAGAGAATATCGGGATACTACTAGCAGGTTATACATTGTAGAGTGTTTTATAAGGGTTGTTCGGGAATGTGGAAACAGCCATACAAACAGAGAATATCGGGATACTACTAGCAGGTAATACATTGTAGAGTGTTTTATAAGGGTTGTTCGGGAATGTGGAAACAGCCATACAAACAGAGAATATCGGGATACCACTAGCAGGTAATACATTGTAGAGTGTTTTATACGGGTTGTTCGGGAATGTTGAAACAGCCATGCAAAGAGAGAATATCGGGATACCACTAGCAGGTAATACATTGTAGAGTGTTTTATCCTATTTCGATATCAAGACATTTCAATGATTCAAAATTGATAAAGGCATTTCTTTACATTTACGTTTTTTATTATTAACTTAACAAAATACAATAACATTGCAAAACTAAAATTTATATATTCAAGGACCGGAAGTACGTTATGCAACGATCGAGGAGTTAAATGGATCCAATCTTCGACCTTTCCGGAAGCGAGCTCCCCAGGTGATGTACAAGATTTCTATGGACAATGAGACATTCACCATTACCTTGAGACCTAACTTGCATCTCCACACACCGGGTAAGCAGGGCACAAGATCAAACTTAATCTGAAGACCAGCCTCAAATCTCAGGATTCGCTGAAATGGCGACTGGTGGTTATTTCAGCCAATCAGATGCTTGATTGAGACTGGTCTCCATATTTAGTTTCATGATCTTGGGCGTTCTATTTTGAATAATCGACAAACTACCATACAATATAGCGACTCAGTTTGGTATTTTCTGGTAAGCTGTACCTTGAACTTACCTTACAGAAATGTTCTGTAAAAGGTTTTAAAATGGATAGTTTTTTCGTGTTTGGTCATCGTTAAAGTAAACTTCTTGTTTTGGTTTATGACGCTTTCACACATCTGATTATTTCAATACAAGAATGAATTAGCCAAGATGTACCAGTCTACCATATTGTTACCGTGTTTTGCGCATAATAAGAGTATGCCCCAGCATTTTAAACTAGCAACCGCTTCAAATAGCTAATAGTAGCAAAATCATTCTCAAGAAGGCAAAATGCATGCATTTCAATTCTGGTCTGGTGTTTTTTGGACAATATCGATTTCTTTTTTGCATTTGTGAATTTTGTCAAACGATTTTGTAATAAGACAATCATTAAATATTTATAGGGTGTCTAATACATCGGCACCGAATGAACGGGGGCAAGGAAATTTATCCATGTGCACAGGAGGAGTTGGATTGCTACTACATAGGAAGCAGTGATGCCCATAATGAGTCCTGGGTAGCAGCAAATATATGTGATGGCTTGGTAAGTTTATTTTCCTTGTACACCATGACGATTTTGACATAATAGTTTGTTAAATCTAACCCTATATGCCGTAATAGTTGCGAAATAAATATTTAACATTCAAATTACTATTATAAACATTGACAATGGTTATATGGGCGGACCAAGAGGGGGTTCAATGGAGTTATTTGAAGCCCCTTTTTGGGCAGCAATATTTAATTGTTATGGATATTTTGTCCAAAAGCTTAGGTTTGTCGTGTAACAAGCAGAAGACGGCTATAAACGAACCACCTTTTTGGAAATTTTGCATCTGACCCTGGTAAGGTAACCGTCAGAGAATAATAATAAACTAAAAAGACATATTTCTCGAACACGACGTTTCCATTAACTGACTCTTGAGTCTACAACAGTGTGTCTTCATCAGACTCCGTTTATTTGTTTCAGAGAGGGGTTATCAACATTGACAACAGAAGTTTGTTTATTGAGCCAACCAACCTCAGCAACCGTTCTGTGACGTCACAGGGTCACGTGCACGCCGTCTATCGGTATCAAGGAGATAAACAAGTTTGTGCTTTAAAAGGTTGGAAAATATTTGTTTAGTTACATTGCAGAATCGCTGTCTTGGTGGCTTGGGTAGTAATATGCATTTCCATTACTGCCCATTCAACCGAGCCTGCAATATTGTCATATTTGTCGTCTTCAGTGGCTCTCAAAGTTCCCTTTTTATCGTTTTTGTTACTTAAAGTCGGGCAAATGAATAAAATATGTTTAACTCGGACACTGTATAAATATATAATGAACTTATTTTCCGTAACATTTTAATATTTTTTTACTTAAACAAACAAAAACAAATGCATATTTCAACTCATGAGACGGCCAAATGATAGTGAATACGGATAAAATACAGCCAGTGTTTAACTGAAACTAGCAAATACAATGTATAAATAATATAACGTGTAAATATTGTATCGTAATATTTGCCGATATAAAACATTTTTACATTTGCCAAACATAGCTATCAAACCAAACATGTTTATGTTTCTAACCGCAGATAGAGGTTTCGACAGCAACCTACACGTGGTATATGGCAGACGAAAACGGGAGATTAAAACACGTTACATTGAGACTAGGCTGGTCGTGGATCCAATAATGTTCCATTTTCACAAAAGCTACAGCAATGTTATGAATTATACACTGTTAGCTTTTAACGTCGTAAGTTTCATTCAACCGTTGTTATTAATAAAAGATTTCACATGAACCAGAAAGAATTGATGACATAGTGGAATCCAGACTCTTTAGAACAGAAATCTGTGTGAAATTAAAAAAAACAACAACAACAAAGTGATAAAAATGCAGTTAAATTAATGACAGTAGAGAAAGTAGTGTAAACATGATACACAAAAGAAATTTTATCTTTTTATAGAGTTTTGCTTTGCACATGTTATCGATATGGAATTCCAATGCTACTGATACAACTGTTATGAACTTGGTTTTATTCCAATAAAACATTTCAGATATCTGTGATATAATCAGGGCATCGTAACGGCAGTGACAGTCATTTAAAACAAGTATAAATGAGAGATTTTTTAATTTTAAATAACGGTTGAAATTATTATTGAGCCAATACCAATGTAGTATTTTTTAAAAATATTTTGAAACTTAATTCTCATAATTTTGCGCGTCTGAAATGTGTTTATTATAGATCTACATAATACTATGTATTTGCTCTCAATTATCATTTAAAGTATGGATGTAGGCGTGACTTACAAAGTCGGAGGAAAAGGAAAGGATTTTAATATAGATTTAAGCTTTTAGATTTGGCTGATGATAAACTTCTCAAAATGCTTAAACCTTTACTCCATGTCTGTTTTCACATAGGCGACCAGTGTAAATCCAGATCACCCGTCACATCAATGCGATAAATGATATATTTATGGAGAAAAGGGTTTGATGGAACTTTCATGGAGGAACCCTTGCTTCTTCACTATAAACTGTCTGACAGGCTTTCGCTCGAGAGTCTTGGTTGCTCCCATGGTGTTTCCATATAAAGAAATCGCACAATTCGCTTTCTCTGTATATTCTCTCTGTAATGTTTACGAGCAATTAGATTACAAAACTTCTTTCAGTTTGACAGTTGATTTTGTGTAGACCCATATGTGGCATACTCTTTTGTCAGTTACAATAAAAAGTTCGATCATTATATACGTTATAGCTTTTTGAGGGAACTTTTCATACAAGCCTCCAAATAAACAATAACCTATACATAATGCGTGACCAGCTGCTTTGTAATTTAAGAAAGGAAAGCTGTAAATTTTAAGACAATTAAAAGTATATGTATTGACATGTATATATATTGCTTGCATGTTTGTTGTAACAATCGTAATAAAATAAATATCAAGTGGTGTCTATTAAAACGCTTATTTTAAAACTTATAAATAACCAATGTGAAATGGTTGCATTTTCTTTTGTGTAACTCATTTTTAACGAACACTGTAAAATGACCTAAAAGCATAACTGTCTCTGTGTACATATTCATGATTTCACAACAATTATGTAAGTTAAACAAGCAAGTTTGAATTTTTAATATGAATCATATGAAATTGTTTCATCTAATATGCATGTTTTATTTTGTTACAGGCAACCCGGTTATTCAGGGATCCCAGTATACAGACGGATATTTACCTAGTGCTTAGTGAACTGCATGTTTTCGAAACATTTGATGTAAGTTAACCATCTTGCATAAGTCAAAAACTATGATATTAAAAAACCGGATGTTGAATTGTGTCATTTATACAAAATAATTATTATGCCAACGATACATTTATGTTAAAACAGACAATTGTTTTAAAATAATTCGAATTCTGCATATAATTAACCATATTACCACACCATTGAACGTCAAAATTCCAACAAAAGCTGTTTTAGTGTTGCATTGTAATTTTCAACGTTTGCTTGATTTCTTTCAAGAACTTATCTCAAGAATAACACCAAAATCGATGCAAATGGAAATGACATATAAAGAATAACACTGGAAAACAATAATACAGGGTAGAACCTGCAGTACTAGTTTTTTCAGTCTAAGGCAGAGTTTGGAAAATAAATATAAAAGGTTTTTCAAAAACAACGGGTCGCCGTTTCTAAAGAACATATCTTATCCAATCTAAACCACCCGCTTTAAATATAATAATAATAATCATAATAATAATAATTATAAATACATATAAAATAAAAGTATATATATATATGATATTTAAGTTGTTTCTTCTCTTGAAATAAATCTAAACATATTGTTAAATGGCAGTGCTTTATTACAACGAGTAGGTTTGTGCTCTATATAATTATTTCTGTCAATTAAAACATTTGTTCGCCCAAGTTAAAGAAACCCGATTATTTAAAGCACACAATTACAAGTTATTTTGTTATTTAAACTGGATAACAGTTCATCTGTACGTCTGTAATTATAGTCTATTTCTTGATTGGTTCATCGTCCCTACCTTAAATACTTATTATACATGTATATTTCTCGAGCACATAACGAAATACTGATATATTCTGTTTCAGAATTTTACAGCAGCACTGACTGAAAATGCCAACAACACACTGACAGATTTCTGCGCCTGGCAGTCCAGTCTTGTCACAGAGACCGACTGTAGTGTGCTGCTCACAAGGTGACTTATTTCCTAGGCGGTGTTTTGAAGTTGCTATATCATTACATTTTTGCTACGGGGGTGCTTATTAAAGTAAATGTGTTTAATTTTATTAAACTGCGGGTAGGATTTGAGCGTGTTTAGCCTCCCATCCCTCCCCCTGCCGACCTCATCACCCAGTTGCATTTATTCTGTTTTCATTGACTGTTTAAAGGCGGTACCTTTCCATAGTTAAATTGGATGGTACCTTTCCATAGTTAAATTGGATGGTACCTTTCCATAGTTGGATTTTGTCACCGTTTTGTCTAGAATGTATCTTGTCTTTTTTTTACTTTTAACGTTTAAGTGTTTGCATTACTTTCATACTGGTCAAAAGATAAGGTGTGTGTGGCTACTCTAAGCGAAGATATAAAAATATGAAAATCTTACTGGAGCAATCAAATACATGATAGTTATCCCAAGCATGTTATATGTTAGTTTAAATAAAGATTGTTGCAGATAAAAAAAAAACCTTTGAATTCCTCGTAACATGCAGATTTTCTGTGCTAAACAGTTTTTTCCTAACTAGTGTATAATATTATAATGAATTACTGTCACGGTGTTCAAACGAAAATTTAAGAGCAGTAACATAAATCTAATAACTGAAGCCATTATCGATAGATAAAAATGATTATATAATAATTGATCACAATTGATGTCGAGAAAGATATAAATTGCTTTTTCAAGGCTTGATATTGAGAGTGACGAAGGAGAAAGGGGAGTGAACGGGCTGTCTAGGCGCAGAGGAGTGTGCCGACCGCAGCATCGGTGTGCCATTGTAGAAGACGACGGACCAGCGATGGGAATCACACTCGCTCACGAAATCGGGCATTTGTATGTTTTTCCGAAATTGTATATATGGCAGAGGTTCTGTATTTGAAAAGCATATTGGAAATGTGATGTTGTTGCATCCTAGAACATCATTTAACTACCCGCACCCCTAATGTCAATCACAACTATATTTTGCCACTGAGCGTACTAAAGCGATAATCTTTCTGGTTCCTTTCTCGTTACTGATAATAATCATAATTTAATGTTCTTCTTAATTTTTTTTCATAATGTATATAAAACTATGCATTACTTTTTATTTTTCACCTAATAAGTTTTTTAATTTTATAAAACATTGTCTACACAGGTTAGGTCTGAACCACGATAATCCTAATGGTGATGTTGGAATAATGTCAAATGGTGGGTGGTCGGGCAACGAAGCTTTTGAATGGAGTCAACGAAGCGCTTATGAACTCCAGCTTAGTTTACGGTAAGATTTCTTATGCCACTGATCATTGCAATTGACAAATTTGAATGTACGGGGAGACATTTTACAGCCGCCGCACCGTAAAAAACAACACTATCGTGAACAATTTTCGAAATAGATGAGAAGGGAACTTTGAAAGCCATCGAATACGACAAATATGAAAATAATGCAGGTTTGGTTTGATTGAGCCTTTTGATGGCAGTTATGTAAATTCATACTATTATCAGCGCCGCCTAAGTCCGGGTTAAGCGCAACTCAATATATACACGAATAAACCGTACAATTTCGATCCATCCCAAACGATGGTTTGCATATGGCGTTGAACATGGAGCCTCCATTTAGGTGATATAACTAATTATCGATAACTTGAAAGTCATGTAATAGTATGCTCTTAGAAAACTAAAAAAAACGGGTAACATAAGAAGATTTGGCTTACAAGCATGTTTCCATGAGCAGATTTTTAAGTGAAACACTAAAATATGAAAAAAAAATTGTTTTTGTGTTTGTGGCAAGTTGTTACCATTTTCACCCAGTATAGTTATTGTTACATTTAGAAATTGTGTGGTCTTATTTATGACTACTCTGACTTGTATTTTGGCAAATGCGAACCTTCGTACAGATATATTGCTACCATAACGCTTGAAATGCATTTGATTCGTTTACTACTAAGAATGATCTTTAACGCATTTAATTTTTCTAACATAAATGATAATTACCTTATCCCAATATTACTTTGGTTAGTTTTTATTATCTAAGCTTTTTCACATTCATGAAAGTTTTTAAACAATGAGGCTGTTGCATTTAATTTGCATTATGTATTTCATTAAAAATGTAAACTGTATTCATATTAAGATATTGTAAATAGTTATAGACTTTTGACAAAACATGTAAATGTCGTCATTCATGCATATCTTTGATAACATCGAAACATGAAAATTGTTTGTTTTATTTATATACAAAAACGATTTTCACAAGATCTATAATTTCGTAGACATAACTTAATACTATTTGAATGGTTTAAATAAATTAATCATTTAAATTGTGTAGATATTTGATTTCGCTAGGTGGCGAATACAGTAATATGGACTTTTCCTTAGGGTACCGAAGCATTTCTGCAAGGCTGCATCATGTCTTCTTGTGCTGTTAACAGGACAAAAGATCATAAATTTAAGTTTGGAGACCAGTCTCAAACCTCAAGCATCTGATTGGCTGAAATGGCGACCAGTTGCCATTTCAGCCAATCACATGCTTGAGATCTGAGACTGGTCTCCTGATTTTGATTTATGATCTTTTTTCCCAGGACTGGCTTCGACTTGTAATTGTATTTATTGCAGTAAAAATGACCTGACATGTTTGGACAATGTGCCGGAAGGTTTTCATTCTTCCAAGCCTATAAAAATGTTACCAGGTCTCATCTACAGCGCTGAACAACAGTGTCAGATGATGTTTGGAGCTTCTGCCTCATATTACCAATACCCGCCTGACCATCCAACACGCGTAAGATTTCACAGGAAATGAAAATAAATGTATCATATGGCTTACGCAGCAGAAACAGTGTCTTCTCACATATTTATGTATCATATGGGTTACGCAGCAGAAACAGTGTCTTCTCACATATTTATGTATCATATGGGTTACGCAGCAGAAACAGTGTCTTCTCACATATTTATGTATCATATGGGTTACGCAGCAGAAACAGTGTCTTTTCACATATTTATTTATCATATGGGTTACGCAGCAGAAACAGTGTCTTTTGACATATTTATTTATCATATGGGTTACGCAGCAGAAACAGTGTCTTTTGACATATTTATTTATCATATGGGTTACGCAGCAGAAACAGTGTCTTTTGACATATTTATGTATCATATGGGTTACGCAGCAGAAACAGTGTCTTTTGACATATTTATTTATCATATGGGTTACGCAGCAGAAACAGTGTCTTTTGACATATTTATGTATCATATGGGTTACGCAGCAGAAACAGTGTCTTTTCACATATTTATTTATCATATGGGTTACGCAGCAGAAACAGTGTCTTTTGACATATTTATGTATCATATGGGTTACGCAGCAGAAACAGTGTCTTTTCACATATTTATTTATCATATGGGTTACGCAGCAGAAACAGTGTCTTTTGACATATTTATGTATCATATGGGTTACGCAGCAGAAACAGTGTCTTTTCACATATTTATTTATCATATGGGTTACGCAGCAGAAACAGTGTCTTTTGACATATTTATGTATCATATGGGTAACGCAGCAGAAACAGTGTCTTTTCACATATTTATTTATCATATGGGTTACGCAGCAGAAACAGTGTCTTTTGACATATTTATGTATCATATGGGTTACGCAGCAGAAACAGTGTCTTCTCACATATTTATGTATCATATGGGTAACGCAGCAGAAACAGTGTCTTCTCACATATTTATGTATCATATGGGTTACGCAGCAGAAACAGTGTCTTCTCACATATTTATGTATCATATGGGTTACGCAGCAGAAACAGTGTCTTCTCACATATTTATGTATCATATGGGTCACGCCACAGAAACAGTGTCTTCTCACATATTTATGTATCATATGGGTCACGCCACAGAAACAGTGTCTTCTCACATATTTATGTATCATATGGGTTACGCAGCAGAAACAGTGTCTTCTCACATATTTATGTATCATATGGGTTACGCAGCAGAAACAGTGTCTTCTCACATATTTATGTATCATATGGGTTACGCAGCAGAAACAGTGTCTTCTCACATATTTATGTATCATATGGGTTACGCAGCAGAAACAGTGTCTTCTCACATATTTATGTATCATATGGGTCACGTCACAGAAACAGTGTCTTCTCACATATTTATGTATCATATGGGTTACGCAGCAGAAACAGTGTCTTCTCACATATTTATGTATCATATGGGTTACGCCACAGAAACAGTGTCTTCTCACATATTTATGTATCATATGGGTTACGCCACAGAAACAGTGTCTTCTCACATATTTATGTATCATATGGGTCACGCCACAGAAACAGTGTCTTCTCACATATTTATGTATCATATGGGTTACGTCACAGAAACAGTGTCTTCTCACATATTTATGTATCATATGGGTTACGTCACAGAAACAGTGTCTTCTCACATATTTATGTATCATATGGGTCACGCCACAGAAACAGTGTCTTCTCACATATTTATGTATCATATGGGTCACGCCACAGAAACAGTGTCTTCTCACATATTTATGTATCATATGGGTAACGTCACAGAAACAGTATCTTCTCACATATTTATGTATCATATGGGTCACGCCACAGAAACAGTGTCTTCTCACATATTTATGTATCATATGGGTCACGCCACAGAAACAGTGTCTTCTCACATATTTATGTATTATATGGGTCACGCCACAGAAACAGTGTCTTCTCACATATTTATGTATCATATGGGTTACGCAGCAGAAACAGTGTCTTCTCACATATTTATGTATCATATGGGTTACGCAGCAGAAACAGTGTCTTCTGACATATTTATGTATCATATGGGTTACGCCACAGAAACGGTGTCTTCTGACATATTTATGTATCATATGGGTTAGGCAGCAGAAACAGTGTCTTCTGAAATATTTTGTGACAACTGAGTTTTTACTGTGATTGGAAAGAACTTAGAGTTAACTCTTATTTTCTCATAATTAAGTGGAAATATTTTATTACACATTTTGACAACATAACGTTATTTTTACCATGAAATTCATAATAAGTAAAGTCGTCTGCTCAACTTTTTAACAGTCCGAAGGTACCTTTTACCGCGACGGGGGCCTATATGACGTGTTGCTCAATTAGCATTATCAAATTCAAATGAATTGCAGGCGTAAAAGAAATGTTTTTGCTTATTGTTATCGTTTGAAGAGTGTTGTCTTTTTAATTAAGGCTTTCACCCCTCAGGTTCTCACTTTTGTTAATTGTTTGTGGCGTGTTTTTGTTACTGAATGTTGTGCATCCATGTGCTCTTCTCCTCTCTACTTTGTGGCTTTGCGGGGCGGATGTGTTTACTGAATGTGGCAATTCCTGATATGCATATTTCACTTTGTATGATAATTGGTATCATTTTGATAAAAAAAGAACGAATTTTAACGTTGATATGGTACCAGCTTGTTTTGGGCTTTTAACCTCACTTGAGGACATTAAGTTGATAATAAATATGTAATTAGCTTGAATTAAATATTGATAAAATTTAGCACAAAAAGTACTTTTGCATTGTTTACTATTAATATTTGCTATGGGATATTTATTTCAGTTATCATATGACCCTTGTCCAAACTTGATATGTGATGGGAGAAAACTTTCGCAACCACTAATGGATGGAACTGATTGCAACAATACTAGAAAGGTATATTACATTAACTAGAGTATTCCACTTTGAACAGTATAAGCTTAATTTAATTTTGAAAGTAAAAGTGTTGTGTTATTTTACTCAGCTATGCAGAATTGTAAGGGTGATCAGTTAATTGTAAGAAAATCATCATGTATTTACCATGCGCACACATTTTGACGTAATAATACATATTGGAGTTGATTTAACAAATTTGAGCAAGTTTTAAAACAGTGTCATATTTGTTTTGATGCCTTGCAAATAGTCAAAATACGTTTGTTTGTACTGTCGAGTGGTTTGCATGTGGCTTACCAATCGTGGTCACTGCCGTAGAGATGAATGCTCTTTTGAATACAGTGAACTTAGATCATCTTAAAATTAAGACCACCCTTCCACGAAGTCCATTACTTCATTGCCCCGTTCAACAAGTGAGCACTTAAATTCACCCTAAATAAAGACAACCCCATTATAATCAAATTTTGCTCAGTCACAAAGGTGGTCCTAATAGCAGTACTGTATGTTTACTGTACTGATATGGTTTTTTTCAGTGGTGTAAACATGGAAAGTGTGTCGAAATAGACCCTGATATTCTTCCTGTACACGGTGTCTGGTCCGCGTGGAGCAACAGTATAACCCCTTGCAGCAGAACATGTGGCGGTGGTGTACAGATCACGAGGAGAAGAAAGTGTAATAATCCGCCGTAAGTACTCGTTTTGTTCACGCAGCGGTTGATGTACCCTAGATATGTAGCGGTGGTGTGTAGATCACAAGGAGAAGAAAGTGTAATAATCCGCCGTAAGTACTCGTTTTGTTCACGCAGCGGTTGATACACACTAGACATGTGGCGGTGGTGTACAGATCACGAGGTGAAGAAGTGTAACAATCCGCCGTAAGTACTCGTTTTGTTCACGCAGCGGTTGATGCACCCTAGACATGTGGCGGTGGTGTACAGATCACGAGGAGAAGAAAGTGTAATAATCCGCCGTAAGTACTCGTTTTGTTCACGCAGCGGTTGATGCACCCTAGACATGTGGCGGTGGTGTACAGATCACGAGGAGAAGAAAGTGTAATAATCCGCCGTAAGTACTCGTTTTGTTTTAGAAGCGGTTGATGAACCCTATAACTGGGTTCAAACCCAAAGTGGCAAATTGTTTTGCCACTGACCGTTCTAAGGCGGTAACCCCAATGGGTTCTCTTTATCGCTAATAATTTATGGTGTCTTATTTGAATTTGACATACTTATAAACACATGCTCTCTTTTCCGTTCTTCTCTTCGCTGCGCGGGGAGGATGTGAGTGTGGCGATTCCTGAAATGCATATTTCACTTTTTGTAATATTGACTTACTTAATAAAAAATCGAAATAATAGAAACTCAAATTCTGTCAGCACCTTTTTGTATTTTGTAGTCCCCAGTATGGCGGAAAAGACTGCTCTGGAGTACCAACTGAAGTCAAGATTTGCAACATACAGGTATGGTCTATTCGAGCGGCCTATTAGCTAATAAGAGCTTCTGTTATCTTATCATACATGATAATCGATTTATTCAAGTAGCACATATAAATTATTGTATCTTCTGCCTATCTGCAAGTTCTTTTAAGAAACCATTAGCCTTTTTATGGAGTTTCAAAATTAGCTTCTCTCACCCACGGGAAATCCTGTTCACAGATTTATTTATGGACAGTTATAACGAATATACAATTAATGTTTAATTGTGAACTTACTTTCGAGTTTGTTACAACATGCATACTTTGTAAATTGTTTCAAAATTAATTGCAATATTTTCAGGCCTGTACTACCGATTACAGAGAATTGCAATGTAATGTGTCTGTCTCGAAATACCTTCCAGGTAGACCAGCACAACCTAACTTGGAATTACACGGTAAATAAAATTAGTTTTCAAATAATGCGGATATTCACAGCAACTTGACTATGACGCGACATTAGAACATACCCCGATATACGATCGCAGTTTCTACGCGGGCTTCAAAAACGTTTGTTTGAGTAATACATGTTTTGGTTGTTGTCTTCCAGCCTTCCAGTTTTAACATTCCAGAGAACCCATCCTTGCTCTCACATATACCCTTCGCTCGTTTTTAACAAGTGTTTTTTATTTAAAGTCCAAGTGGAAACTTTCTTAAACATTTTTCACAATGCGAATGATAGGAACCTTTCAGTTGTGCGTTTGTAACTCTTTCATCTATTTCAATATCACAGTAGCGTTGTTTGTGCCGTGTGGCAGCTGTGAAAAGTCTCCCCGTACATTCAATCAGTGTTGTTATCAGTTACGTCCTTTGAAGGTCGTTGAGCACGAAACTTATGTACTAAGGTAATAGTACTTCTAAAATAACTTTTGTTTTAATATTTCGGCCAGTTAAAAGATAGGTGGTTTCAATATCCCAGCCAATAAGGTTTTGGATATTGTCCAATCACCCCAAAGGATATACTTCCTGCTTTTTAAATTTTGCCTTTGGCGTTGTCTGTGATATGCAGGATTTATGTTCTAAGATCCCCTGTCAAAATTCTATTCTGTTTAGTTCCGCCCATTGTTTTCTCGTTTAGGGCAAATCCATTCTTTTATCTGGGGACCATACGCCGCTGAATATGGAATGGTATTAATCTGAAAATACCTCATTGAAGGTTCCATGTTCACCGCCATATGCATACCATCGTTTGGGATGGATCAAAATTGTACTGTTTATTTTAGGCGGCGTCGGCAGTAATATGCAATCCCATTACTGCCCATGAACAGGCTCAATCAAACCGAGCCTGCAGTGTTTTCATACTTGTCGTGTTCTGTTGCTTTCAAAGTTCCATTTTCATCTATTCTTAAATTACGGATTAAATCGATATTTAATGGTTTTCATTAGGGTATGGAAAACAGTTGGGTTGTTAAAGTGTGTGAAACCCGAAGGCTTTAACTGTAGCCACGCCTCTCTTAGTAATACGTCACAATGCGTACCTTCAGAAATTATGATTCGTATGATGAATGGGTCTTGATCAAAAGACTGAAACTATACAACAATAAGTACGTGTCACATATTAAAAGTCTATATCTAATAATATCATATACCCTATGAATTTAAAGCATTCTGATTGGTCGAGAGCTCCGTACTCGCGAGTCCGAAAAAAGTGATAACTTCCCCGGGAATTAATAACTACCTTTGCTATCATCATCATCATCATCATCATCATCATCATCATCAGAATGCTTTAAATTCATAGGGTATATGATATAACAAGTAAATACTAATCATCATCATCATCATCATCATCATCATTATCATCATCATCATCATCATCATCATCATCATCATCACCAGAATGCTTTAAATTCATAGGGTATATGATATAACAAGTAAATACTAATGTTGAGGTCGATATGTAGTTTTGCGGACCTGGGTAGTGTGATATCGACCGAGGACTTCGTCCTCGGTCGATATCACACTACCCAGGTCCGCAAAACTACATATCGACCTCAACATTAGTATTTATTTGTATAGTAATAACATCAAACTGTTAATTATTTTGTATCTAACAAACCGGGAAAGTATATCATATTTAACTGCATTCACTCATGAACCCAGGGTTATAAAACTGAGATTTGAAACCAGTCGCCATTTCAGCCGATCAGATGCTTTAGATTTGAGACTGGTTTCCATGCTCAGTTTTATAACCTTAGGCACCAGATGATAAGCCGATAAGACTTCAACAGTTGATAAAGAAAGCCTTGCCAAAATAACCCTTGGCAACATAGTATATAGATTTTCTTCAAATACTGCATGACATTTTTACAGGAAAAGAAATATTATATAATAGGTATTATGTAACTGCTCCTTGGGTTATTCTATGAAACGTCGGATAATTTTTGTTTTTAAGAATTGTGTTAATAATGTTCTTGATTTTCCGTGTAGATTCGGATTCCTTTGACGTAGAAAGCTGTATAAGGAGATGTGACATTGGTGAACGGACATACCAGATAGACAGATATAATGACGGTACTGAATGCCTCACAGATCACGTGGTTCCTTTCGGTCGGTGTGTCGATGGGCAGTGCAGGGTGAGCACATTCTACTTAATATTAGAGCCAACGATCATGAAACAGAGATTGAAGACCAGTCTCAAATCTCAGATACGTCTCTTTTTCAGCTAATCAGGCGCTTGAGATTAGAGACTTGTCTCCATTTTAAGTTTCATGATCTTGAAACATAGTTTATAATTACAGCAGAGATATAACTGAGTTAAGAAGAATAAAAATGCTAGGGAGTACAGAATATGAACGGGACTTGGCACGATTTAACACACGACCTAAACGCTTACGTAAATACAGTCCAAGTCAAACTTGTATTCAAAGAGCGCTCAGGGGAAAACTCAGAAGTGGTCTTTGAAGACCGGTGAACTTTGTTTCAAGGTGAATTTGTTCATTTAAATAGTTGGTCGGATTAATAAATTGTGGTCTTTATCCAAATGAGGAGTTTGATTACATGTGGTCTTTAGAACAAGTTTGATTGTCTAATTCATCAGCTATGTTATGAACTATTGATTCTAAAAAAAGTATGCCGCGTAAATAATTACTCCGACAAAAACGACGTTGTTTAGTGACACACTGTGTCATTCTTATAAATATTAATAGTAATAATACTTAAATAATAATAATAATAATAATATCTTTATTTAAAGAAGGTAACTTATTAAGAACATTAACATAAAAATTAATATCTTATTTTCACTAAGGCCTTCTTTAAAATATAACAAAACATAAAATATCAACAATCATTCAAAACACACGCATGTATGAAAAAAAGTGCAATAATAACTTATCAAATTAAGGAATAAGAACAGCAAATAGGAAAAAAACAAAGAGCACGCATTTACGCAAACAAACATGTAAAATCACAAGTTACAGACAGAAACATTTATATATAATGTAGAATAAAAATATGAGGAATTGCCACATATGGGTGTAATTAAAATAGTATAAATACATCTTAATGTTTCAGCGCACAGAGTTATTATTAAGTAAATAATTTTTGAAACATTTTTAAAAACATTTAATTTTTGACAGGATCGGATATGTGTTGGGATAGATTTCCATAAAGAATGAAATAGAATTCTTGATTTGTAGAAATTCGGTTGTGATGGAATAGCGGATTCTGGCCTAGAGTTTGATGATTGTGGTATCTGCAATGGGACTGGGGACTCGTGCGAGAAAGTATCTAGAAATTATAACGAAATTGGAATTCAAAATAGTAAGAATTATATGAATTATATTTATGAATTTAAAACAAATTTATGATTAGTACATATTGTGCTACAATTTTGTTCATCATTTTTTGTTTTAGTTTTATGTTTAAACAATTTTAACTGTGTGGTTTTTATTTAAATTATCAATATTTGAAAGTTGTACTTTGCAGCGCATTTTTAGAATAAATATGAAATTAATTACCAATAAAATGCATTCCTTTCATTCATTTGTAGAATACAGATTTGTCGCAAATATTCCAAAGGATAGTTCAGGTGTACTGATTATACAAAAGATCCGTTCTTCCTTTTTGAGTAAGTTAATATAAACCCTTTACTCCAGATGTACGGGTTTTATGGCATATGAGACAAGGGTAGATCCAGGTGACGTTTGTGAAGTAAGCTGCCAGTTGCCAGTTGCCGATTCAATTGGCAACTGGCAGCTAACTTCACATTTTAGCTGCCAATTCAAACAAATTTTTAAACTGGCAACTTTCATCTGGGTGCCATTTCGATTTATGTCGATGTAATTAGTTGAAATGGAAACTGGCAACTGGCACCTGGGTGCCTATTCCACTTTTTTAATATATTAACGAAATATGTCGAGTTGGCAACTGGCAACTGGCATCTGGGTGCCAATTCAAAATATCTCGATGATTAGGACTTTTTTTGAATTGGCAACTGGCACCTGGATGCCAATTCGACTTTATTTAATGTATTGACTATTTAAGTTGAATTGGCAACTTGCAATTGGCATCTGGGTGCCAATTCGAATTATATCGCTGATTAAGATTTTTCGAACTGGCAACTGGCACCTGGGTGCCAATTCAACTAAAAAAATCAATACATTAAATGAAGTCAAATTGGCATCCAGGTGCCAGTTGCCAGTTGCCAATTCAAAAATATTACTAATCATCGAGATATTTTGATTTGGCACCCAGATGCCAGTTGCCAGTTCCCTATTCAACTTAAATAGTCAATGCATTAAATAAAGTCGATTTGGCACCCAGTTGCCAGTTGCCAATTCAACTTAAATAGTCAATACATTAATTTAAGTCGGATTGGCACCCAGGTGTCAGTTGCCAGTTGCCAATTTAACTGAGTACATCGACTTAAATCGAATTGGCACCCAGATGCCAGTTGCCAGTTTAAAAATTTTTTTGAATTGGCAGCTTAAATGTAAAGTTAACTGCCAGTTGCCAATTGAATCGGCAACTGGCAACTGGCGGCTAACTTCACACACATAGCTATCCAGGTCAGCTAGTAAAGTCATGTCGTATGTTCTAGATATACATTGTCTCACTTGATCAGATATAACCTTATTACTGAATCCAGAAACAAACATAGATCATGATCAGATGGCACGGCGATCTGGATCTTCACTGTCTGTACTATTCTGTTTTAAAAAGGAAAAAACATTAGGAGCGGCAGTTGTCTTTTCATAATATCACGAAGGACTGTCGCGAAAAAGATGTTGACTTATTATTTTTGATAAGATTATGTAAGCAATGTATAGTATATACTATGGAAACGTATATGGTGCACCCTGATGATGTCGTTTCATGCGAAGATGTGTGCTTGTAGGACGACATGATCGCACCAAGTTATCAAAAAAATATAAAGAATGATATGATAATCGGATCATGACGTAATAACAGAACTCGATTTGTCGTCTTAGTCTGGTCATTACTGAATAACATAAGTCGACTTGTCGTTTTAAAATAAATCGACATATCTAAATAATAACGTACTTTGTAAAAATTGCTATGTTGACTATGTTCATTGTTTACGGCTTTACGACTTGCTTTAGGCGACATATAGACCCATAAATTCCAGAGTCATTGCCCCTGAATCACTCCAAAACTGAATAATTATTACAGAAAGAATGAATAAACATTCACCAAAATGTTAAAAGGATGTAAACTGGTGCACCTCCTCTTTTGCAAGGGTCATTACTCTTAATTACTCAGTTATTGACCCTGAAATAGCCTAAATGATGAAAATTTGCTTGTAAGTTGCATATCCAAAAACCTATTATGAATAGAATCATGGAACCTTCATCAAATTATTTATCAGGATGTGATAGTGTGCATGTACTATTTTGAAAGGGCTATTATTCGCAAATTACTCGTTTATTGCCCCTGATATAGCCAAACAATGATGAAAATTGGCTTGTGACCTGCTTTGCCAAATAATTATTACAGATAGAATCTTTGAACCTTCACCAAAATGTTTTCCAGGATGAGACGTGTGCACCACCTATTTTTAATGACCATAGCTCACAATTCAGCCATTATTATTTGTAGCACTGTCGTACATACTCCATCAGATATTCATAATCATTGGTCTACTAGTACACATTCATGATGTCTATGCAAAAGTTGAACATGTCTTTTTAGACCACCTTCAGATGGTGGGCTTATCAACATTCGTCCGTGGTCTGTCCGTCCGTTAACAATATTTTGCCCCCCGCTATTAGTCAGAAACTACAGGTTGGGTTTAAACCAATTTGCTCAAATTGTGCCCCTGGTGCCGTAGTTTACTTATACAAAACTGGATCACCTAGGGTCAAAAGGAAGGATTTTTGTTAACCCTTTCCTGTATAGACACACCTTTATTGCTAGGGCGAACAGTTTAGATCCAGATCAGCCGGCACATCCATGCCGTTTGATCAGGATCTGAACTGTTCGCTTTTTGATTCATTAGGTTATTTCTGACTAAAATGCGACTAGAGCAGATCCTGATCAGACGGCACGGATGTGCTGGCTGATCTGGATCTACACGGTCGCACATGCGTAAAAATGTGTATATATCAAGGAAATGGTTAACATGCTTACTAGAACTATGTGGATAAGATGACATAGCAGACGTCGACATGACATATTTTAAAATATTGTTGCACTAACTTATGTCATAAAGATTAGTTTACGTAGACAACCGGTACAGTTAATTTTCTTTTGTTATCATGACAAGTCGACTTACCTTAAGTCGATATAATCAAAACATCAGGGTGTACCATATACGTTTCCATATATATACACCATCGTCCTATTATTAAGTACTCTTACAAAGGTATTGGCATTGGCACATCAGTATTATGTGTTACTAAATTCTGTTTATTTTAAGACAATTGTTTACTCAAGTAACTTAAACTTGATAGACTAGTTCACGAAGTATTAAAAGTCGAAATGTCTTTTAATCCGTTAAAAACATGGCATTTTCAGTTTTAGTCACTCCCTTGTTAACAGAAATTACACATTCCCCGGTCTCAACAACATAATTAGTGTATTGAATTCACATTAAAGTAAATAAAATGTTTTTATAATACACTAACTAAGAACATTGATATTTAGTGGAACATATTTCCGACAGAGTTGGACATTTTAACTATCTGCATGATGTTTATTGTAATTTCATTAAGAAAAAGTCGAAATCAGCCGCGTACAAAACATTTAGACTCAATAAACGATTTGTCCCTTAGCGTTATTTTTCAAGAACACATATGTGTCAAATAGAACACACTCAATTTATTGAAACCTATCTGTAGGATCAACTTATTTCCATTTCTTCACAGGCATTGTTGTAGCTGGTGTAAGAGTTCTAAATCGGGATGGAATCCCATCTCCCTCAGCAGTTTATAATCTGCTAGGTGTTCAGATACGATACATGTCGGTTCCCGAAACAATTCAGATATTGGGAAAACTACAACAAGACATCATCGTCGAGGTAAGAATTACATTTCGTTTAAACATTTTAGCTGCCTATTCACAGTTCTGGATGGAATACGTCAATATATGAGGCACGCCACGGGAAAAGGTACCTTCGGGCAGTTGACGTCAATCCTTGAAACGTCGTCATAAAGTTGAGCAGACGACATTAATTATTATGCAATTCGCTGTAAAAATACTATTTTATTGTCAAAATGTGTAACAAAATCATTGTTTTGTTATGAGAAAATAATAGAAATTTGAAAGTTCTTTCTAAATATAGTAACAACAAAAATGACACAAAAAATGACCGAAGTTACCTTTTCCCGTGGCGTGCCTCACTTTATTATACCTTTAAATGACTGAAAGGGAGCAGAATTCGGCATAATTTGGAATCATGATTATATTTAAGGATCTTTTATGAGCGAATGTTACGAGTATTACTCATGCGGGCATTTAAATTAATGTTTTGTTTTGCTTAGTGTTTTGTGTTTGGACGTTAACAAAAGTTTATAGAATGTTTAAGTCTAGCTTTTTTTGTTGTGCATATTTAAGTTTTAACAAGTTTAAGGAGAAATAATGAAAGGAGGGCTGTATTCACGTCATTAAACAATAATCAACTGATCTAAACACTTCAGGTGTTTCCAAGAGGCGCGCAACTGAGGTCGGATATAACGTATACTTACTACATACCGAAATCTGACCAGATGCTGTACGCGTGGGGAGCCTTCAATAACTCGGAGTGTTCTCGACCTTGTGGAAACGGTAAATATTATTGGCATAGGTACCAGTTTTACATACTTGTAGCAATATTCTTAATAAAACAATTTATATTTACTAAAAACGTTAACATGAACTCTGAATTGTTTCTAGTAACGTCTAAAAGTCCAATTCTGGTGTCAGATACTCTCTCGCGGATTTTGAAAAAAAAATCACTACCAATAAAAACTAATAATTTATACACCATTTATTTCTTTTTTGTGTTCAATATGATAAGTAAGGTGTTTGCAGTATACACATCTATAAAGATTATACCTGAAAAATATTGATAAAATAATTACTAAACATTTCGTTCAAATATTAAGGCATAAACAAATTTAAATCTCCAATTAGTTATGATAAAACATTAGTTGATTGTAACTTCATGCAAAATCCGTGGCGTAACCCAAATGTAAACTTTCAGGGACGAGAATTGACGAACCAAGATGTAGGTTTAGTAATACGACTGTCACGGACGACATTAGGTGTGATATTCTGTCCAAGCCAAACATCAACGTTCGTGTTTGTAACACACAGGACTGTCCTCCAAGGTAAAGTATATCTTCATAAATGCTTTTGTTATTTGGATTCATATTTCAGGCAGGCTTCTGTATATTGTTACTGTTTTTAAAGTGAACAAACACGTATAAGTGACAAATGTCTCTAAATCTTCATTAGTTTAAATATTTTTGTTTTAGTGTCTCTATGCTTTATTAAATTAAGCTTACTTACCGTAATTAGCAACCAAGTTATGCAATCAAAAGAGTCTGTTGTTTTTAATTGTTATTGTTTTTTTTTCTTTTTAGCTGGAAACCCGGTGAGTGGGGACCATGTTCTGCAAACTGTGGCATAGGAGAACAGAAAAGATTTGTGTCTTGTGTTACCACAGTCAATGGCGTAGAAAAGGTATTGCAGAGTCAGAGTACGACCGTAGAATTTAAAGAACGTGGAAGCAAACCTGTTCAAAATTTAAGGCGTCGCAAACATTGCAAATGGCGAAAACAGGCTAAAATTTCAAAAATGAATTTTGGGGAAAATACTTATTGCCACCTAGATTTTAGTAAAGAAATGTATTTAGCTAAGTATGTAGTTTATGTTTGCAAGCTCAATTTAGTCTTATTCTTGTTCTAATTATCAAGCACATACTAAAACAAAAGAAAAACCGTTTGCATGAGAACTCTGAAATTCATGGACAATATACCAAACCAACTCATCTGAAATAAGTATATGCTAGACTATAATGTTTAGTGCCAATTCGTCTAAATAATGTTAGGGTTTTCAAGAAATTCAAGGAAAACTTACTTCCTGGTTCAATGTGAAAGTAGAAATCTATAGAAATCTTCTTTCACTTTGAACCAGGAAGTAAGTTTTCCTTGAATTTCTTGAAAACCCTAACATTATTAAGACGAATTGGCACTACACATTGTAGACCAGCATATACTTATTTCAGATATGAGTTGGTTTGGTATATTGTCCATGAATTTCAGAGTTCTCATGCAAACGGTTTTTCTTTTGTTTTAGTATGTGCTTGTTAATTAGAACATGAAGTCGACTAAATTGAGCTTGCAAACATTAACTACATCCATAGCTCAATACATTTCGTTACCAAAATCTAGGTGGCAATAAGTATTTCCCCCAAAATTCATTTTTGACATTTTAGCCAGTTTTCGCCATTTGCCATGTTTGCGACCTCTTAACTTATGTCGTTAAATAGATTACACTAACTGTTGTATGCAAATGTTAATCATGTAAAACTAGTTTCAAATAAATTGAAACCGTAAGAGAAGAGATGTAAGGGATAGGTTCATTAACATTTTTGTATCTGGCAAATGCATTTTCATGAAAACAGATAATTTAACTTCTTACATATATTGAGGATGATACATATCATGCTCAAGAAGTAAGAAGTTAAATTGTGAGTGCTTTTATGAAAATGCATTGTGCATAATGTATGTTAGGACAAGTCTAAACCCAGGTGAGATTTCGTTTTTGTTTCCTCAAAGTTGTTTTATTTTATAGATTATATACCATAATTTCCTGCATTTTATTTTCATGCTTTAAGGAAATATCAGCGACTCATTGTAAAACCAGCGACATGCCTTCTCAAGAACAAAGATGCCTTAGGCAAGAATGTCCAACCTGGAAAACTGGAAGCTGGTCTAATGTATGAACTTACTTTTTAAATAAAATAACGCACCTTTATAATTAATATATATGACAGATATGGGAGTATATATATATATATATTTCTTTAAAAAAGGGTTGTTTTTATGTGGCTTCCATAACTTTATAATTTAATTATTCCAGTTTATCATCTTTAATTCCACACGTCGTTAAATGCTGCATCTTTGATGTTATATTTTCACACTCTTCTCTCAAGATAACTGACATTCAGTTTGGTTTGGAGTACAATGATTCATGTATTTCTGGTGTTATTTACGAAATGCATTCATAAACTTTCCGGACTGATCGTATTTCTTATTGATTTGGCGCCTTTTACGCTAAAGTGTACAATGTATACATTTGAAAGTAAATACAACTATGTATTAAAATGTAACTAACTTGGGACGGATAATTTCTTGGGTGGGTTGGAGTTTAATACTGTTATTTCACCTAGACAACTTGTACTTGTTTTGTGATACGAGAACCTGTTGTGGCAAGTGTGAGGTTGGTGCACCCTAGAACCTGGTTTAAACCCCCAGTGTTTTGCCACTGACCGTTCCAAGGCGGTATCCCCAAAGGTTCTCTTCTTCGTTAATTGTTTGTGGTGTCCTATTTGAATTGACATACTTATAAAATAACATGCTCTTTCTCTCTCTTCCTCTCTTCTTTTTCGCTGCCTGGGGAGGCTGTGGTTTGTGAGTGTGGCGATTCCTGATATGCATATTTTACTTTTTTAAATACGAGGGATGGTCCAAAATAACGTAGACCTTTGTTATAGTTTTTATATTATTCATTTGCGTCTGCTAAATTATTTTAGCTTTTCAAGAAGTGATTTTCAAAGACCATGGCAGAATTTTGTAATAGCGCGTATTACGGGCGATCTCACGACGACATTTCTGATGTTTTAACGTTGGTGATAGCTCTCTTAAATATTGAATGTTTTTAAAACGCATAGTCAGAATGACGTAAAATTTCGGCATGACATCATTTGCCGTGCTTTGACGTTGCGAAGTTTGGCTCTTTTTCCACTAGTAGTTTTGTTTTTATATGCTTTATAAAGTCTGGCAAAGGCGTGCGCCGCCTACGTGTTACCATGGTTATTCAAATAAGCGACGCGCTTTTGAAATCGATTACATATTTTAATATTTTAGCTCAGTTTGTTACGTTTGTGTTCTGATTTAATTTAGTATATAATTTATTGCGAACGTGTTTCTAATTAAGATGCAATGACAAAAGTCTACGTTATTTTGGATCATCCCTCGTAGTTTGAGTATTGATTAAACATTTTCTTCATTTCTGATAATTTTGAATCCCGTCACTAATAGGTACTTATATGGGAAGATGATCAATTTCAGTGCTCGGCTTCCTGTGGTGAAGGCTACAGACACCGCAATGTTTTCTGTGTTTTCTATTCCGACGTTTCTTATGAAGTGAATGCCGAATATTGTAATGCCGCTATGAGGCCTGCTGACAAGGAAATATGTTTAATCGACTACTGCTATGGTATCAGCTTTGTTGCAAATTTATCTTTTAAATTATCAGTTTTATTATCGTTTGCAATATCTAAAAATCTTTGTGGTTTAAACTACCCACCAAGATAAATTTTACGCGTGTTCGGACATTGATTCAATTCTGTATCATAAAAAAACATGTTTTGCAAACTTACAAGTAATTGCGGTTTTAAGCTTGTTTCTATCCTAACGTAAGCGAACAAGTCTTCACAGAACGACACTATTTTGAAAGTCGCTAGATGTAATTTCTGGCGTAAATGTAAAATAACTTAACGGCATGAACGATCGTTTTTATTTTTCCAATATCCTTTTAGCTGATTCAACTCTGGGTGCTCTGGTCTATAAAATGTTCATGCACCAATCTCACACTTGCCACAAACAGTGCCCAAGGTTATAAAACTGAGCATGGAAACCAGTCTCAAATCTCAAGCATCTGATTGGCTGAAATGGCGACTGGTCGCCATTTCAGCCAATCAGATACTTGAGATTTGAGACTGGTTTCCAATCTCAGCTTTATAACCTTCAGCCCAGGTTCTGATATGATTGAACTAGTAAACGTTGGTCTTGATAAAATAACTACAGTCCAACCCATCTAGTCGGCAATGTTGCATGCAAAAGCACACAAACATATAACAAATAAGATTCTGATAGCATTGTAAAGCAAAAGTGCGGGTACTCAATCGCCTTACCAATACCAGAGCCGAGCCCATGGAATCAAATCACAAAGAAAACGGATAGAGAAACAGATTTTTCCATAAACCTTCCTAAACTCTTAAACTCTTAAACAACTGCCACCGTCATGCAAAAAAAAAGAGGTAAGCATAACGATCATATGTAGATGAGTTAATCACCAGGAATGCAGACCGGTGACGAATATCATATAATAGAGTTCCCGTGGTGACGGTTATAAACAGCGTAGGGTTTTCTGTGTTATCTTTTCCGACGTACATCTGTAACAGTTTTGATTTCTTGTTCAGTCGTTAAAAGATATTATAGATTTTTAAGGATAAATGTCAACAAATACATTTTTATGCTTTCCAGGGAGTTTTAGAGTTTCAAAAACTAAAACTCCAGTTTTGAAAGATGATTATTGCATTTTTGTTCTGGTACAGTCATTATATCGTAATCAGAAACGCTTAGAAAACTGGTAAAGGTATAAGAATATGACGCCACGATGTCAGGTCACAAAATCATTCTTGCGCTGTTTCATTTAAAATTATGTGAAATGTTCAACAAGTAATGCATAAGAAGCCCCCCAAAAGAATGTTTTCAAGTAGAGAAAAAAAACACGTGTGAAATCCGGTGAAAAAATCATTTGTGGCCTTCTTGTCGTGGCAACGTCAATCGTAAAAGTATTATCACGGAGCCACGCAATGAAATATATAAATTCTATCTTACACTAGTAAAAACAAATGTACTATACTATACATGTCTTGCACGAATTGTTGAAATATGTCTAATACTCATTAATATAGTTTATTACCGGTAATTGCAGCTCTGAACGGAAATTGTGTGGATAGTGATGCTAACTGTGAACGTTATGTCCAGACGGATAGCTTTGTCTGCAGCGGAGCTTACAGAGATTACATGAAGAACTATTGTCTTAAAACCTGCAAGTATTGCCGTGAGTATTCATTGTTAACAAATTGAATTGAAAAGAAAATCTTTTCTATCTGACTTTTGGTAAATTTTATCCTATTTAAGATATATGTTTAAATAACAATTAACAATTAGAATAATTACACCAGGAATTCTAAATTTAACATTGTTTTCGTAATAAAATAGATGAAAAGGGAACTTTGAAAGCCTCCGAACACGAAAAATATGAAAATATTGCAGACTCGGTTTAACTGAAGTTGCAATTCAACAAGCATATGTTAGTGGCTGTTGCAATAAGTCTGATGTGGTTATAATAACTATTGTGAAATTGTAATACATGAGAAGAGAACTTTGAAGGCCGCCGAACACGACAAATATGAAACTATTATTAATTAATAATCTCACATTGGCCAAGCAACTCTCATATTGGCCCAACAATTCCCGTATTGGCCCAGTTTAGCATTCACATGTATTTGATGTTTTTATTCTGTTAATTAATAAAAATTGTCATTAATGAAGTGAATTCACACTGGCCATGTTATATTTACCCTTGGCATTCGGCCTCGGGCATACATGTATATGACTAACCTTAGTTCAATTAACAAGGCCAATATGAATTCACATGATTAATTTCATTATTTTACAGGCTCGGTATTATTGAGCCTGTTCATTGGCACGCACATCACTGCCCATGAAAATCTAACAATAAGCCACCTGCTATTGCTTTAAAATTGGAAAATGAGAAATGAAGTCACATTCTTAAAAAGGTTTTAAAAGAGCTATAATTTTCAGCACATTTACATTAACCAATATAGCGTGTAGTGTTATTGCCTTTATTGTCTGTACTGTCTGAAGAAAAACCAATAATATCAAACAAATGTGTAATATATGTGGGCGATATATTAATGTCGATACAAGAGTTTTAACGTTAACACGCCTTTACGAATGATGAATTATGAACAATTTTTAAAATCTTGAAACACACATGATTATAAAAATGGTGCGTATTGTGAAATACATTTGTTAAAATCTGACTCAGATTTCATAATGAAGAAACAATGTCAAGCAAAATTTCTTTGAAATCCTGATATGCTACTTTCATTTTTGTGTTGGTTCATAAAAACAGCCACAAAAATTAAAAAGGGTTCTGATTTATTAAGGATTTTCGTTGTTCAACAAACTATAAATCTCGAAAAGTATTTATGTATAAGTATACATATGAGATCCCCAACTAGGTTGGGCGTGAAAAAGTAATATTTATAAAATGACATGTTTTATCTTTTTCAGTTAATGGAAAAAGCACAGATACAGAACATTGCAAGTTGGTGGAGCCGAGTCTCAGTGCATGTTCAAATCCCCTTTATAAAACGTGGATGCGACAGAACTGCCCAGAGACCTGTGGAATATGCCAAGGTAAACCGTCTGTGCAGACATTAGCTCTGTATTATGTTATTATATATATTTCGGACAGAGTGAATACCATTGCAATAAAATTATCATAAGGAAAATACAACCTTATCAGTTAACGCATTCAACCTTTCTTATTACCTTAAATGTGTTAAATGCACATATTGTTATTTTTAATTCATTTAATGCTGGTATGTAAAGAACGTATAAATAAGCAAAACAAGAAAAATAAAGGTGGGACCATTTCGTGCTTCATATTAACTTTATACAGTTTTAAGCACATCGAGTGCTTTGCTTTTTCAATGGGGTTTAAATTGTATTTTAAATAATTCCGAAGAGTATTTGCATCATTTAAATATATTTAATATAATGAGTTTTTGTTGTGTTTTTTGCATACATTGTTAAGCTGATGGATGGGTTGGTGCTTCAAAACAACTCGTTCTTTGAAAACCTTTAGATGCAGTTATGAGGCTTGGTTTAAACCTCTAGTGGCAAATATTTAGGTACTAACCGTTCCTAGTCGATAACCACGGGTTCTCAATTTCGTTAATTTGTTGGAAGTGGCTATTTTCAGAATGCTCATTTTATAAACATGTTTTCTTCTTCTCTCAACATCTTGGCTGTGAAAGAAGACTGTCTTATCTTGATATGGCATTTTCTGATACTCATATATGGAAAGCCAGAGCTGTCTTATATTGTTGTTTTCGAATTTATTCAACCGCTTTGGTATTATATCAGTTCATTTCTATAATATATAAAACCAAAACATGTATTTATTGAACCAAAACTCATTATATTAATTCACACGTACAATATATTATACGGACTCGTCGATATATGAAACCAATATACCTTTATATAGATTCAGTCTTGCTTTGTTTGTATTGGAAACTGTATTAAGCGAATATGTATATTTCTTCTTCGGTTTTATATATGAACAGTTTACTTTCATATATCGTGAAAATGATATAATATAATGCTACTCTCGTTCCCCATAAGGACAGTTGGATTTATGTATGTCTAATTCGGTTTTAAATATTAACACATTCGTTAAATACAATTCAAAAATATATTTATATATGCGCAAGTTGTTTCTATACAAAGGCAGTTGGTTGTATATATTAAAATGTGAATTCATATTTGAACATACTGGTTTCATTCAATACAGTTTCCAATACAAACATAGCAAGGCTGAATCTACATAAAGGTATATTGGTTTCATATATCGACGAGTCCGTATAATATATTGTACGCGTGGATTAATATGAGTATTGGTTCAATAAATGCATGTTTTGGTTTTATATATTATAGAAATGAACTGTTATAATACCAAAGCGGTTGAATACATTTGAAAACAACAATATAAGACAGCTCTGGCTTTCCATACTCATACCTCATATTTTTAAGATTCGTCTGTTGAGTTTTTTAACCATGAATACCTATGTAAATGTATCGTATTTATTGGCTTTCTTTTTTCAGATATCATGGACTGCACTGTATTTGACATGAAGTATTGCCAGGACCCCAACTATAATGATTATATGAGCAAGCACTGTGCAAGGACATGCGAACTGTGTTCTGTAAAACAAAGCCCGTGAAATGTAGCAACACGCGTGTTTGTGTACATATGTTATCATAAAAAATCTTTGTTGAAAATTTAGAATTTTGCGATTGTAGATTCAAATAAAAATGTCATGAAGTTTTATCATTTTGTATTCATAATAATTTAATTTTGCGATTGTAGACAAAAATAAAATGTCATAAGGTTTATATTTTTGTTGTCAAATTCATTTAGTCGTCGAAAGCATTCTGTTCAAATCGCGATTAATGTTAAATATTAATATTGTTAATATTTAATATACCTAATATAGGTATAGCAGATAAGGTCCTACCCCTAAATAATCAATCTGATAATGAAAGAAAATTCAACGAGTTTAATAGTTGATACGTTAACACATCCCCCTCCCCTCTCCGTTGAATGAAGAATTTTAGAGATGTGTAGTACATGAAACAAACAAATAATGATATGTATTAACCTGCCCATAATATTGTTTATTATTTCACAGACATATGATATCAATGAAAAGAAACTGCAGCAGGAGGGCGAGAGGGTTCATTATTTATTTTAGTTTTTGTGTAAAGCACTGATTATAAGTAAAAGTAATCTCCCCTTATAGTCAATGATTTTTGTTTACCATTCACCATCAAATTCCTTGCAGGAGATTTCTGAGCAACTGCGGTACATCTGAAAACAAAACACACACACATTAAACGTGTCAGTTTAGATGATCGCTTTTGTGGTACATCTGCTTTGTGAGATGCTGAAGGACATTTCTGTCTGCATTAACGAATACGTGTGCAAAGCTCCGGTTCAACTTAAAATGTTGGTCATACGATTGACAACACCCCCCCCCCCCCCCGAAAAAAACAACAACAAAAAAACAACCACCTTTTTCGAAAATTAATATTCCAACACCAATAAACTGAACGCCGGAAGACGCAGACAAAGAGGTGCAATTTGTTTGTAAAATAATTCTTTAAAATTCCGTAAAGATGATACCATGCTCTACTGGCATTAATTCTGATGGATCCTTGACATTCCCTTTCAACAAGTGTGGTCAACGCTTAACCCACTTGGCTAAGAAATTAAACATTCAATTGAAAGCAATATTTAAAAATCCTGATAATGACATTACTGAATTCCAGATATAGATTTTAATTTCTCTCGTGCATAAACTGACGAGATTATTTTGCAAAAATGAAGCAAAAGAGAACATGCTGAGCCGAATGTTCTTTCTGACTTAAAATATATTCAAAATCATTTACAAGTTTGTTTTTTTTATATAAAAGAAACACAGCATTTAACCCCTCGACCTCCTTTTAACATATGTCACTTGAAAAAAAAAAGAATTCAATGATTTAATAACTGTGAATATGTTGTCCTTCAAACCAATAAATGTCGTTTATTTTTGCGAGTGCATTTCACTGTAATAAGGTCTAGTTTAAGCCACTAAACAACAATAGCGTATGAAGACGACTACGATATTATGCACTTTACTCTAACTTTGTAAACCTAAACACGTTGTCGTTCATTTTCCTGCTGGATTTCGTGGAGTCAACATCGAGAGAAAACTTTTAATCTCCTCTCGCTCACACCCTATTTATAAGGAAAACAATAACAGCATACCAACGCTCACCATATCCTGTCCAATAATATTAAAGCAATATAAATATTTTAAAAATATTTTACTCCAGGTGCTCTGGTCTCGGAAAGATCATTGAGTACCCGCCCTTTGGCTTTGCAATGCTATTAAATTCTTATGTTTATATGTTTGTATGCTTTTGCATGCAACATTGTTGAGCTGATGGGTGGGTTGGAGTTATTTCACCAAGACAATTTGTACTTGTTTTGTGATACGAGAACCTGTTGGGGCAAGTGTGAGGTTGGTGCACCCTAGAACCTGGTTTAAACCCCCAGTGGCAATTTGTTTTGCCACTGACCGTTCCAAGGCGGTATCCCCAAAGGTTCTCTTGGTTATTAATTGTTTGTGGCGTCCTATTTGAATTGACATACATATATAAAACATGCGCTCTCTCTCTCTCTCTTCCTCTCTTCTTTTTCGCTGCGTGGGGAGGCTGTGTTTTTTGAGTGTGGCGATTCCTGATATGCATATGTTGCTTTTTTCTAAAGTTGTTACCCCATGTTTTGTTGCTAGAATTGATCTTTCAGGCATTTACACTCGCAGTAAAAATTCTCGTTAATCATTCATATAAAGAAGGTGAAGGTCACGTCAAAACGAGGTTGCGAGTAAACAAAGATTTTTCGCTTTTCCGTATATGAAAATTGCATTGCAAATACGTTTCTAATATACAATGATCTTTTCCAATCTCGCTAGGGAAGAGTTGTCCCATGACCTGATCTTGCATTCTGAGCATTTTTACTATTCAACAACTGCTTTTTTGGAGAGAATTTTATTGATAAGTTTCCCGGTAGCTATATATTCGGATAATTCGGATATTTATTATCAGTGTGTATTTTGCATAATCTTATGCTAAAATTATGCCAATAACATCTGTTTTTTATATTTTCAACTTCATCAGCAGTGTAAGCTGTATTAAAAACAAAACAACAAGAACTTCCTAAATTTATGGGCAAACTATACACCATCAATCCATTGAGATTATGTATATATAAGCTGATTAGATACACTGTATGCTAAGCAAACCATTACTTTTTTACAGGTATCATTTGAAATATTATTTGAAATATTTTTTGTTTGATTTATGAAATACCTTCTATATCAAACCTCTGAACTTGTCATTATACTGCGGCGTTGCAGTTTACACTAAACATTCTAACATGAAAATAATCCACAACCATGGGAGAAATCAAACTGTTCGTCACCAGACACCCAAAAGACCTTATCATCAAAATTCTCTCATCTTTTGCTATAAAGATGAGATCTTTATATACTAAATAAATGCAGAAGATGGATAGTCTTAAAATCCAATATATGTAACTATGGTCTGAAAAAGTGCACCCAGCACTTTCAAGCCATGGCTTTTAGGAATATGAGTACTATGAAGAGGCTTTATTGAACAATCATATTAAAACATTTGCTCCAGATGCTAGGATCTCAATTAAAGCAGGATTTGGAAAACTGACACCAGTCCAATGTAGTTAAGTCTAAATATAATGCGACAAAATAAGTCACAGAAAGAGATTCAAAAATAATGCAGTGTTTTAATTCTGACCCTTTTCAGGAAACATTGCGGCACTTTTTCAAAGACTTACACAATTTTAAATGTTGCAAGATATCAGTTGGTTGCATTTATACATCAAAACCTGTTGTGGATAAAATTACCACTGAATTATATTCAACTAAGTTTTTCTTATCCTCAATAAAATTTTCATAAATTTATTCTGTTACTTTGGTATATATAAAAACTGTGAATGGCACTTTTATTTTTAAATTCATCAACATTTCCAGTACAGAAAATACAAACAAACTGAAGTTACAAAGTGACATAAGCACCAATCATTAAACTTTTGTTTTTAAAAAATTTTAAAGTGACTGCTCACATAAGACACCTGCTAAAATTATGCTATTATGTTTTAGATTTTGTGGAATTATTCATATTAGCTGCATATAAGGTTTAGGAAGGAAACACTATTAAATAAGCTTATATTGTTGTAAATTGATGTGATATAGTTCTATTTCCTTTTGTTACAAATGTACTATCACATAATTAATACTGTATATAACCCAAACACATTTTAATTGTTTACATGATCAAAGCTATTAACACATTACAGTTTTTATATTTCCATCTGTTTATTCATTCCGTGTATTGAGAAATTATTGGGAAATTCACTTTGTTGTTACTTGATTATATTTATTTAATGTATATTTTCAAATTACATTCAGGAGATATCCTTCAGCATGTTTGATATTATTAGCAGAAACAATCAGGTTGCAAAGTCTGATAAGGGAAGTGTCCAGTATTAAGCATATTTAGTCATCGTAATAGTAATAGGTAGTTAGCATGTTTACTGGTAATGTTTTGTCATGGAAAAACCCTTGACTAAAACTCAAGATATCAAATTTGACCAAGATAATTTGCATAGTCCTGGTATAAGACTAAAAGTCCAAACACAAATAAAGTTGTCATTTTATAATAGATACAATGAATAATACCTTTAGATACAAGTTATTACTTTAAAATCCATATTAAATCATGTGAAACACTTCTATTTGTGATTATTTTCAAATATTAAATCTGTCTGCATAGTTGATGTTTTACAAATGGCAGCATTTTTATTCTATCGATTTGATGAGAAGAGCTATAGCCAACATCAATTTTGCATGAATCCCAGGCTGGTCACTAGAAATCTTCTTATAATAGATACTAAAAATCAGAAGACCCCATCATTTTAGTAGACATTGACAGCCTCCAAAGTAATGATTACACCAGAGCTTCTAGATTTGAGGTTGTTCAGAATAATAACAGTTAAACATGACGTCTGTACTTCACTTAATAATTCATTCTACTTTGAATAAAAATAACAACAAACAAAAAATATATGTGCTATTAAGATAATTCAATATCTAGTTCAGTTAAAATCCTTTCTGTTGGTTATCCATTCCAAACCTTAGTATTTGAATCAGTATTTGAAGCATTTATGGTTTTACGATCACCCTAATATACAAAACCTGGGTTAAAATATTATTATCTAATATTTAAACAAGACAAAGCTAAGCTCCTTTCATTTGATTGTCTTCAATATTGAAATAAAAACACATTTGGACAGGCTTGCAACCAAAAACAAATCGCCAGGAATGTAAAATACTGTGCTGATGACATTTAGCATTGATTGACATAAATCAGCTGATCGGTTTATTATTAAATAATAAGCCAGAATTAAAGTTAATTAAACGAAAATTCCAAGAAAAGAGAACTATTTAAATATTGTACGATTATAATTTATTCACAACTTTTTATTTCCAATTAAAAACTAAAGAAATTTGGCTATTTAAACATTTGCCGCTCAACGCGCATATATATTGCAGTCAGCGAGGTCACGGTTTGTTTACTCGCCAAACAGAAGTAGGTCAATATGGCCACCAAACCGTGTCTCTGTGTATCGACCAAACCTGAGATCTTTAGCCTGAACACCGGTTAACAGTGATATCACGTAAGAGACGGAACGCATAATTTAGACTATGCCACCTATTTACAGATGCAAAAAGATAGTGTAGAGGCTGATGTTTGATTGCTGGATATATAGAGAAGATGTTTACCGGAAAAGACTTCAATGTTGATAATCGTGTTACTTGTATACTTAATTTAATTGTCGGTCATCCTGATATGCATTATTTACTAAAATCTAGGTGGCAATAAGTATTTCCCCCAAAATTCATTTTTTGAAATTTTAGCCTGTTTTCGTCATTTGCAATGTTTGCGATACCTTAATTTATCTGCTAATGACCGACTAGCTTTTTGGAAAGCTAAAACTTGTAGGCTTCTGAAGTTTTGTTTTATTAATAAATCGATCTCAATGTATAAAACCCAGATCAAGAATGTCATGTCTTGGACCGTGAACTGTGTTTTTCGGCGTTAGCTGTCTAAGCTCACTTTTGACCTAGTTTTTCGACCAATGAAATAGTGTAACTAAAATTTATTATGCAGCGGGAAAATCAAATAGATTATTTTGATTGGTTATAAGTGGGTCTTGTTAATGATTACCGTAACGATTTTTATATTGTGTGTAAGTATTTACCTGGCGCTTATATGTTCGGGCATTTTAGTTTTAAACAGCGTTGATTGTAGATCTATTAGAGAAAAAAGATATTTACGGTATAAATAACCAGTTAAGTCAATTGATGGCTTAAATACGATTTTATATGGAATATTCATAGGTGTCAGGTAAACACTCGAGTACAATACACAGTGTAAAACGACAGAGAAGTGCAGATATTTCTGGTTCTTACTGGTTCCTTTCTAGTTCCTTTGATACTGATTGGTAATTTCAAGTCCAGAACTTCAAAACGCCTTGGTGTTGTGGTTATCACACTCGCCTCTCAAGCGGAGGCCCCGGGTTCAATACTCGGGAGGGACACTTTCTTTTAAAGTTAATTTACGTAAAAATTGGTAGATTTCGCTCTTGTAACAAGTTGTTATTATTTTCATTTATTGTATTTTAATGACATTTATTCATCATTAGTGCTAACTCTACAAGAGGTATTTTATTGAAACTGAATGTACAATTAATGTTAGACATTCTTCTTTAGTCGACGTATTATCACCAGACGAAATTTTTGCATGGTCTTTATTTCTTTCTCATATATAAAAATCTTTTCCATCAACGCCGTTTATCTTTTTTCGGCGTTAGCTGTCTAAGCTCAGTTTTGACCTAGTTTTTCGACCAATGAAATGTTGTAAATAATACTCGTATTCTATTATTATGCAGAGGGTAAATGAAATAAACAATTTCGATTGGTAACTTTTTACACCAGAGAGGCATCTAGCAGGGTGGAGTGTTATCTAGTGGGATTTTTATTATTATGCAGCGGGAAAATCAAATAGATTATTTCGATTGGTTGTTAGTGGGCGTTGTATTGGAGTAAAACATATTTACGATTTAAATAACCAGTTAAGTCAATATTGATGGCTTAAATACAATTTATATGGAATATTCTTGGGTGTCAGGTAAAAACTTGCGTACAGTACACAGTGTAAAACGAAAAGGAAGTATAGATATTTCTAGTTCTTACTGGTTCCTTTCTAGTTCCTTTGATACTGATTGTTAATTTCAAGTACAAAATACAAGTTCATTGTAGTGAAGTGGCTAGCACTCTCGCCTCGCAAGCGGAGGGCCCCGGGTTCAATACTCAGTACTGAAACTTTTTTTAAAAGTTAATTTACGTAAAAGTTGGTAGATTTCGCTCTTGTAACAGGATGTTTTTATTTATTTATATTAAATTTCAATGACATTTATTCATCTTGAGTTGTTACTCTACGAGAGGTATTTTATTGAAACTGAATAAATGTAGATCAAGACTTAAGGATTTAGGTCCCTCATTGACATATTTCATATCTTGACACTGGATGGTAGGAAATCAATGTAACTTTAACCATGTTAAAGTGTTAAAGACATACAAAATACAAGATGATTCAACGGGAAATTTTTCAAGACATTTTTATTTAACGGGAGATAAAAGGTGTTAACATTTACATTAAAGCCTATGGAAAATATCGATTTTTTGCTATTACTTTAAAAATATTTATTTTTTCAAGAAAGTCTCTTGGCAGAAAACTTAACATACAGAGTTTGTGTACTATTTTAATAAGAAATCAGATATTTACCGTAGAAAAATGGAGAAATTAACATTTTTGTGTTTCCAATGGAGATAACTCAAGACAACCATTTCAACAAGGGCAGATAATCACAAAACATTATCGCTCAACTGTTATTATCTGTAACTTGCCTATTGTCTTTTTTAAAGACATTTAATAACTAAATAACTTACATAATCATGGTTACTGTTTGGTTTTAATATGCTAATGATGGGTCTAAGACCTTAATGTAATACAATGCTTCTTTAATCGACTTGTTATCACTGTATGAAATTGTTGCAACAGCTTCAACATTTTTTTTTTGAAAGACACTTTCAATGAATTTATAAGTTGTCATGATTAGGTCGCTTAATCTCTTGGTCATACTAAGAAGGAAGGGAGAGTTCGTCAACAGCTATAACAAGTAAAATAAACTAACTAAACTGTGTCTGCTTCGCCTCTCTGTATTTCTTTCTTTCTTATATACATGTATATATAAATCTTTTCCATCAACGCCGTTTATCTTTTTTAAAGATATTTCTTGTTAAAGATATTTCTTGTTTATATTGAAATCGATCTAGACTACTGTCATGAGGCCATTTGTGTAAACTTCAAAGCGGCATATGAAAACATTGGAATTTGCTGTATGTAAACTCATAATTCCGATTGAAAATGTGTTTCACGATCATCACCGGTCTTTCGTAGTTTCAAGTGTTTTTATTTTGTTCCGGGGATGTTGTAAGATCAAACCGACGATGTTCTGAAAACGATGTCAGCGTCTGTGTCATTTTGTTTTCGATTTTATCGAAATGAAGATGGCTTTGTTGCTGTTGTTGAATTTCATCATAGACTATCGGCGTATTGCTATCTTACGGAATAATCAAGATGTCAGAAAGTTATTTTTTCCGTGGATATTATGAATAAATCGGATGCTTAAGTTCCTTTCAGAAGCTGTTTGTTTGCCAGAAGTTGTCGGATGGCAAAAGTTTTTTTTATAAATTTTTTTATGCTTGGTGATAACACGGATGAATTGTGATTCGGCTGCGATACATAACTAGTTATATATCGAAAATATATAACGAGTGTTATTACACTCCCACACCGGAAGGTATGTGATAAATTTCTATCTTACACTGGTAAAAACAAATATCCTCAATAGCTCCCGCTCCAATTCTTGCAGAACTACGAAATTATCAGTCCTTTGACATCTTAAGAAAACAAATGAAAATATAAAACAATGGGTTAAGGTATTGCGATAATGTTTTAAAAAAAACTTGCAAAACTATTTTTGTCTGATCTCGGGGTGACGTTTAGATTTCGGGCGTTTTCTACGCCAACCTATGATTTGTCCATGTTGTACACTTCACATTTTCATAATTTAATATAAGATAAGCTATTGATGTTAATTCAGATGTCGTTGTTGTTGCTGTCGCTACTGGTGTTAATTCAGTTGTCGTTTTTGATGCTGTCGCTGCTGATGTTAATTCAGTTGTCGTTGTTGTTGCTGTCGCCACTGATGTTAATTCAGTTGTCATTGTTGTTGCTGTCGCCACTGATATTAATTCAGTTGTCGTTGTTGTTGCTGTCGCCACTGATGTTAATTCAGTTGTCGCTGTTGTTGCTGTCGCTACAGATGTTAATTCATTTGTCGTTGTTGTTGCTGTCGCCACTGATGTTAATTCATTTGTCGTTGTTGTTGCTGTCGCTACAGATGTTAATTCATTTGTCGTTGTTGTTGCTGTCGCCACTGATGTTAATTCATTTGTCGTTGTTGTTGCTGTCGCCACTGATGTTAATTCAGTTGTCGTTGTTGTTGCTGTCGCTACAGATGTTAATTCATTTGTCGTTGTTGTTGCTGTCGCCACTGATGTTAATTCAATTAAAAATAAATTCAAACAGCTCATAGTTCACACATATACATTAAATTCGTCACATGTTTGGTTAAACCTGCAGAAGACAGCATCGTTCTACAAGATCCAGAAAAAAATCCCGAGGACCGAACAGAGGACATATAAAACTATATGCAATTGCAGTTCATATACATTGTATCGATGTGTTGCGGTTTTAACAGCGATCGCTAAAATATACACATGAGAGAATATGTTTTAATTCCACAGAATTACAAACAAATAAAAGCTTTAAACAACCATTTCATATTTCAGTTTGTACAAAATAATAAAAATATTTCGTTTGGAACACCGTTTCATATTCGAAATCTCGTTAAAGGCTGAAAAGTCACCGGATGTGTAATTGTCAGCAATATGTTAGTCAGATCCAGCACTTATCTTACACAGAAATTCGCAAGTATATGATAAGTTCTCTCTTTTCGCTTTTCTTTTCTTCCACTTCAAAACATCTTGTATTCTTTTTTTCAAAAGGAAGGTACAAAACTCGTGCTTCTTTCTATAACGACGACAGTTCAGGTAAAGAGCTACAGGATAATGTTTTGTTCGTAATTGCTAACACTAATGTTGTAAATTACGGATATTTTTTTCAACAAAACTGACAGGATCTTGCACAGTATGTTCTCATAAAGGCAATATAAGCATTGCAGATCGTCTCTGTTGGATTATAAATTCTGCAATCTACATAGTCTGAAATGTAAAGAAGAACTGATTAAAATTTACTTTGTTTTCTTTTTAATAAAAGTATCTTACTTACAATGTATGACATCAATAAATCAGTTTATCATCTATTGAAAACGCGAACATAAAGTTTTTAATTTTAAATGACATTCTTTTACATTATTTTGTATAGGGTAGAGTTTCTTTCTTGGCTTAGTGGATATGACGTTCGCTTTGCACGCGAAAGTCTATCTTAATTTATTTGTTACCTTATGAAATAATGGAAAACTGTAAGACCATAAATGTTACTTTACAATACGCCTGGCTCCAATGTTATAAAATTGAGCTTGGAAACCAGTCTCAAATCTCACAAATGTCAAGCATCTGATTGGCTGAAATGGAGACCAGTCGCCATTTCAGCCAATCAGATGCTTGAGATTTGAGACTGGTTTCTATTCTCAGTTTTATAACCTTGGGACCTGGTCATTTTTTATTTCCATCACAAATTATCTAAATTACAAGTCTGTTACATCGCAGTATATTTCTATTTTACACTATAGTGCCTTGAAGTTGTTAATCTTTATCTTTTTTAAAGATAGTTCTTTATTATTATTATTTGTTTATTTACTTGTTTAATGCAAAAAAGTATTGGTTTGGATTGGAATATTATAATTAACATTATTAAATAATTAAATCAAGCAATGTTACCCTGGCAACTGTGGCAAGTTTGTGGACAGTTGTTCTGCATCCACTCCGAATTCAACGGATTTTTACATTCACTAGGGTCAAACTGTCGACAATCGTCAATATCTTGTCGGTTTTCTGTTTTAACAAAAATAGACATACTTGCTGATTAAAGGGTAGGCAAACAACCGAATTTCATGAAAACTAATTAGTGAAACTGTATTTACGTTTGTTCAGTTATTTCGGACTTAATAATGTTTTAATAACCAGTACAAATAATAATAATTATTATTAAGTGTATTTCTACTAGGAGCAATCCAAGATACATTCTGTGACAAATATTCACCAAATAAGTTTGCTAAAAGCAATTAAATTAACCTCAGACTATGATCAAACCTAAGATGAAACTATAAGAAAAGAAGGGTCATATCAAACGTTCATAAAAAGGCTCTTAAAACAGAATGTTATCAAACATGTGCTTGGGCCTTTTTCTTACCTACTTTAAAGAAATAATATAGAACCTGCAAGACATAAGAAAATATGTATAATGCTCAATAAAAATACTTTTAATTACCACTTTCAGACTACAATATCGAATTGCCGCTTTCAAATAATATTATAATCCTTAAAAGTCTCTTATAGCCACCACGAAACACCATTACATTTTTGGAAGACATACGTTATTTGTTGATTTATAGAAATACATGTAGATGAAAAGGGGTAACTTTAAAAGCCCCGAACACGGCAAATATGAAAATATTGCAGACTCGGTTTGATTGAGCCTGTTCATTGGCAGAAATGGAAATGCATATTACTTTTCACGATGCCTAGCCCCGGATTGAGCGCAACTCAATATTTACCCAAGTGAACATTAAAATTAAGATCCATCCCAAACGAGCAATACTTCGAACATGAAACTTACCGCAGAATCTGCATGTCTTCGGGCAAATGTTCCACATCGCCTCCTTGTTGTCGTGACAGTATGTGACGCTAGATTGGTGGTAATATTCACATACCTCTTGTTGATCTCGGCAAGTTCCGTTCAGGACTAGAATCAACATAAAATTTCATATAAGTGTATGCTAAATGCAAAAATAAAAGTGTTTCGTTTTTCTTATTTTTTTCAAAATACCAGAATAATAAAGTTAACTTACAAAATATCGAAGTTTCTATAAAACATTGTATTGTGTTACACACATCGTCACCACTGAAATTGATAGGTAATTTAAGTATCCATAATTATAGTGGTTACAATTTTTGCAAGAAAGTAAAGTGAAGAAAGATTTTAGAAAATGCATATCATTACCCATATAATCAGCAATCAAGACATTAGAGATGACACATGATTATATACGAAGGTAGAGGGACTATAAACAATACACGCAACTGGGAAACTGAGAGGTTGCCCTTTGCAAGAAAACAAGGGGACATCAGAATACAAATCTTGCATTACAGTTAACACTTAACGCTAAACTTAAAAATTAAAAATCAGAAAGTATAACTGATTATCTAAGAGTGTATACCGTGAAATTAACCCGAACGTTTGAGTCGGTATTAGAACGATCTCTTCAGTGTTAAAATAGAATATTTCCTATTTAACTTGTCTGTTTCTCAATAAACTCAGATTATCATACCATAACAGTAGTCCAGAAAACATCTTTCTATTGCCTTAGGCTTGGTTTCGCCCTCACAATATTTTTCGTCTATCGGCGACAGACTGCCCGATGAGGGTACGCAGGAAACCCGCCGGCTTATGTAACCTTCCCCACAAATCGCTGAACACTTACGATAACAAAAAACAACACAAATTATCTTGATTGCGCTAACTGATCAAATTCTTATTATTTTATGTTTTTCAATTTATTATAGTGTTTTCTCAGGGCAATAAAACAATTAATTATAGTGTTTTCTCAGGGCAATAAAATGGGTATTTACGTTGTTTTGAAATTGAGGAAAACCATTTTTATTTTCAATGTTTTTGTCGAGCTACTTTTTAAAGTAATTACCTCCCTTACTATTTTTTCGATTTAATTGATAAGAAAACATAAAACTAGAAGAACATTTCTTTGTTTCAATGAAATAATTTTATTTTAAGAGTTTATGTACAGCAAAACTGATATTTTCACGTGAAAATATTTCTTTTTGGTTTTACTGATATTTCACTGAAACAAACAATTATTCTCTTATTAATACACAATACATTAAATTTTATTTAATAAAATATTATGCTGGCTCGCTAAAACTGAATCTGCAAATGGGCAGAAATCGAGACGTTAATTATCGCATTTTGCTTATCTACGGGTATATGGTCTCCAGTCATAAGTAAAATTAAGCTTTTATTTGTTATAAATGTTTTTGCTTTAAAAATACATGAAATATAAACTATTTCAAAATGGAAATCAAATCAATACATAAACGATTATCTGAGTTGAGGAGAACTTTGCCAAAGGTTATAAAACTGAGCATAGAAACCGGTCTTAAATCTCAAGCAACTGATTGGCTGAAATGGCGACCAGCCGCCAATCAGATGCTTGAGATTTGAGACTGGTTTCCATGCTCAGTTTTATAACCTTGGGCACTGGTCAAATACCTGCGACTCTTCCTCTATCATCCATCTGCCAAGTAGACAGGTTTTCAACATACACAATCTGCTCTGAGACGGCACTGTCGAAGGATTGCAATATGTCGCCGAAATTATCTGAAATATACTGCTTATATTAAGGTATCTAATTATCTGATTATAATATAATCTGACCAGCATGTGTTCATTTCTTTAAATATAAAAAAGTGAAATATGCATATCATGAATGGCCACATACAGAAGACACAGCCTCCCCACACAGCCAACAAGTAGAGAGGAAAAAAAGCGTGGGTAATAAAATGAAATTTCAAAATTGACACCATAAACAATTAACGAGAACAAGAACACTATGGATTACCGCCTTAGAACGGTCAGTGGCAAAATAAAATATATAATGATAGTGCCTCTAGCTGGGGGCGAAAAATTCAAAACCATAAGCTGTTAGAATAAGTATATAAATGCCAAACTCGAACCCCACTTGCTAAGATATTCCTAAAATGTAACGTTGATTGAAAATAAGTGTATTCGAATGTTTTCACAGACGACAATACCAAATGAAATTTAAGACCTTTTTACTCCGTATGGGCAATTTTTAAAGTTTTAAATTTGTGAAAGAGAGAGAGGTTTGGTTAGAATTTCAGTCCATTGAAATATGTTTTTCTTTCAAACGAGAGCTTAACCAGACCAAGAATAAGATTATTGAAATGCATAGTAAATAATGGCGTGTCAATTAACAATCGTTCGTTGCAAAATCCCTAACGTCCTAAAGAAACGGCTTCACAGCGTCCTCCAGTACCTGTTTCAAAATCCCCGAAAACCGGCTTAGCGCTCACTAGCTCTAGTTTCTGCCGCCCAAACCAGTGATGTCAGAAAGTAAATTCGTTCAGCAGGAAGAGAAGGAACATAGAAACCGACTAAGGTGAAAAGTACAAGAACTAAACAAATAAGGATCTATTCACAAACTCATTGTACCTGAAAACTTTTATGAGGTCGAACTAGTGAAATGTTGTTGAAAGATTAGGATTGAAATGAATTAGCTTGTAATCAAACGTTCAGTTCGGCTTATTATTTGTTACAAAAGTTTGTTGTAGTTTAGTGCGGTAAGGGGAATTTAGAGAATATTCATACTGGGAGTTTATTTTTCCAGATTTTCTTTTTTGAAAATCATGTTTTACAAAATCAAATATATAAATATAAGTATATGACGCTTAAAGAAACGTTTATCCAATTCGCCGGGCTGAAATTTGTACCTAGCCGCCTTTTTCCGAAGTGTAACTATCTTATGTGTTCGGTTATGTTTGTTATGGTATACTTTCGTGCGTTGCCGAGAACGTGCTCAGCTGACCGGACACTGTCGGAAATGGGCGGACATCGGAAAACAACACCGACAAAACAATGGTTAATATGGACATGCCCACTTTAAAGTACCATATTTTTTAAAGTATTATTCAACATATAAAACCCCGTTATAATAAACTTATATCGACACAAATTGAACGAGAAGAACATGCCGTGTGCATAACAGCCGCCATGACATCAGTAACGCAATATTACATTTATGATATGCGAAGAATAACGTAACAGTTATAAAAACGGCGATGAAAATTTCCAACATTATACTGGAGTTCATTATGTGCCGGAAAATTGCGATTAGAATACACAATTTAGTAGTTCTGTCTATAGAAAATAGTCAACTGTATTGATACTGATACTAAAAAACTCACATTGCTTACCCGTATCTGACTCATTGTATCATTTTCGCCGCTAAAGGCTGTGCTATGAGAAAATCTTAAATTGATTTATTATTAACTATATTATCAAACGAACTTTTTCAATTCCGTCGACAATGGTTACACAAGCAACGGATCTATTTTGAATCCCTAAACCACAGGTTGCTGAACACTGATCCCAATCACCGGCACTCCAACTGAAAAAATCAAAACATATTATACTGTATACAAGAATCATGGCGATTTTTCACAAACAATATATACGTATGATTTTTTCAGTTTATTGCTTTTTCAAAATAAACAATAAACTCTTCGAGTATCATAATCTTTTTACAGTCAACACTGTATTAAGCAGCCACCCAAGGGAGTTACAAAAAGTGGCTGCTTATCACAGGTAGCTTCAAGACAGGTAAACATTAGAAAATAAGTTCAGTTAATTAGTACACATTTAAATTGGCTGTTTAAGAAAGATGATTGCTGAATGCAGCAGGGCAACAGGGATCATAAAACTAATTTTTGAAATCAGTCTCAAATCTCAAGGATATGATTGGCGAAAATGGCGACTGGTCGCCATTTCAGCCAATAAAATGCTTGAGATTTGAGACTGATCTTCAGATTCAGTTTTGTGATCTTGGGCACTGGCTGCTAATGCAGGTTCAACAATACTAAAGCAATGAAAATGAACTATATTCAAAACCAACCAATTAATGCTCAAAATTTAACGGATATCTAACATATCATAAACTTTTCGCGTTATCTGATATATTCGATAACGTTTAGTTAAAAAATTAAAATCAAACGGACGCCCGGGAGAATCAAATTTTACAGACAGAACATCTTTGCCTTTAAGTGGTATACATAGTATAAGGTATTTGGTAGTTCGCGCTGTTCCTCTGAAAAATTACAGTTCTTAAAATAACTTGAAATTTGAATTGATTAAACATAGAGTATGTGCCTTAAACAAACGTACTTCTACATGTTTCTGTAACCTAGAAATAAAATGAAATTGAAACGCCATCGAGCCCAAATACGTTCTATATCGCTAGTTCTTTTATCATTTTTTATCCAGTTTCAGTGTTATAAATGTAAGATACGAACAATTCAATCATATTTGTGCATGCAATAAAACCTTATATTTACTGGACCAATCAAAGACCTGCAAATCATCATACCACTGACCAATCACATAACTGTTGAATCATTTTATTTCGCGCGGTTATAATTTTCGCGTATTTCGCGCTACGGCAAGAGCGCGAAATTCAACCCCAGCAAAATAAAACAATTTAACAGTGTTTCGTTATAGGAAAATACAGTTGCGCGAATAAATGCACCAGCGAATTTGTTATTTACGGATTTTGCGCGAAAATTCGTCCCCGCGAAATTAAATGATACTACAGTATACTGATCCCTACGTTTATAACAAAATACTTTTAACAGAACATTCGCAAATTGCTATTGCATTGAAACCAATTTATATGAACTATTTACACCACATTTAATTTGAATTGGTAAACTTACTCTGATATGCATATTTCATTTCAGTCAGTCGGAAGGATTAATATAAAAACAAATGCCACTTTATCATATTGAATTGAGAGGGATACTCAATATTCATTATAGTGAAACTAATTGTGATGGTTTCAAGACTTTTTCGACCCGAAATATCGCGATCACAATTGTATACTGCGATCCCGTGAATTTACCAGGTCAGTTTACGTAGCCAAGGAACGGCACAGCGTAATGTTTGTCGAAAGGAAAGTATTTTACCTTGGAGGACATGCTTGCTTGTTGCACTCTTTAGTAATTATGCTAGGTTTGGACATGATATCGCAGTACATATCGTCCACAAATCCACTAAAAGTCATGCAGCTGGTATTTAAAACTGTTATTCCTGGAAATGCACAGAAAGCGTTCTGTTAAAGTCAATTTTAAAGTTGTTGTTGTTTTTAAATTGTCGAATAAAACATAAAACATTTAGATTTCATCATTATCTAAACGGAAAATAGATCGTTAGTAAGAAACAATAAAAATAATAATAAACAAGAAATTTTTTGATGCAGAGCATCAAAAATAATTCTACGCGAAAAGGTACATATAAGAATGCACTTACAACCAAAAATCACCTATTGCATAATTGAATTTTATTAACATTGCCAGATAGTACAACATATAAATCATTCAAATCAATGTTATGCGCCCCCAAACAGGACCAAAATATAACGTTACTGTTAGATGAAAAGATCATGTCAAAATTCAAAGTAAAATACGTTACAACACATTTATATCCATCACTGTTAACACAACAGCACACAATACCATGTCTACTTGATAAAAGCAATTGCAAGAAAATTCTTCAGTATATAAAATCATAAGGCAGCGGATGATCAAGTTCTGCTAATAACATGAGCCCAAATCCTTGTGATTGAAATGTTCCAGACTTTTAAAATAACATTACATTTTATTTCATATAACAAGATTACATAAAGACATAGACATGTCAAAAACTTATTTTTTGTGTAAGGATACCGTAATTACATATGGTCGAAAACACTGAATGCATATCAAACACAATCAATTTAAGTTTTCGAGAGAAAAGTGAACAAATGAAACTGTAACGTATCTGACGCCATCTTCTTTACTTGGCATATAACTTGTTAAACTTGAATGAAGTGCATTGAAATGATACTTATAACGTGTTGCAAGACAACAGAAACATTAACATATTCAACGAAAGCTTTTTCAAATATATTTAAACAAAATATCTGCCTAGTTTTTCTGTATTTGAAAGATTGCTGTTACGCAAAGTACTTAAATATATCTATTGGCAAACATATCATGTATAATGCAGCAAATGTCATTCTTTTCGATGAATAAAATATCGACCGGCGTTTTATACCATTTGAGACTTTATATTTAGATTTAAAAAAAGAAAAGCATTGAAACGAAAATTAGTAAGATACGTTACGAAAAAGTAGATACGTTATGCTATGCATGACACATATCGAGCCTTCTTTTGTTCATTTATTGTATTACTATGATAAAATACAAAGTTTAAAACCTGAGCAAACATTGTCATCAAATTGACATAATACAGACAAAATTGCACAAACAAATGTGATAAAATGCGTTACATTTAATAAGATACGTTACGATAGTTTCAGTATCCTAGTAGTGTTTACTATCGGAAGTACCCTTACAATATGTTATTGTTGTATATCATACTGCAAATATAGTCAATGTAAAAAAAATGACTATAACTGTCTACAAAAGTCATTAAAAGCACTACCTACCTGTTTTCTATGGAACCTTTTCAAAATTTTAAATGTACACTTTCCCGCTGTAAAATCTATTAAAATGTAAGCAAAACGAACAACTACATTGTTCTGTCAGATGTAAACATTCAAGTTTTCTATGCGGGACAGATGCGCCTTTGATGTGTTTAAAAAAACAATTGCTTTTTTAAACGATATAACGTATCTTATTTTAACTATCACACGTGCATTTACCATATTTAGTTAGAGTAATTTATCTACATTTGATTGAAACTAATAATTATGTTATGGAAATGTGTACTTCTTACAGCAATCATTTTTTATGATTTCAGTGAAGATAAATGAACAGTGTTGATGGTAAAGCTGAAATGCCTCGTAACGTATCTTATGAAAAAAATGAATAATCCCAGCCATCGACAAGAACTTGGTGTAGTAATTTTGCGAGACAGTATCCAGGGATTAATATTAATAATTTTAGTTGGGGTGACTACTAATTGTTTAGAAAACGATGTTACTGATAGCCGTCATACATATAGCTACGACATAGAGTAGGATGACAGTGGCGTAACGTATCTTATTTTAAAAATCGGGACAAGTAAATACTCGATTTATGTAAAAGATTAAAATCGTAATGATTTTTATTTTACTTATTTTTCATACTCAATTTATAATCTAAGAAATAAGGGCAAATAATGTGTTCTCAAAGCTCCATGGGAAAAGAAACATGTTGACAAATCGACATACCGTTGTTAGGGACATGAGAAATGGTACTTGGTGTATTTCACACGTGATCCAAGGTAAAACCACGAATAGATTGTGGTTAATTTAAAATATATTCTCGGCAAAAAAAGTTCTGCACACTTTCGGCAAAAAAAGTTCTGCACACATGGACATTTTATAAAATATATTTTTAATTTCACCAAACAAAACAAACTGATACATATCAAATAAAACAGCAGCTCAAAATTAACAATGTAAAAAATTCAGAAACAAAATCCGATCACTACTTCATAAGCAATTCATCATTAAAGTCACTGGGGGTTACTACACCAAAGTTGCAAAAATCACTAAACAAACAAGAACACCAGGTTGATAAACTAGCTGACCAACTGCACGTGCTCTGTATTCTTTAGATAGACGTCTAGGGGGCCAGTGAAGTCTGACATTTGCTATGTCGGTCAATTAACAATGAAAACCTTCATTGGTTTCAGAAAGAAATACATTTATTTGAATTACCATTTACTAACAATGCAGTTGTGTTTTGTTCAAATAAGATTGTGTGTTGATTGCATTGATTGGTTGTTTTTATACACTTAAATAAAAAATAGGATGCTAAGACTCATTTATTCAGAACGGAAACAATTCGAATCATCACTAAATTGTTATGATATACCTTTACCGTTAAGGTCAATGAGGAGACAATGTGATAATTTAATTAATAAAAACTTAAGGTTGAGTGTTATTCTGGAAAATGCTTGGTATCAACTATTGATAGCTTTCTGTTGCCATCATCACAGTGCAAGGTTATAATTGCTATAAAACAGACAACAATGATTGCATAGATTTCACACCTCTACCTTGATACAGCAAATTTTGCAACTTTTGACTGTTGACCCCTATCATACTCAAATTGATATTTTTCGGTTATTTACCAATCGATTTTTATTCCGTTTTCTTTTTTACTTCTGCAAAAAAATAATATATTGATAAATGTAAGTATTTTGACCAGTTATTTGCTACATTAAAAAAATTACGCAAAAGAACACTTGTGTGCAGGACTTTTTTGTTGGGTATATTTCATGTAAACGCTTACTACCACATGCTGAATATCGAATTTTAACTACTTTTATATCGTTTCTGTCTGTAATTGACAAGGGACACTAAAATAACGTAATTGGTCAAACTATCGTAGAATAAATGATCAAGTCGGCGCGAGAATTTTTTTTCCTTTCTCTCGTCACAAACGTTAATCTTCACGTCATATTCTGATTTTAAAATTACTTACTCACTTCAAAAATGTATAGGAAAAAACAAAACAATTTCATGACCAAATTTCCTTTTCAAGAAATGTTCATATTAATATAACATAATAACACAAACATTAACAAACAGACCATATCACGATTAAAAAAGCAACGTACAGCCAGTATTATAATTTTATAGTATTAGTACGTTTTGTCCCGATAAACAACCTCACCAATTATGTTCCACATGTTCACACATAGGTATAGACGCAGTGCAAAGGTCAACATCCCTGATCGATTATACGGAAAATACGTCATGCAATGTACGATTAAAAACAATGTATGACCAGTATAACAATTGTACATTTATTCACACCTTTGTTTCCGAACAAAACACTCACGAATTATGTTCCACAACTACAAACAGGTACATATGCAGTGCAACAGTCAACATCCCTGACCGATTATACAGAAGGACCGGCTACCGTTCTTTTCAAAAATAGTCACGTGCTTAGGAGAACTTATTATTTAAAAATAAAAAAAAATTAAAAAAACTCTTAAAAAGCGATGTCAACCAGTTTCCATGGTACGATTCGTTAAACATTTGTTACTACGTTGTTGTTTTTTTGCAAAACAACTCTCATTAATACATATCAGAACAAAAATACTAACATTTCTGAAATTATGCCATTATCACCCCACATTAAATTCCAAAAGTAAGCACAAATATAATTGACGGCCTCATGGGCCGCCGACTAATGAAGACGTCATGAGACATGGATCCCGTCTAACTTTAGTTTGTCCCAGCTCATTTGTGACCCCCTAAAAAGCGATTTCTTTGTTTCAGTGGGACAGACTATAATAGTAAGAATTCGACAGATAAGAATTATATGGAGGGAGCTGTTTAGTTTTCCTTTCTCTCCGTGACGTCACATTGATTTTAGTCCTGCAAATATTTTGTGTATTTTCCCTCCTCGTACGGGCATATATTTGGGAAAAAATCTGAGAAACAAAATAATCTTGAAGAAGGTTACGAAGTTAATGCAACAACTTACCTCCACCACAGGATCTGGAACACTCAGGGGTTTGAAATTCTGCCCAGTTGTAGATTTGTGGAGATATAGGTTTATAATAAGAGTATGTAATATTGGGAACCCATCCTTGGTTAATCTGAAACACCTGAATTTGTAAGATAAAAATTATTTCTTGTTAGTTGTAGATAAGGCATTTTGAGTATTTTACTGTGTAAAGACAACAAAAACACTATGTAATTGATATATACATACGAAAAAATCTCAGAGCGACAAAATATAATTTGCCTTAAATTAACAAATTGATTTTCTTTTCCTTTCTTAACTTTTTGACTGCATGGGAAGCTGTGTTTTCTGATAGTGCCGATTCTTGATGTGCATATTTACATTTTTATGATAAAATCTCTTGAAATTGTAAAGTAAGAGAATCAGACTAATGCACATTTAGACTAGATTCGTCGTTAGTTAATGTTGAGTTAGATAATAAAGCAACACAAGTAACACGTTTCTAAATATCAAAGAAGACTGCATCTGTTTCTGCTGCCGACATGCAACTTTTGGGGATAAAATTTATAACTATAGTTTATTCCATTTAAAACTAAAAAATATATTCATACAATTGTGAAGAAAAAGTAACAAAAAAGTATAGATTCTAGGATAATAATATTTTGGCGAACTAATATTTTGGCGAACTTTAAAGGGAAAGTGTAAGAAATAAAACATATGAGTTATAAAATAGCAAAAACAAATTGCTCTAAGTTAATATAAGTTATTTCCTTCTGGAAATGTAATATAGAGGGTATAGCTTACTTCCACAGTGATATCTGTTTGGAGCTTTCCAACAATTTCCACCGTCTCTGGGGAGTGTGTGTAACGTATCTGAACACCTAACACGTTGTATATGGCGGGAGAAGATATCACCATGTCAGAATTTAGCACTCTAACACCACCAACTGATATACCTGCATAGAAAAAATATATTTTAGTTTACTTCCTCGTGTATTTTCACTTTCTATACAAAATTTATTGTTTTATGGCAACACATCATTTAATCAGAAAGCTACACACGTATGTACATATAATATGTGATTTTTACATTCGTCATTTATTTACTTAAAACATTATCCAGTAGTTTTAGTTTTCGCAAATTAAACATGGACAAAACTGTGTAAAAATTGTCCAGTTTATGAAAAATGCTATTAAAACAAATTAATAACGAGAAATTGAATATGTGAATGCAATAGATTTGGATGTATCATTTTACACCAGTGTAACTATCTGATTAATATTTTGATGGGATGTCTTTCTCTGCAACTAAGTGGGGCCAGAACACCTGAAGTTAAATCAGCAAGAACATGGTGGAGTGAAAGAATCGTGCTTCTACGTGTTCAATCACCCCAAGGATATACTTCCTGCTTTTTAAATTTTGCCTTTGGCGTTGTCTGTGATATGTAGGATTTATATTCTAAGATCCCCTGTCAAAATTCTATTCTTTTTAGTTCCGCCCATTATTTTTTCGTTTAGGGCAAATCCATTCTTTTATCTGGAGACCATACGCCGCCGAACATGGAATGGTATTAATCTGAAAATACCGCATTGAAGGTTCCATGCCCACCGCCATATGCACACCATCGTTTGGATTGGTCAAAATTGTACTGTTTATTAGTGTAAATATTGAGTTGCGCTCAACCCGGGGCCAGGCGGCGTGGCCAGTAATATGCATTTCCATTACTGTCCATGAACAGGCTCAATCAAACCGAGCTTGCAATATTTTCATATTTGTCGTGTTCGATTCACAAAGAGGTGCATATTTAAGGGGCATAACAATAATATAAGATTATAAATTATAAACTGTCTTTACATCATCTGTTTATTTCTTATTAAGTTTTATCACTTAAATGTTTTATTTGCTAAATGATTATAAATTAGTTTTGGTAACAACTTTTTCCGCTGAAAAAGCAACATGACATACATGTTGATATTTATATAAAACTATATACATGTTTCTGGCTCCGGAAAGACATAACGTTTAACTAAATTCAACTTATCCCTAAACTAATGTTTTTGGAAATTTAAATCTTGGTTAACTCAGAAATTGATTTAAAGTTTATTTTGTTATAAACTGAAAATTGAAAATGGCATGAAGAGGCAGGTTTTCATGACTACCCGTATATGAAAATAGTTAAGGATACTGCTTATGCGTGTAATTCTTACTCAAACGACATCCCCTGCAGACCGTATCTGTGATGTTAATATTAGAACTGCCCTTCGGAATATTGACAACAAACATGTACTCTGAAAATAAAGAAATATAGATATTTACACTTGTATGGTGTGTCATTAGATGACATTCAGCACATAACGCTAATATTGCTTTCTCCTTCAACTAAGTCCTTTTGAATAAAAAAACATTTGATCTGAGGTGTGGCTATAATAAAGGTCAAAAACAATTGGATTGTGTGTAATGATTTAAAACAGAGATTTAAATCCAAGCGCGTTCCGTCTAAAGTTACTGTTATTTGGCATAATGCGGAATTCAAGTGATCTCAAACGTACTGTGTGTCGTTTGTACAACTCTTCACTAACTGAATTTCTAGAAGTTTTCTCTCAAGGGTAATTATTACTATAAAAGGATTTCAATAAACGTCCGCCGTAGTAAATTATGTCATTACATATAAAAATTTCTTAAGTTTCAATAAGTTGGATTTCGGTTCACCAACCATGATTGATGTTTGTCTTACTTTTTGATATTCCGCGCAGACTATAACTTCCGGAAACTTTCTCGCACGAATTTCCTGTGCCATTACAAACTCCACATACATCAAACTTCAATCCTGATTCCGTCATACCATCGCAGCCAAGTTTCTAAGAAATACACAATAGGGGTTAAGCGATTTAAATTATAAAACTATATGTTTCGATATATGATTCCCGATTTCACGAACAATCTTATGCTCGAAGTCTATTTTCTACTTAACATATTTATTCAAAATCTTAAATAATGTTGGGTATTTCCCATTTTTACATGGAATACTTTACAACATGAAATAAAATCTTCCTTTTATCATAGTAGTACTTGAAGTAACAACTAGTCCCGTTGTTATATTCTAAATTTTAAGTTCACATACTGATATTTGAGTTTCTACTTATTAAACAGTTTGCAGAAATGTTTTATCAGAATATACATGTACTTATATTTTTTACGAAACTGCACTTAAAATACAATATATTATAAAAAATTGTTCTTTAAACCTAAAATTGCAATTAAGCTATTTTAAATTAATCACTTTGATTTGACTTTAAAATCCAAGTCATTATTTGTGTGTTACCGCATTGGAAAACATATTCGAATACCGTGGCAACCAATTACTGGGGAAATAAACCTGGTTCTAGGGCGCACCAACCTCAGATTGCCCTGATAAGATCTTAAAGAATAAAAACGTTCAGATCTGAACATGTCGTATTGCAATTTAATTTTATCTTGACACATATTGTTCGAAAATAATTAATAGTGACATACTTGTTAAGAATTCGCATGCTTTCAAACTACAACTTAACCTATAAAGATAAACTAGAGTTTTAAGGACCCTCTACAGTCATCATTGCACTCACCCTGCACTGGCCGTCAATACAGCGACCGAACGGCACTATCTCATCCGTCAAACACTCTGTGCCGTCCGCATATTTGCCTTTTTCTTTGATCTGGTTATTGACTGAGCATCTCTGTTTGCAACTCCATTCCTCAGCCGGAAGACTTATCTCTGAAATAACATCTTACCACTTGTCTCTTTAATATAAATACACGCCTTTGTTTATACATTATTATAATGATTAAATTGAAGTATACCATTTCTAATTCCAGTTCTTGTGAAATGTGTTGTGGCGTTAAGTGATGTTTTAACATATTTATAATATTTATAAAAGATTATTTATTTGTAAAACAGAATGATCAATAATATGAACGATCAATGACTTTTAGTCGTTGAAAAAAATGTTTTATTCAATTAATGTTAATTTAAAAAAATTAGTAGTGGTAAAATGAAAAATAAAAGAAGTTTAAACCCATATATATTTCTAATCTACTTTTTGGCTGCGTGGGGAGGCTGTTTTTCTGGTCGTGGCAATTCCTACATATTTTATTTTTAAGAATATATTAGCAACATTTAGTTATATTTTCATGTTTATATTAAACAAAGATCTTTTTTAAGTATTTTAAACAATATCTGCTAAACTCCACCACTTCTCCAAATAAAAAAGATTACAGTTTGAACCTTAAGATCGGTCGTGATACTGTACATGCTGTAAAGGGGCCGTCACACTATGACGTTCTGGTCAACGTTCTCTGAACGTTTCAATCATTCATTTTTTGAGCGTTCTAGAATGAGGATGATAGAACGAACTGATCTGGCGCGTATTCAACGTTTAGTCTAACGCACCACTATCGTGTGTCTAAAACACTAGAAGCGTGTAACAGCGACCAAGTAAAAAAAAACTTATAAAACCATTAGCATGTTCTCACATGCCACTAGCGCGCGAAGAACGATTTGTTAACGTTAGACGAGCGTGCTGATGCATGGGCGTTGCTCGATGGACTCCAAAGGACGTTCGTTTCACTTAAGTCACACGCTGCGCGCTAGGGGATCGTTCAGTGGTCGTTGACAGGTCGCCAGTGAGTCGTTCATTGCAAAACAAACGATTTTTAACAACCAAGTAACGCTTAAGTAACGACCGACTCACGATAGCCGAACGCGTGCAACGCTCGACGAACGTTAGTAAAACGTTCCTCGAACGTTCTTAAACGTTCATCAGCGTTTAAAATTATACGTTGAAGAACGCTGGTCTCAGTGAAAAGTTTTGGGCATGTTCAAAATTTTTGTTTTCCTGACCAGCGTTCTCTGCCGTTTCCCGGCGATCACCGACGTTCAACGACATTCACTAGCGTTCACATAACGCACTTCTGTCGTTATCCCAGCAACCATGGACGACTAACAACGTTTCCTCAAACGTCGTAGAACGCTGGCCAGAACTTCATGGTGTGACGGCCCCATTAGAGATGATTATTTTCTATACATGGTCAGAATTACTACAATATTGAGCATTTTTTTATTTACATTAACCATATCAATATTTAATGAAGGCATTAAATATCGAAGTATAAACGAAAAATGTCATAAAGGATAACGTGATACTTTTAACCTTTGGTTTGTCAGCAATTATTCAGGTTTATTACGTTGACGATCGATATTAAAACAGTACTTGTCTGTCACTTGACAGATCATACATAAAGTGAAATGTAATTGAATAATGCATATTCTTAAAGTATAGAATAACAGGATTATTAAGGATCATCATATTCTGAAATATGTGACATTTTCCTATAGTTCTGTCAGATCCATCAGAATGTTTACACATTTTATAGCGTTCACCATTGAAAGTATTTTGAGAGATGTATTTCTAGTTAATGACAGATGTACTTCTAGTTAATGACAGACCAGTAAAGTTGACAACTCCCACCCATAACAATAACTTGGAAACGGCTTGAAAAACGGATAGCTGGAAAAAAAGTTTTACATTGACAAAATGTCCACAAATTAGTCTACAGAAAGTGCTTAAACCTTGCTTGGATGATTACCTTGATTCCACGGATCCAGATCAGGTATGACGACAGCCCCAGCGGAAACATTGCTTGAAAATGTTGTGTTGCATTGAAACATTCTGTAGTCCGTCATGCAAGCCTGAAACGTTTAGATTATTGCTTATGAAATAGATTTGTGGGGGTTCGGGCGTGGGTACACACATGCATACGAAATGACTTAAATGAGCCGGATAAATAATATTAGAAACGCACCGAATGTATTTTATTTTAATAAGTTGCAAGTATAAGTTGCATGTATAATATAAACAATGTACAAAGACGAAACGTGTTAACTATACCTGCACATTGCAAATTTTGGCTATTGCCGATCTACCATAGCACTCCTTTCCACCGTACTGTGGTCTAGAATTAAAGCAAAAGTTCGTGCTATATGGCATTTTAACATTACATGAAAAATAAAACAAAATATACAACGTAAGATGTACTTCGACGTGTCAATAGCTACATTTGTTTTAACTGTTTTAAGTGTTTACATGATTTGTCATGTAACCCTGTCAGGTAGGTGGGTAAATTAGTGTCAATTGACCAAGGCAATTTTACATGCTTTTTCTGGAGACCACGACAAGGAAATCTGAAATTGGTGTTTCACAAAACCTGGTCTAAACTTCCAGTGGCTAATATATGTTGCTATTGACCGTTCAAAAGCGCTTAGCCGCGATACGGTGAGCCAACACGTTCTGTTTTCGTTAAGTGGTTTTTATATATACTCGGCAAAAAAAGTTCTGCACACATGGACATTTTATAAAATATCTCTTTAATTCCACCATATACAACAAAATGATATATACCAAATTAATCAGCAATTCAAAGCAAACAAGGTAAAAAAAGTCAGAAACAAATTCGATCAATACTTTATAAGTAATTCATTGTTAAAGCCACTGGGGGTTACTACACAAAAGTTGCAAAAATCGCTAGACTTATACTGAGTAAATTCACCACGATGAATCCGGCATTCTTTCAAGCGGCTTCGCACGGACTTTAACAGCCGACGAAACTTCAATTGTGGAATTAGGTTCCATTCGTGAACAAGAGAACCGGGTAGATCAACTATCTTGACAAACTTCACGTGTTCTGTCTTGTTTAGAAAGACGTCTAGGTGGCCGGCGTGGTCCGACATTTGCCATGACGGTCAAATTAACGAAAACCTTCCTTGTTGACCATTAGAAATAAATTAATTTAAAAACAATGCAGATGTGTTTTTCTCAAAGAAGATTAGGTGTCTATTGCATTGGATGGTTGATTTTATACACTTTATAAACTGGATGCTTTGATTCATTGATACAGAATGGAAACTGTTCGAATCATCACTAAACTGTTTTGTCATACATTTAGGTCAATGACTGAGACAATGTGATTCTTTAATTAATAAAAACTTAAGTTTGAGCGTAATTCTGGAAATGGCTAAATATCGCATTTTGATTATCAACTGTTACTAGCATCACAGTGCATGCTCATAATTGCTTAAAACAGACACTGGTGAAATGTTGAGTGATTTCATAGATTTCACACCTCTACCTTGATACGGCAAATTTTGCAACTTTTGACTGTTGACCCCCATCACACTCAAAATGGCATTTCTCGCTTATTTATCAACCAATTTTAATTTCGTTTTTGTCTTTAACTCCATAAACAATTGATCTTGATATATATGTAAGAATTTATACCAGTTATTTGCTTTATAAGAAAACTTACGCAAAAGAACACTTGTGTGCAGAACTTTTTTTTCTGGGTATATTTTTTGAAATTTGACAGCAATATAAACTTATGACAATCGTCCTCAAAATATGAAAAAGATAGATTCGAAATCAAGTTTTGTTACATGGATTTGACAGAAATCAAACAAATCACAGTTTGTCTTCAAATTAAATAATGAATAATTATTAAATGTAGATCAAACATGGTAATAATGGATAAAGACTTGTTCGTAATTTTACAATACCATAATTGGGGCGCGTCACGGGAAAAGGTACCTTCGGACAGTTGACGGTATTTCTTGAAATGACGTCATTACCTTGAGCAGACGACATTACTTATTTTGCGGTTAAAAATAATATTTTAATGTGAAAATGTGTAATAAAATCACTTTTACGTTAAGAGAAATTAATAGATAATAATAAGTGCTTTCCAAATAAAGTAAGAACTAATATGTCAACAAATATGACTAAAGACAACTTTCCCCGTGACGTCCCCCATATGTGTTAGACGGTTTGTTTGAAAATGTTCACATAACTGGCCATTATATCATATGTAGACCTTTACTTTTTTACAATTAAAATAGATAAAACGAGAACGTTGAAAGCCACCAAACTCAACACATATGAACATATTGCAAGCTCGGTTTGATTGAGCCTGTTCATGAGCAGTAATGGAAATACATATTACCACCAACGCTGCCTAGCCCCGGATTCAGCACAACTCAATATTTACACTAGTATACAGTACAATATCGATCCATCCCAAACGATAGTATGCATATAGCGGTAAACAAAGAACCTTCAATGCAGTACTTTTGGATTAATACCATTCCATGTCTAGCAACATATGGTCCCTAGATAATAGAACGGGTTTCCCCCAAACGAGAAATCAAAATGAGCGGAACTGTAAGTATTGGCAGAAAAGGATTTTGACAGGGTACCCGAGAATACAAATCCTCCATATCACAGATAAGTTTGTTGTGACTCACTATACTTACGGTGGATTGTTGCACTTTCTCCGCCGGATCTGTACTCCACCACCACACGATCTACTACAGTTGGAGTAACTCTCACTCCACTCTGACCAGGCGCCATCTATCGGTAGAACGTGAGGTAAAATAGGTACGCAACGTCCGCCACGACACCACTGTCAAAAGAGATACAAATTTGATGGCCTAACATTAACAAAATCACAATTTCCTATAATTTTCTTTTTCAAATGAACACTTCGGATATAAATAACTTGAAAGTAGTGATTCGCGAGAACAGAATCGTGATAAAGTACCGTAGTTTTGTAAAAGTTTTGATAAAGAGGTTAAAGTCATAGGTAAAAGTTATTATGAAGTCCGTGCTTTTGAATGTGCCCGGTTCAATGAATAACGCTGTTCAATAGAATGAAGTAAAGGCAATACAAAACGAATAGTAAAGTATTTGAAGCTGATGGCATCAATATGGAGACTATCCAAAATTAATCAACGCAATACACAATGAGGGAAACGTCACGTGCATAAGTCTTCTTGCAAAAGCGCCAAGAAGGAAGGCAACATATAGCTCGTTAGATAATATGACATGTTTAACATATTAGACATTTTTGTGGAGGTTGTCTCTAATGTTGGTATAACTTGTAGCCCAACCCATTTGCCATTCGAACTTATACTCGTACATTTGAAGGTGCATTTACATGTGTGTGTGTTTATAATGCTAAAGAGCAATAAAACGTGTTTAAACTAAACTAAACATTATAGACAACGACGAATGAAATTCCTGTTTCGAAATATTGAGCTCCTCTTGTCTTCACATAACATATTAATGGCCTCAGCATTTACCGCTCTTGTATTATTGCAGTCCGTTCCATCCATGAGAGGATACGAGTAGTTCTGAGGCTGGCCATCGACGTCACATAGCAAGTTCCGACAAGGGTCAAAATTCTCCTAAACAAATAGAATTAATCTAAACTTGTTTATACTCGCTAAGAGGTTAGATTGTAAAATGTTCATGTTAAACTCATGTTAGGGACCAGACAATTTCAATATGTCTAATGCTTTCAGTCGGAGTCCTTTGCCCAAGGCTATGAAACTGAGAATGGAAACCAGTCTCAAATCTCAGCATCTGATTGGCTGAAATGACGACTGGTCGCCATTTCAGCCAAGATCCTTGAGATTTGAGACTGGTTTACAATCTCAGTTTTATAACCTTCGGCCATTGTAAAAAACGAATTTTAGATATCATAAAAGATTTTATCATAAGTGTACAGTTGCATGGTTTCTTAACAGGGTATATTAGAAGATATTGATGTTGGGTTAATATAACCACTTTGAAATCATATACTGCTACATCTTCTTGCATCGATCTTTTGGATTGTGCTTTCTATCTGTGCAATATTATACCAGTGTCTATATTGTTAACCGAATGTCTGTGTTTATAATAATAATAATAATAATACATTAACATTGTGATTATTTAAAATAGGTTTTTAAGCTGTGACAAGTTTTGTAAGTTAAGCTATTTTACCTGTACTTAAAAGAACGGCGGCTTATCACTTTCTGATAACGTCTCATCACAAGCATTGTGTGAATACTTGTCAAATAACTCGCTTTATAACTTGGGGATATCAGTAAAATGTCAATGTTTGTTCAATAACTCACAATATAACATGGTAGATATATGTAAGGTGAAACAACTCACAAGATAAAATTGGGCATATTCGTAAGGTTCAATAACTCACAATATAACAAGGTAGATATCTGTAAGGAGAAATAACTCACAAGATAACATTGGGCATATTCGTAAGGTCAAATAATTCACAAAATACATAGGGAAATATAATTGCAAGCACAAACAACTAACAAAATAACAAATGAATTTCTGTCAGGTCCAATAACTCACAAGATAACTACGGGGATATCTATTAGGTCCAGTAACTCACAAGATAACTACGGGGATATCTATTAGGTCCAGTAACTCACAAGATAACTACGGGGATATCTATTAGGTCAAATAACTCACAATATATCCTTGGGGATATCTGTAAAATGATGTTCTTGAATCTATTGCCATCGCACATTGTTTGTCGGCAGTATACATGGTTCCAGGAAAGATATCGACAGGTTTGTTTACATTCAGATCGAATGGAGCGTTTTCTAAACACTTCATGTCGTGTTTGCTAAAATTAAAAAGAATAATTCTTTACATATTTTGCATGGTCCGGTCACCAGATAGACGTCTCTATTTTATTTTTAAGCCCCCGAAGGAAGGCGTATAGCTCGAGTGATTCCATTGAAACTTCACAGGAATATTTGTCACCAAGCCAAGATGAGCATAATTATTATCATCAGAAGTTTTCGCTAGGTTTATTTTTTGGCTGATTTATGGAACTTTTGTCATTTTTACAATAACTTCTATATTTCTGATAGATTTTTATATGTGTGATAATTTAAAATATATGTTCTTATTATCACCCACATCATTCCTTATCATTACCCACATCATATATGGTAAGGTCCATATCTCTTACAATCATCTTTCAAGGATAATCTCTCCTTTTAAACTTAGAATTTCCTTAAAAATTGTAATATTTTACTATTACTTGTTTATTACTTGAGGGATTTTCTACAAAATTTAAATAAATGACCCTTGTCGTCTTCCAAATTTTATGTGGTAATGTTCAGTTCTTTTCCATAGACATATTCAATTACATTTGTATACCAATTTGTCTGTTTGTAATTCTAATAACAAAGGTGAATATACCCAATACTAATTAGAAGCTCGTTAGAGCTCCGTTTGCTCCACTCAAAAGCTTGGTTGCCTGACCATCCAGCTGGAGACATGATCCCAACTCCACCATCAGTCGTGTTATCATCATGTGTCATCCCTAACCTGTAATATCAACCAAATTCAAGGGTTACCATTCAGAGAACTAAAGTTTTATAATAAAAATAATACCCCCGCACCCCGCCGCTCCATGCCCCACTACACCCGCCACTCTCCTTTCTATCGCACCAACATCTATCCGAAACTTTACTTATTTTGGTCAAATACGGACACTTAAATCCTTGCTAACATTTCTACACAAAAAGCAGACGTACACGAACCATTCGATTTGAGCACGAACCCGCGCGCGGTAAACCTATAATTTTAAGTTATTTATGGGAACGGTCAGGCGTACACATTTCTATTTGTAGAAACGATGCCCTGGAAATCCTTGGTGATAGGTTAATAGCAAAAAAAGCCGCGCGACTTTCTGAAAAAAAAATCGCTCTGGGTGCAATCAAGGTAGTCGTTCGCGCGATCATTTGAACGGTTCCTCTACAAGTAACTAAACTATTCCAGGACGAAAAACGGCGTTCGCATTCGCGTTCGCGTTCGCGCTCTGTATAAATGAACCTTAATGCTGCTCCTCGAACAAGCTATAATTACCGGTGTCATACACGTATGTCGGTAGCAGTGTTATAAAAGTTATCAGTAAATATATTCCGGCACTGCTTTTAATATAGACGTCTGCGGTATTTTTGCTTGGTATGCCGGTAATGGTATTATAAAAGTAATCGGTAACAGTTATAAATGTATGCCGGCACTGTTTTTAATATAGAGGTGTGCCGGTATTTTCTGTGGTATGCCGGTAACGGTATTATAAACGTCTGCCGGTACCGGTATGATTGATGTTAGCCACTACCGGTTATTTGAGACTTATGCCGATTAGCTTGTCATCAAATAGTGCATTTTAATTGATAGGCAACTAATGTTCAATAATTCAAAGGAAGTAAAGCAAACTTACAAATGACCAATTTCATGAGCTAGTGTAATTCCTACTACAGGTCCGTCGTCCTCTACGATGGCACACTGGTAACCCTTCCGGCACATCCCGTGAGGTCTTGCTAGACCGTTTACTCCTTTCTGTCTGTTGTCGTCCTCCAAATCAAGCCTTTAAGAAAGATTTATTTGCCAGGCTAATAATTCTTCCTTGTAAAATTTCTTTTAATTCTCTTAAATTCATACCACAAATAAACAACCGATAAAGACTTTAGAGGGTAAGGGAACATGATGGCATTTTTTATGAAATCATGTATTGTATACTAAATGATTATACGGTTTGAGTTAAATAAAGCAGTATTCTGCTCTATTCTATTCTGTTCGTTCTGTTCTGTTCACATTGGCGAATACCATAAAACTGGCTTTGGTCAAAACAGAGACTAGATGTAAAATTGTAACTGTGCCCATCTGGTGATCAGTCTCAAATCTCAAGGATCTGATTGGCTGAAATGGCGACTGATCTCAAAACTTAGTTGTATGATCTTGGGCCCTGTTCTCTGAACACTGGATTTGTATTCATGCTGTAAGGTTCTTAGGGCTGAATATGGTCTCAACATTCAGTGATATAGTTCAAATATCATTAAAACAAAATCAGGAGACCAGTCTCAAATCTCAAGCATCTTCTTGGGCATAGTCGCCTTTTTCAGCCAATCAGGTGCTTGAGATTTTAGACTGGTACCCAATCTCAATTTTATTATCTTGGGTCATGATCTTTGGCTACAGATGCTCAGATCACAGACGACAAACAAATGCTGCAATTTAAACTCAGTGTACCTGGTCAGATTGCAGTTGAACCTCAGTGTACCTGGTCAGCGTGGGCTGCGCTAAGATTCATTATAGAAAAAAGTTAGTGTTTTCTCACTTTCTAGACTGAAAAATCTCTAATTTTAACCGTGTGAGATTTTCTTATCTCACATGGCCTTATCTAACACTCCGCGTGCGAGTTCGCGTACTTTCGTATTATTGCGCACCATATTAATTACGCGAAAGAAATAGTTCTCTAAAATTCTTGTTTTTTTTTTTTTAATTTAAAGAATTTTGTTTGAATCTTTAAGAAGTAAGTGAGAAAAATAATCAATCATTGGTATTCGGCGAAGATCGCGGTATCCCAACCCTCGGGCAATGCTTTCCAGACGGAAACTCGGCACAGCCTCGTTTCCGTCTGGAAAGCATTACCCTCGGGTTGAGATACCTTGATCTTCGCCGAATACCAATGATAGATTCTCTTTATCTTCAGTATAAGTATGTCACTGATGCTATGTTATTTGCGTGAGTGTAACTTCGTTGTTGCCGTGGCGCAAATGGTAGCCCGGTCGAAACTGTGTGACTTTTTAGTGACATTATAACACTCGTTCGATCCCCTGTCGGAGCAGAAGATTATGAAACTGAGATTGTAGACACGTCCCCAATTTCAGCCAAGCAGATGCTTGAGATATTAGACCTGTCTAGTCGCTATTCCAGCCAATCAGATGCCTGAGAGTTGGGACTGGTCCGGTCTACATTTCAGCCAATCAGACGTTTAAGATTTAAGATAGGATTTTAATCATTTTATTATCTTCGACCCTGAGCTTATGTAGGGCCATATTTTATAATGGTGTACAACTTGCCGGAAGTCATATGGTGTGTTCGGTATACAACCATATCACACTTGAAAAGTAATTGATATAATCCACCTTATTAATTAAATGTTTTTAAACGCTTTAAATTTCAAATAACTCACCTGGTCAGCAATACACTGCAATCTGCTTCTGTCACATGTGTTGATTCCCATTCGCAGAATTTCTTTAACGTGTAATTTGCATTTTCTGTCCATTCCGAAGAGAAATTCTGAATAAAATTGGATGAAAAGTTAAAAGATTCAATTATTTGAAATAATCGTCTAAATAAAACAGGTCTGAACCCCGGATTCGAAGCAAAATCAAAGTGGTGTGTGCGGGGAAGGGATGCACAACAAATCCGACTTCGTTTACATCTGAACTACAGAATAAAACAGCAGGGGCGTATGCAAGTTTTTGATATTGTAAAAGATATAATTATTGAAAGTTTAAATGGTGTAACTAGAAAAAGGTGAAATATGCATATCAGGAATCGCCACATTCAGAAAAAACAGCCTCCCCACACAGTCAAGAAGAAGAGAGGGGGAGAGAGCATGGTTAATAAAATAATCAGTTTCAAAAAAGACACCACTAACAATAAACAAAAATGAGAACCCGAGGGGTTACCGCCTTGGAACGGTCAGTGGCAAATCAAATTGCCACTAGAGATGCACGAATTGTTATTAGGTTTGTATATGACTCTACAATTTGACGACAATTAAATACAAATGATATTACTAAAATAAATTGTTTTGTTCTTGCATTTCGAATTCTCAATGAATATTTAAGAAACAACAAAATAATAATTTCATGGTATGAACAGTTCGTAGCTGACATGACCTGTATTGAAAACGTAGCCAACATACACAACTAATGTCTGGCGCAGAAAAGGTGACCGAGACTTACTCCAAATAAAAGTCAAAACAGGACATCTGCTTCAGTGTCTGATTTCAGAATCTCGATTGTTCATTATTTACAACACAGCTCATAGTGATCCACGCTTTTAGAAATGCACAATTCTGAGGTTGATCAGGGTCTTAGACTGAAAGACTTTCGTTATAAGGCATACTCAATAACAAAAACGTATTTCGGTGATAGTTTTGAGATTTTAGTTTTTACTGTATTTGAAAGAACTTACAATTTCGCCATTTGAAACTGGTCTTCTGATTTTGTTTTATTGTATAAGGCAAAGGAATACGAGTAAGGTCAAGAAACCATTACCATCAACGTGCTCCAAAAAAGTTTGATTTAAGCAAGAAATCTTTGCCCAAGATCATAAAACTAAATCTGGAGATCAGTCTCTAATCTCAAGCATCTGATTGGCTGAAATGGCGACCAGTCGCCATTTCAGCCAATTAGATGCTTGAGATTTGAGACTGATCTCAAAACTTAGTTTTATGATCTTGGGCCCTTTTCTAGAATCACGTTCCGTTGATACTCACATCAAAAGCCTCGAATATTTTTAACTCATAGAGACTTAGGAATATGTTTGTTCCAAGACTTGAGTCCCTGTATACCTTGCTAGCCTGAAAAGAAATACATGTGACATAATTATATTAAGGCTTTGTATATATTAAGATCTGTAAAAATTTGAACAAATATATGTATACTTGTAAAACTGTAGTGAAGATGTGTGAAGTTTGGTTAAATTTAATTGGAAGAACAGACGGGCCAGACAGACGGTCGGACGGACGGACAGACAATGCGATCACTATATGTAGATATGTAACATAACTTACGTGAATTGGGACATAAAAATATGGCATGCTATATTTAACAAACTATGAGCAACGTTTTAGCTTCACTTAGCTTTGAAAAGGAAAGTACCATGATATTTAAGACAAGCAGTGTCTCTTTAACCAGAAATTAATATGTGCGGCGCAAATACTAGCATCTGTAAAAGGTATTTGTCTCTGTTAGTACTCGAAACAAGAAAATTTGAAAACAATGCACAAATACTTTTACCATTATCTTCGAAAATACGTACATACCGATTTCGTATGCGTTTGTTTATTTCCAGAACCGTAGAAAGTGCGGAACTAGGATCTTGTAAACAAAACATTGTCATAATCTATAAAGAAACATTTAGATATTCACGCTCGCTAGCATTTAATATCAACCTCGTCCTCGAACTCCAAATTGAACTACTTTTAGATCTGAAGAAATAATTGCGTTCTGGTCATATAGGCATAATTAATGAACTTACTATATTGAAAGCCAGCATCGTATACCTCAAAACGTTCTTGTAGGTTTTGTGAAAATGGTACATGGTTGGATCAACTACCAGCCTCGTTTCAACAAAGAGTGCTGCGTCGTTCTTGCTTTGACGTTTACGTCTTCCAGATACCACATGCAGGTTCTCCTCAAAGTTCCGGTCTGAATGTAATGGTAAAAAAGTCAAAATTGCAAACTGTACAACAACTACAATAAATTCACGCTAGTTACCCGTTTGTGAGTTTGTGAATACTTTGTCTATTGAAACTCTTGGGGTTGTCCCGGTTGGCTCAATTGGTTGCGTCGCAGGAATTGCAGGGCTAGGCGCTGTCGCCGTGACGGTGCGGGTTCTCTCCCAGCTAGAGGCACTATCATTAGAAATTTACAGTAGCGCTATTTGTGCAGTGTGGCGGCCTTAAAAAGTCTCCTCGTACATACAGTCAGTACTGTTATCAGTAAAATAACTCGTTACCGATGTCATGCAGTGATTGTTACGTATATCAGGGCTATCCGATCAACCTTTTTTGGGGGTTGTCCCGGTTAGCTCAATTTGGTTGCGTCGCAGGAATTGCCTGGCTAGGCGCTGTCGCCGTGACGGTGCGGGTTCGCTTCCAGCTAGAGGCACTATCACTTTTTATATGTGTGTATGATTTTGCCTGCAACATTGTCGAGTTGATGGGTGGGTTGGAGTTATTTCACATAGGCAATTTGTGCTTATTTGTTCATATGAGAACCTGTTTGCGCTTTTGCGAAGTTGATGCACCATAGAACCTGATATACCCCCACCCCGCCCCAAGTGGCAAACTGTTTTCCACTGACCGCTCCGAGGCCTTGTAATGCATTGGATTCTTATTTTCGTTAATTGTTTTGCTGCCTTTTTTGGAAACTGGTCATTTTATAACCCATTCTCACTTAATAACTCTATTTGATGACTGTATGGGTAGGCGTTGTTTTTTGGTTGTGTCATTCCTGATAAGCATATTTCACTTTTTAAGTAATTTCTTTTCCATGAAGAGCGTACTAGACTATTCGTGAAACAAAAAGAAGGTATAATTGAAATCAATCTGTGTATAACCTCAAAGCAAGGCAGATGAATAACTCTCTAGTACCAACTGACTGTTTACAGCCACAATTAAAGAGAAGCTACGGGTAACAGTCAAGAACCACCCGGACACCCAGAATACATAATGCAAGCTATCTTATACATCGCATATAAACAGGGGCGATTCTCTGTTACACGAGGAGTTGTATGTAGGGGACTTAAAGTATTTGTTTTTTCTCTGTTACACGAGAAGTTGTATGTAGGGGACTTTAGTATTTGTTTTTTCTCTGTTACACGAGGAGTTGTATGTAGGGGACTTTAGTATTTGTTTATTCTCTGTTACACGAGGAGTTGTATGTAGGGGTCTTTAGTATTTGTTTATTCTCTGTTACACGAGGAGTTGTATGTAGGGGACTTTAGTATTTGTTTATTTTCTGTTATACGAGGAGTTGTATGTAGGGGACTTTAGAATTTGTTTATCGTGGGCTCTCTATACATTTTGGTACGCGCAAGGCACAAGTTGTAAAACCGTAGTCCCTTGACTGTTACAACAAATATTGAGTAGTCGATAAAACCATTACAAGTTTGCTTGCATGACACTTAACATTCAAAGCATGTTTACAGCCGAAATAAGAAAAATACTCATTTCAACCAAGTTACTATTGTAAAATGAAAACTATGTGTCTGACAAAACAAAAACAACAGCTTGTTTGATTTGTCGGCATTGAAAATTCAATCCATTTCAGCCGATCAGATGATTGAGATTTGAGACTGGTTTCCAATCTCAGCTTTATAACCTTCAGCCCAGTCCTCGTGTAACAGAATGTCGCCCCAGTGATATCATGGATATACACGTAAATCTATTATGAAAATAATACAAACTAATACAAACCCTTTACAGCACAGACTTGCTTGTTTCCTTGGTAACGATAAACGACATGAACTTGCTCCTGCAACAATCCAGACTGGTTCCCGGCGGCTGGCTCAATAAATAAGCTCTGGTTACCGAAACTGATTATCCCTCTCTGAAAACAGGAAATACGTTAATATTGATAAAAATTTGATCAGGGTTGAAGGTTATAAAGCTGAGATTGGAAACCAGTCTCAAATCTCAAGCATCTGATTGGCTGAAATGGCGACTGGTAACCTTAGGCACAAGTCGCAAGACACTAGCTTGTGATTTTCATTTTGGAGACTGGGCCAAAAATCACAAAACTGAAACTCGAGACCAGTCTCAAATCTAAAGCATCTGATTGGCTGAAATGTGAAATGGAGACTTGCAGTAAGTGAACTTGAACAAACGTTAATGTCTGTATAGTGTTTATTGTTTTGGTGGACAATGAATAATCGCTGGGACTCCACTTGAATTGCCAGATGTAATATGTGGTTATCTAGATTAATTACATAATAATATTGTTGCTAGATGGTGCAAAATAAAATAGTTTCATTTTTTCTGGCCGAGGTTCTTTTTTCATGCATAGCCTGTTAAAAGAACGTTTACTAGCCATGATCTAATTAGTTTTAAGAATGCAATGTTACTCGTGTATATATATATATATATATAAGGACAAATGCAGACATTGGTAGACCATGCCATAAAAATAAGGCATTGGCAGACCAAAATGTATATATTTATCAAAAACATTTTCCTAAATAATTTATTCATTTCCTATCATAAAATGACCCTAAAAGAAGAAATATAATGTTCTTTTTCTTTAAAAATGAATAACAAAATATATATATCTTCATCGGTCTGCCAAAAATTTTCGCTGGAACAATTTAAGTAATAGGCAGACAGTGCTTTTTCCGTCAGACATAGGCAGACCGTCAGACATAGGCAGACCGCTCGGTATATAATTTGTTTTGCTTTTTCCATCATAGACTAATTAGATTTAGAGCTACCTAAGATTCTAATGTACTGAATGTTTCTTAATTTCAAATGTATAGGGACATAAATATGAACATACGGTCATAATCGGAAAATAAAAAAGTGATATGCATTATGACGACGTTTTACTAAACTATGACGTCATGTATGACGTCATTCGTCCAAATTCAGTTAAAGTGCACCAATTGGAATATTTGTATGTCACAACGCAAGTAAAACAAAACTTATCAAATTTTCTAAACAAAACTTGTGCAATTAGTTACTCCATTGCAGGGTCTTTACACTCAGCATGTAGTTTCTTGTCGGTAAAAATGTAAAATAAATTTTAACTCCTCTAAATGATGCCAAAAATGCCCAAAAATCTATGTCACAAACTCGAGTGTTTTAATCAATTAAACACTGCAAGGTGATTTGGTTAAACACCTTCCTTTTATTTGCGTTGAACATATCATAATGGCATGTCTAAGTCTTTGAAAACTCGACTTAACATTATTGATATATTTTTGACTGTAATTTATAATTAGTACACAATGTCCCAAAAATGAATGTGAATTACGTTACACAAATTAGACTACCAATACAGTTATTCAAATTAACAAATTTAGCACAGTTTAGTGCTATTCCAATCTTAAATTGTTCAAATAGTTCAGAATTCTAGTCATTCTTGAGATCATATAATGAATTAAAAAATAAAAGGTGCATGTATTGGCTAAATGGATGTTTAACATTTAAAACGTGAATTACGTTCAGTTTGTCATGTTTACAAATCAAAACATCTTTCAGTTTGCTGTCTATATTTAGGAAGTACACCCATTCAACTCTCAAATATTGTGCATCGTTAAGATCCCGCGAATAATCTGCGTTAGCACAGTGTACACTCGAAAGTCCGACCCTACTTCCGATAGCGCTGAATATACACATAGCCATCACGAAGGAGCTGGTTAAAAAGCGGGTAAGACAATTGAATAAAGAGTAATTATTTAATTCTTTTACTTTAAATACTTAGACTAGCAAGAAATAGAGTGCGTCGAGTTATAAAATGAACGTGATAAAACGAAGTGTATTAATTACTATCACTTCATGTAGTTAAATCTTGTCCCAACCGCTAGTTTTCGAAAAACTCGAATTTTCATTTGCACTGGTAGTGTGACAAGATGGTACGGCTACTAGCAAAGTCTAAAAAACAAATGGTCCGGCTACTAGCAGTATCTACTAGGGTTGACTAAATAATCTTTTTCATCAATTTTTTTGTTGTTCTGACGTCATATTATAAATTATTATTAAATATCTCTAAAATAGTTTGAATATAGACAAAAAATGAAATATTTTGATAATTTTCATCGCCTGTTATCTCTGTAGCAGTATGTCGCAGTCCCCGTAACATATATACTTTCGATTTCTCTATTTTCGTAAATCATATTTAAAAATCCGTCCATATACGTACACAATAGACTGGCTTCACTATTTTCTTTCAGCAGAACAGTCGCATTTTGAAACATACCGCATAGAAAGTACATATTTGATGTGAAATGATAACAAATCTTGAAAGCTAGTAGCCGGACTGTCAATTGGCTAGTAGCCGTACCATCTTGTCACACTACCAGTGCACATGAAAATTCGAGTTTTTTGAAAACTAGCGGGTTGGGAAAAGATTTAACTACATGAAGTGATACAGTAATGAATACACTTCATATAGTAAAACGAATTTCGGCCAAACAATGTAAATAAAGCTTTGAAATGGACGTTTGAAGTGACACGATTGATATTTTTTTGTACATTTTGGTGATCGATCGTATTTTTTCGAAGTTTACGTTGTTTCATGTTCATTTTATAACTCGACGCACTCTATTTCTTGCTAGTCTAAGTATTTAAAGTAAAAGAATTAAATAATTACTCTTTATTCAATTTCTTACCCGCTTTTTAACCAGCTCCTTCATGATGGCTATGTGTGTAGTCAGCGCTATCGGAAGTAGGGTCGGACTTTCGAGTGTACACTGTGATTAGGACCACCCCGCTTTATATAAAATCGTGAATTACGTTGCAGTGAATTACGTTACATGCGAAATACCAGAAGTCACTATTTCACCATAACAATGCATCATTTGACCTTTTTCATGACATGAGTATGGACTACGATGTCAGTTTTTCTTAACCATGTCATTTATAAGTACTAACAGTGCGTGCAATTTTCTTAAGATGTATATAATGGCTGCATACAAAAGAAAACTTCATCATGTTTTGTATTTCTCAGTTCTTAACATGTGTTCTAGTGAAATTTGAATATTATGATATTTTTGTGTATTTGAACATGCTTGACGCATCATCTGTTGACAAATGTTGACTAATAATTTGCATATTTTAAGAAATGTAACTATTGATATCTATGTAACGTAATTCACATGTTGTAACGTAATTCACTATCTATCTATCTATCTTCCAGTAATGTCGAACCCCTGATGGGGACCTAGACATTTTGCGCGTCTGCTGGGAGACTGTTAGTAAAGAATAAAGATTAAGAATGGATAGGGTTTAAAAGAGCTGTAAAAAAAAAGAAAGATAGAGGGGTTATGTTAAAAGTAAAAGTGTACTATGTTAGCTTATGGGGAGACATGTCCAACACAGCCTACAGCTTTGTTGAACTGCTCAATCGTCTGACATGAGACAATGTCTGGTGGTAGATTGTTCCAATGGAATATCGCTCGAGGGAAAAATGAGTATTTGTAATAATCAGTTGTAGCAGTAATAAGTTGATAAGCCAATGGGTGAGAATGTCTTGACTTCCTAGTCATTGGGATAAGGTTTCCAGAAATGGGAATCTCCACAAGAGAGTTGGTTATCTTATACATCATGGCGAGACGACAATCTATGCGCCGTTGATCTAATTTGCGCCAGTGTAGGGACTCGAGCATCTCTGATACACTAGAAAGTCGTCCAAAATCATTCTTGACCCATCGCGCTGCCCTGCGTTGCACTGCCTCGATCTGGTTTGTTAGCGTGTCCGTGTACGGGGACCAGACAGAGGAGCAATATTCCAACTGGGGTCTTACTAACATTTTGTAGGCTGTTGCTTTGAGGGGTTCAGAGCAACCCTTTATCGAATTTTCTTGAAGACAACGATGCGAATGTCAAATGCAGAACACAGATATGTACTTTTCGTCGAAGTAAAAACAGCAGTATGGATTAAACAAAATATTTAAAAGGCCTTTGAAATTTTCTTCAGAAAACACGTATTTTTTATTAATTGCGGACATTTTTCTGCAGATTCATATTAAATTTTATCAAAGTTGTATGCCTGAACACGGAAACCATCATGGACATATAAATAAACAGGACAGAAACTTGAATTTATATTGAAACACATAAAATGTTCTCAGAAATTGTACAAATGTAACGTAATTCACATATATAAATAAATAGTAGTTTTTATTCCAATGCTAAGCATATAAACACATCATTTGAGATGTAAATGTACTATTTTTGGGTTGCTCAGATATCATATTTTTATTTTAATAACAATTCTTAAACATTTGAAACAAAAACATTTCGGCCGATTTTATGTCAAAATTGGTGCAGTTTAACTGAATTTGGACGTTACATCGTAAAACCTCTAGTTAAATGTATTTACTTGCCACGCACATGTATATTACTATACTCTGTGGTCAATAAAAAATTTAAATCATTGTCAAAAATATTTTTCCATTAACACTTACTAAACTATCGTAAAGGAGAGAGAAAATGTTACACAAATAACAGTGCAGAGCTAAATTATTCTATCAAATTTCGCCAACAATCACAATCTTTTTCGAACAAAACGTTTTCCAATTTTGTATGTACCACAGGTCAAATGTTCAAAGGAAGCATTGGCGTAAGCGTGTTACATAACAATATTATACGAATAATACGAAATAACCTTGAAAAATCAAGAAAGCTTTACATAGGGCCTACTGGGTACCGCATCATGCAGAACCATGGCACCGCTGATTTTTGATAATCTCAAATCTGAACTTCCATCCCTTTATAGCCAATAAAATCTCAATCTAGGGGTCAGGAGATCGATCCTTAACTCGTCCTTTGTATTTATTCGAATAAAAGTTGATCCCGTATGTTGGTGTTTTACGCCGGATATCCAAAAGAACCAGGTATGCTTCTGGAACTGAGAAATCTTTCCTATCATGCATCTTTCCTTACTCACACACTTCTGTATTTTAAGCACAGATAGGCGACAATAAATAAATGCAGCTATGCAAATAATGTCGCATTAGGTTAATCATTAGAAACTGATAGACGTCAAAAACAAATGTATACAGTGCCACGATTTTGAATGATACGGTACGAAGAATTCGGTCAGTTTTCATGCTTTTGAGATATAATTAAAGAATAAACCCGCATTGTTTTTTATATACAATATTTATTGCATACATGCCTTTGATATTCAGAACAATATTAAATTAATATTTTAATAAATTTTTTTGACTTTAAATGTATTCCAAATGGTTATTTGCCCCAAACCCGACTAGCTGTTTTCACTAAAACAAAGAATTCCTACAAGTCCTCGATAAAAAAAACTCGGTAAAATCCTAACCTTCAACGATCATAACATTCCGTGGACATACTATTGTTTATATATTTACTTCAAAAGGTGGGCCGTTTTGACGTTTTCATCAGGGAAGGACTTTTTCTCAGTTAGTTTTGTCTAGAATGATACGGTGATAGTGTACAGGATGATAAAATAACGGCGGTACGCAGAAAAAATGCGTACATGTATACCGTTGACACCGTGATTAAGATAAATTGATCTAAAACACCACAAGTCAGTCTTTCTTACACATTTTAATACCCAAAGATGCACATAGTTCTTGTAAAATATACGAAACTGAGATGGAATTCGTCAAAACTCCAACATTGCAGAACTGGTATCATTCGCGTTAGTTATATTTTCGCTAATATTCGCGAATTCATAAATGCCACGAATAAAACAAGGTAAAACTGAAATAGGAAACAAAACAGCCTTTTGTAAGCGCTGTTGGTTAAATATCACACCTAAACAAATGCCAGCTTGCATAACAGTATTTTATTTATTTATATTAATTGCCCTCTTAGTAAGGACATGAAAGATAATTGTACCGTTTGGTAATTAAATCGTCACAACTGTAATAAATTATACTTTTTATAATATTTTATTTCCGGTTTTGAGTCTGACGACGCCGCGAATCAAAAAATACGCAAAATTTTGACCTCGCGAAATTAAAGCGTTTTACAGTAAATATTCAATCTTACCCGCACCACCGAAATAAAAAGGAAATTATGTTGATGAGATTGTATACGGTAGAATAAATACTTTACAACTCGTTTAAATCTGTTAACACTTCTTTGTATTGCATTTTGACAGAAGTCATAAAAGTATTAGTCCGTTGACATGGTTATATATATTATTCATGGTAAGTTCATCTTCCATCGCAATATTCAGGACTAGATAATCAAGATCTTGTTAAAATAAAGTAATTGTGTTCGTAGTTGTATTCTCAACATTACCTGGCATGCATATTTGACTATTTTTGACCAGTATTGGATTAACGATTATTTAAATTGTGGTTTAAAAATAAAATTGATGTGCTTTCAGCGTATGGCAATTTGTAGCCGGTGGACCGGGTTGAACGTGAAAGATTCGTGAAGTCTAGTTCGCATTGCATACTACCCGGCGGATCCCGGTTGAGAGACATATAAGATCATGGTTAGGCTTCCGAAGTTAAATCGGCGTCCACCGGCCTGCACAGTAGCTATATCGTGGCTTCATCGTAATTTACCGGCTGCTAACGTGCAAAACCGTAGTTCGATCAGCATTTGCCGGGGCTTCATCGATCTCAATCGTGACACACCGTGTCAGAACCGGGAACTCGGTCGTCTTACGGTGGCGATACGGCTCATGCCGGAAGAGATTCGGTGATGCCCCGGATCTCCCCGAAATTGGTTTTGATCCGGTGAGTCAAGGCTGTATTAAAATTTTAAACACCACCATGGGCCATCGCCGGTTCAACAAGGTTTAGAGACCTTTGGTGAAAAATGATCCTGCATATAATGCCTTTAGTATACAGATAAATGTGATTACAGCATAATGTACAACATTTTAATTTTCACCACACGCCAAAGGTCAAGTCAGTTAGGCAATAGAAAAAAAATATTTTAGATTCTCATCACCGCCCGCCCCTGTCCAAAACCACCCGCCCCCAAACAATTTATTTGCAAAAAAATCGGAACCTATTCTTTTCCGGAACGAACAGGTTTTAGACCATCCGGAGATATAACTATTAAAGACTGGTATGGCTTTTCAATCAAGAATAGACACCAACCTGCTACTTCGGTTAGTTGTTATCCTGATTTTTTGGAAATAATTGAAAAGATGGGCGAATATTCTACACCAAAGGTTCAGGTAACTATATATGCCATTGTCTCAAAATTTTAAGTTAGTTTTTTACTTCTGTTCTTAGTTATTTCGTTAATAAAAATTAAAAATTAAAAAGTGTCCGCCCGCCCCTTTTTTCCCCAAAATCCGGATGAGAATCTAATAAACTATTTTCTCTGACCTTACATGGAATTAACATCTATCTTTCACTAACTATTGATTGGGGATTTTATCGGTAGGGGACTCCTGTATTGCATACGGCGTGAAATAGTCTGCCGGCTTTGTTCAGGGTCGGATAAAAGATTTCCAGAAACGTTCGTTTGGGTCAGTCTAAAGGTGGTATATGATAATTTCCAACATTCTGGCCATAATCTCCATGAAAATTAAATATTGCTGTGCCAAAAGGGGGTTGAGCAACCCCAAAGAACACCCTCTGGATCTGCTCCTGCTTGTTGATGGCAGAATGTTTAAGTTTATCAAACTCTGTTTTGCAATTTACACCAACACAACAAAATCGGGGACGGGGGGTGGGGTAGAGCCTAAGCAAGGAATCTTGTGGCTGCTTTCCGAAATGGCGGATAAAATTGTGAAATTTAATACTTTTGCGGATATTTTCACACGGTACGCACATTATATTCAAATATTTCCTTTGATGACATATCCCAGTCGGATCTATGATGTTAATGCTTGACTCAGTTTTTTATTTGAGCTTGCAAGCTGTCCTAACAAAAACGTTCTAAAAATAAGGCTTAAGCTGAATTCCTGTGGCTGATGTACTTTTAAGCAATATTTGGTGGCTGTTGTTTCGTAATCTCCTACACAGAGCCGTACCGTTCCGTACTCCCACTAACATAAAACGATATCAAACGTACTGTGTCGAGACAAAACTAGGCACTTTGGTGCATTTTGCACAAAAAATAAAACAGCAATACAATTTGTGATAAAACAAACATTATTTTCTCTCGACAAAAAAAAACGTTCAAAATGTTGCCTCAAAAGTGGTTTGCTTCGTTGTTAATGGATTTATTTACTTCGTTCTTAATATTAAAAAAACAATTTAGTCATTAACGACGGTCAGTTGACCTATTCTCGCCTTTCCTGAAAAGGCATAGCCGACAAAAGCGGTATACTCATTAAGGGGACAAACATTAAAGCTACACATCTGAATCCGCCTTAACTATTAGACCTTTCATTATGCTAGGTATTGACATAATTTTATATAGATGATCGAGATGAGCGATGTTTTAGTTTTCTCGGTTATCTTTTTATTACGAAAATATCTGAATGCAGTGAGACCGCGTATGCATTTTTATGTTGTTGGTGTTTTGCAACTTCCCCGTGGTTGAAGAATAAAAATCTGATTTTCCGACAAACAATGCGGAAGAAAATGAGCGCCCTGTCAGGCATTGCTTTATGTGTCATATCTATGCATTTACCACTCCTGACAGATCTTGAATCTTTACCGGAACCTCTGGATTTAGTGTATATTGTTATTGCAGTTTTGGAACAGACACAGTTGATTTAAGATTAACAATTCAATGCCGAAATCGAAATAAACAACCTTTTTGTGACATGATAGATAAAAACATTTTGTTGTTTTTTTAATGCACCAAACAGCCTAGTTTCTTCTCGAAACAATGCGTTCATAATTTTGTGTTAGTAGGAGTAAGAACGGTACGGTTCTGTGTAGGAGATTACTAAACAACAGCCACCAAATATGGCTTAAATTACATCAGCCACAGAAAATGAGCTTAAACCTTTTTTTACGATAGAACGTTTTCTCATGAGCATATTTTTCCAGAAAATTGAAACAATCTTTTGTGGACATTGTTTGTGTCCAGCAGCTTTGGAAGAAAAAACAACAGATTTTCGCGAAGGATAACAAAAACCACAACTATCCTTGCAAGGGTTTGTTAGGACAGCTTGCAAGTACAAATAAAAAACCGATTTAAGCATTACATCGTAGATCCGAATGGGAATTGTCATTAAAGGAAAAATTTGAATATAATGTGCTTACTGTGTGAAAATATGCGCACACGTATCAAAACTTCACAATTTTATTCGCAATACATGTATTGGAAAGCACCCACAATATCCTCGCTTAAAGTACGGTAGGCTCTACCCCCTGAAACTAAAGCTCAAATACGTGTGAAAAAAAGTCAAAATTTTGACAATTAAAGTATATTTTATATTTACATCGAATATAATGCCGTAATACGCAGAGTAGCAAAATCAAGTGCCGGTGTACGGTGCGTGGCCCCTCTTTTTTTATTCTTCACTAAACTTAGTTTAGCTCAAACAAATTACGTCTGAACAGGAAATTTGCAACATTTGCAGCAAAGACAGGTCCATTTTCAAGAATGATTGAGCAAACAATCATAAGTGTCATAGGCCGTACAGGCCTATTGGTTTGAGTATTTTTTAGAAATCTAGCCAAAAACTCTGCGATTTTCTTACCTTACCAAACAAAACCTCCTACATTGACACCGGTTTAAAGCGTTGCATATGCCGTGATCGAACCGTAGTGCCGTTCGCGAACCATAACAGTTAAGCCAGGGTGAAGAATGAACAATAAAATGTTTATATCTACATCAGTTTGCAAATTTTTTTCTCTAGAACAATTAAGGTAATAAACAAACCGTGCTTTTCCTGTCAGACATACTAATAGGCAGACCGCTCGGTATATATATTGTCTTGCTTTTTCCGTCAGACTTAGACAGGCCGCTCGGTATATATATTGTCTTGCTTTTTCCGTCAGACATAGGCAGACCGCTCGGTATATATATATTGTCTTGCTTTTTCCGTCAGACATAGGCAGTCCGTTTGTATAATTATAGTCTTGATTTTTCCGCCAGACAAAGGCAGACTGCTGTATACATTATCTTGCTTTCCGCAAAGCCAACAGAGGTGGTGTAGCTAAGCCTCCTTATAGAAACAAGAGCTGAGAAACGCCTTGCTTTTTGTTCATCTGTTTTTTATACCACATGGTATTGCCCTTAGTCGGAATCGAACCTGCAGTCTACAGCACATAGACATCTAACTTCGATCATGCTACGAACTGAGCTAACCTGGTCAACACCTAGAAGTGTTGTGCAGTCAAGCATTGGTTGGAGAACATACCACGCTACACAGGTTATTGCGGTATACTTAATAAAGAATCTTTGCAATCATTTTTTTACAATTTATTGATCCGGTCCGTTTCTGGTACATGGGCAGACTAGCTATAGGTAACATATGACACACCATGTAATGTAGTGAAATTCTAAATTGCGAAAAATATTTTCAATCACATCCCTAAAATGCTTTTTTTCAATTTCACAGATACTGATAAAAGTTTTCACCCCCGTAATGAAGTGTTAGATCGAAGGAGTAAGGACCATAACGTCGAAACTAATACATTCTACTTCTGGTTTCAAAAATCTGATGTAAAAAGGAGTGCATTAGAAAACACTATGTCTAGCGTCTTGAAATTGACCAAACAAAAAGTGAATGAACCTGTGTGGGTTATTATGGCATGACGAAACCAGAATTTATATTTCTACACGATTTTTGAAAATCACATGTTAATTACATTCAACTAGATGTGTGTTCAGTTTAACACTTGTTTCGCCCTCTGGTACTATGTCGGAATAAAAATGCAGGTACAAAAAGGGGCATAACGCCAAATTGACCTAAAGAACTTGGCGTGTTGTCATGAGCAATATAATTTTAAAGTTTGATGAAGAAATATTGAGAAATGGCAAAATTATAGCCAATGTTGAGTTTCGTATCAAAATCAAAGTACTAACAGGGGCATTACTCCATAAAATGTGACCTTGACCTAAAGAATTTGGCATCATCATAAACATGTTGTCATAAGCAACATAATTTGAAAGTTTCATTAAGAAATATTAAGTTTTCGTGTCAAAATCCAAGTACAAAAAGGAGCATAACTCCATCTAATGTGACGACCTAAAGAATTCGGCATCATCATAAGCAAGTTGTCATAAGCAATATTATTTGAAAGTTTTATTAAGTAAAAATGAGAAATAACAAAGTTATAGCCAACAGGAAGTTTTCTTGTCAAAATCCAAGTACATAAAGAGGCATAACTCCATCAAATGCGACCTTGACCTCAAGAATTTGACATCATCATAAGCATGATGTTATAAGCAATATAATTTGAAAGTTTCATTAAGAAATATTAAGAAATGGAAAAATTATAGCTAACGTTAAGTTTTTATGTCAAAATCCAAGTACAAATTGGGGTATAACTCCCATCAAATTTGACCTTGACCTGAAAAAATTGATAACATGTTGAGCATGTTTTCATAAGCAATAAAATTTGAATGTTTCATGAAGAAATATTAAGAAATGGCAAAGCTATAGCCAACATTAATTTTTTGTGACAGACAGACGGATGGACTATTAAGCGATCCCCATGAGTTGCCATTTCTTCGAAAGGGCGACACAATATCATCAACCCAGTACAATGCTTTGCATGTTTTTGTCAGTAATCAGGGCTTTTCATGGGTATTTGGGAAAAAGGCCCCTGCACATTTTGGGAATTTTTTTACTCAGTAAACACGGGTTTTATACAGGTTGCATACATAGATTCAAGGAAGGTAGATTTCACAGATCACTGATCAAATGAAAACAAACTAATTTTGTAATTTGAAAAGCCCATTGATTATATGGATTCTCTTGTTGTTTGTTTTTCTATTTTATAGGAAAAAAGAATATTCTTTTGAAATGAGAATTTTTTTCTTGAAATTGGGATTTTTTTCTTGAAATTGGGAAAAATGGTCCCTATTTTGCATTGAGAATGGGGCCCATTATCGGCCCCGTGAGACTACCTGAAAAAGCCCTGGTAATAGATAACCGACAACTTAGCTGACAACAGCATTGACTTCATGTATGGAAATACTTTCTACAAAGATTTGAGAATCCAGAAATTATATTCATTCCTTTGAAATTTAATGATAACTCAGAAAAATGAATAGCAGAACAAATAAATTCTTACTTAATGTCTGCCTTAATTGTTTTCTTGATACATTAAATAAAACAAAAATTTAAATCATGTCTGGTTCAAATGTACTGAACATTTATTTTTGTATTGATTAGCACTATTATATAACAGCTTTTCAACAGATGTTAACTGTTTCATTGTTATTTGCAGCACTTAAAATGTTCTTCAAGTTGTCGATTGTTTTGCCAAATTAAAACGTTCATTAACTAATTTATTGTTTTGTTCACAAGCTACAATTGTACCATTTTCAACTGTCTTTTTCTATAATTGGTGTTTTATAGCTTTCAACACTGATAAATACAGTTGGGGTAATTCTTGAATAGAAAGACTTCTGGGTCACGTAATGTTTTCAAGTTCATGAACATTTTTGTTATGTTGATCTTGTTGCTGATATATCATCCACTCTCAAGCTCCATCTGAAAACAACAACAACAAAGTTTAATAGTCAAACTAAAAGGTTCATCACCTGTCCAAATGGAACCACTGATGAGTTACAGTGACAAATGCTCTCTTGACAAGGTAAATAATTTGTCATGTTACAGTAAAATATCTTGATGCATGACCAAGTTATTAAGTCTGGACACAATTACCGTATAATGGGTTATTTTCGTGATTTTGTCATAATTTTAATTTTAGCGAATTTGCATCTGCAGAAATTAATTTTCCCTTTTTTACTGTTGCAGGGCATTCATATTTCTAAAGTTCTTGTAATCCTGTACCAGAAAATGTACCTGTTAAAATTAAGTATTATTAGAAGGAGTGTTTGCTATGATGTGAAATCTGTGCATTTAACAGTGGTATTTTATAAAACTGTTACAAACCAAATTGCTCCTAGCATAATTGACATCCGATTTAATAGCAATGGTGATTATTTTTTTATTGGCCGAATAATGACTGTGACCATCGCAGATAGGCCTATTGACATCATGAAGCCATAATTAACCTTTAGCCAGCTGGGGCGATTATAACAACTTTTTTTAACAGCTTATAACGTGCATCATCATTGTTTGTAAAGCATAGTATATGCAACAAGTTTTGAAAGTATCAAATTATTGAAGCTTGTCATCAATACCAATGATTTTGGCTCCCGAACCATTAATTGTATTGGTAATTATCTAATCTACCTGAAGAGATTACATGTACTAAATTGGTGCCCTATGGGATATACTCGATTAAACTAGACCATAAAGAAATAGTAACAGCTTTTTTAATCAAGCATATCAGACAGTCTAACAATATAGCGCACTACACGAAAGTTAAGTTGGAAATTTTTGGCGTTTATTATTTAAGGAAATTCACAATGGTTGCGAAAATAGCGAAAATATTATGCTCGCGAAAAATCCCATTATACGGTATTTGATGGCCTGCATTGGCATTCTACCTGTAATAGCCAGATTTTTTTGTAAACCTGGTTCAAAACTTTGCATTATTTAAATTTTAATGTACTCCCTAAAAAAGCGCTTCTGCAGCACTATGCAAAGCATACTGTTCAATTGTTCACATATGTTTTAACAGAAATTTATTAACTGCATCTATAAAATATACTGAATGGTGTAGACCATGTTCATACGGTATTTAAAATTGTGGTACATGAACTTGGTGCTTTACTTTTAAGATATTCAAAAGAAATAAATTTCGATATAAGGTAATCATAACACTGACATAATTCATTCCAATCATAATACCGACAGATTCCATGATAAATTCAATCAAAGGTAGGAATTTTGGTACATACCTAAATCACAGTCCTCATGGCACCATTATTTCCACATAAATTGATCTCGCAATAGCAGAACAAATCTGAAACAGAAATTTGAGCATGAACATATCATGTATTAACAGCAGTTATTATTATTTAAGAAAGAAGGATTACTTCACAATTTAATTCATGTGCAATTTGAAGCTGATCTTGAAATAATTTATTTATTTATGATCAATAAATGGTTCTCTTAATTTAGCAACAGATAAAAGAGATGGCTTAGTTTACAGTTAACACTATTCTGATCAAGATATAAGGCCTAGAAAACATCTGCTTCTGTAGAGTTTCTATGGTCCAATACATGTAACCTAGCATTCCATGGCACCACACCAGTGACTGCATTATCAGTGGTGTTCTCTAATGTCTTATTCAAATACATTCCTTAAAAGCTTAAAATGCAAATTTAGGCATAAAAATGAAGTTCACAGCAGTTTTCTTTATACCAACACTTACTGTCATATTATTCATCAGCAATGAGAGACAACACATCTCTTAAGGCTTCAAGATTCCACGCACATAATAATCCATGAAATAATGGTGTGAAGATTGCCAGTTCTAGCTTTGAAGATACTGTGTGGCAACCTCCTGATACTGTAAAGACTGCAGATGAGTTCTCTTTGGTATCCTATCCAAAGCAGTTGTAGATAGAAGAAGCTTCACCTCTTTAGACTGTTCGGACAGTTCTGGGACTGTTTGTATGCTGCAAGCAAAGTCATCTCAGGCATCTGACCTGACATCAAAAGAAGAAAAAAACATTAGTTACTGACATGAAATTTGTAAACATTCAAAAGAACTGTATTGTTTTTAATAAGGTCCACCAAAGTCGCCATCATGTTTCTAAAGACTGCATCCAGACCAATGTTACTGTCACAGAATAGCATAAACCACTCCAGCTCCCAATGAACAGTAGAGATATCAGTCCCATGGAGTTTCTAAAATCATCAAATACCACAAAATATAAAACAGCTGCTACTTTTACTGCATGAAATTGATTTACACCATGAACTGTTAAGATAAATGTGATCAGAAACAATGAAAATTATGAAATTATATGGCCTCGGGACAATTACCTTACGGAACAGTTAGCTTAGTGTGCATGAGTCTCTTTTAAGTTTGACAAAATTTGTTAAAAATTGAATAAAACAACTAAAATTCATATATTATTGTTTTTGTTTACTAATAAACCCCAAAATGATCCATTATTTTCAGAAAAAAACTGATAGTTTCTCAATATGCTTGTCAAAACTTAGACCTTTTATATGTAAACTGACCCATTTTACTGAAATAACATGGTCATGGACCATCACTTTTAAGGTTGGCATGGTCATGGTCACTTTAGATAAAACAAAAAGAGTTATTTTGAGTGGCCATTACCATGCCAACAATAAAGAGGACCATGACTGTGCAAATCTTTCAAGATGACTATAATGGGATTAGTCGGGTTTTCACGACAAGCTTACAGTATACTATTTATGATATAAACATAGACAAAGCAGGCTGACTTTCTGTAAAAGCATGCAGGGTTTTTTTTCTTAACAAACTGACGCTGGTAGTCAGCGTCTTCCCCTAGAAAAAAAATTCCCCACAGAAATTTTTTTCCCCAACAAAAATCAATTTCCCCCTTGTAAAGTGATATTTTTTATCAAAATGTAAACAGAAGCTTAATTTATAGTTATGTTTAATCTATTTCAGCTAAAATCTGCACAATTTTCACGAATATTTGTTAGAAATTAGGTACTAACGGAACCGAGTAAGCACACAAATTATGGATAAATTGTAAGCAGGCTCAGAAAGTGAGCAAGTATAAATCAACTTATTCTTGTACTGTTTAAAAACAGATAACAAAGAGACATGCCTCTGTAAGCTAAATAGACTGTTTGGTAATGAAAGCAAAATTAAAAAAAGAATAACAGAAGCATAAACTTGAGTATAAACATTCACTTTAGCTTATACAAGCAAGAGTGTATAATAAACTAGATTTTCCCCAATTTTGTATTTTTCACGCTATTTTCCCCTTTTGACCAGCGTCCAGCGTCTTCCCCTCTTCCTTAAAAAAAACCCTGGCATGCATCCTTACTTATCAAATTACCATGGCGTAGAAAATAAACGACTAAAGATCCCCACATCTGCCCTGGTTTAAACTTTTTTCTCTTTCTGTGTTGACATGTGGCTCCAGACACAAGTGGTCTATTGCTTTACATAGTAGCTTACGGCAAACATGGTATGACCCTGGTCTAAGGTTCAACACTGGAAACATACAAGATAGACCTACCTTAATCTATGCACAAGTATTGTGTACCAGCCATCAGGAAATCTGGCATTGATTACATCAATTTACACCATGGATCCTTCCCTTTGGCAGCCCTACAAAAAAGTAAAACAATTTTCATTCATTGGTGGTGGAGTTTTCATCCAAATTGAACTGTCTTATCTTTCTTAAATCCCTTCATTTTAACTAATCAATTTAAATTGAGGCTAAAAAACTTAATATCTTGAACCCTTGTTTACATTTAAACTTTTTGAAAGTAAAAATAGCCATTTTCCAGGTCTGAACTAAAATAATATATATTATTACAAAATAATATATATTATTATACATGTATAATAATATAATGAAAAATCAAATGACCTCACTGTCTGATTTTATGGCCTTATATTTGTCACATGTCCAAGTTTCATCAAAATATCTTAAAAAGTGTTGAACATTTGACATTTGAGTTTGGGCATACCCCTCCCACATTCATATTTTATCAGGCCTAAGAACACAGTTTTTTCCCTATATGTTTCATATAAGCATTTGAGAACAGAACAATTTTTATTCACATTCCGAATTGAAAAATCTCACTTGAACTTTTTAATACTATACAATGCGACATATTCTAGACTAGACTAAATTTCTATTTGCAAAAAAATGGTACCTTGACCGGCTTCCTTGGGCAATAATTTCTAAAGTGTCTCAGCTGGTTTGACAGGTTAACAATTTCAGCAGTAAACAGGCCAAAATTACCCCTGTTCAAACGTTGATTAATAATAACCTATCATTAAAATTCACTTAAAATTGACATTTACTTTCAGATTCAGACCTACTTTGTACAAAAATGGTATTTAATCATTATTCTTCATTCAAATTTCAATCAGTATACAGTAATACTATTCATCCTCAAAAAGAGGACTCTTAATGTGCAAATACTTCCTTATTGTGGGTTACCAAAGGGCTATAAACTGTGTTCTCATTCCAGCCTATTCCATCAGGTCTTTAGAACTAGATGTGTGTTCAATTGAATACTTACAAGTGTCACCCTTGGGTATTTAAAAACCTGACATCAGATAAAGAAATTTTAAAAAATTGCAAAGTTATAGCCAAAAGTCCATTAAATGTGATCTTGACCTTGGAATTTTGCATTGTCATGACTGTATGTGTTGTCACAAGCAATATTATTTGAAAATATGATGAAATAGAATGATGAAAAGGGAACTTTGAAAGTCACCGAACTCGATAAATATGAAAATACTGCAGGCTCGGTTTGATTGAGCCTGTTCATGGGCAGTAATGGGAATGCATATTACTACCCACGCCGCCTAGCCATGGGTTGAGCGCAACTCAGTAATTACAACATTAAATAGTACAATTTTGATCCATCCCAAACGATGGTATGCATATGGCGGTGAACATGGAACCTTCAATGAGGTATTTTCAGATTAATACCATTCCATGTTCAGCAGCGTATGGTCCCCAGATAAAAGAATGGGTTTGCCCTAAACGAGAAAACAATGGGCGGAACTAAACAGAATAGAATTTTGACAGAAGATCTTAGAAATTCAATATAAATCCTGCATATCACAGATGACGCCAAAGGCAAAATTTAAAAGGCAGGAAGAATATCCTTGGGGGTGATTGGACAATATCCAAATCTTTATTGGCTGGGATATTGAAACCACCTATCTATTAACTGGCCGAAATATTAAAACAAAAGTAATTTTAGAAGTACTATAAACATAGTACATAAGTATCGTGCTCAACAACCTTCAAAGGAAGTTACTGATAACAGCACTGATTGAATGTACGGGGAGAAATAATTAAGAAATGGCAAAGTTATACTCAGTGTTGAAGTTTGAGTGACACAATTTGGGTACAAAAGGGTATTAACTCTGTTACCTTGACCCAAAGAAGTTGACCTCATCATGACCGTGTTGTCATAAGCAATAATTTTTTTAATTTTGCTAAAGAAATATTCAAAAGCAAAGTTATAGCCAACTTTAGTTTCATGCCAAATCTAAGAACAATGGAGGAATAACCCTATACAATGTGACATTGACCTAAAGAATTTGGCATCATTACAAGGTAATGCTGTTGTCAGCAAAACAATTTGAAAGTTTGATGAAGAAAAATTAAGAGATTGCAAAGTTATAGCCAATGTAAAGTGTTCATGATGGATGTACATACAAAGTAATCCCTTTTCTTTAAAAGAGAGACTGAAAAAAAATCAACCACAAAATCCTGTTTAACCTTACATGGAACACAGGAACTTGAATTTCTTTCAAAAATCACCCGGATCCCACATATATTATGTTTGACCATTTATTCATATATAATAAACACAAGGAATGCAACAGATTCATACCCCACCCACTAACCCGTTACAAGAATTTTCCAGCTACAAACCTGAAATGGAAGTTTCACTGGTCAAACATTTGAACAAAATAAAAATCTATTATAAGGCAATAGAAAATTAATTCCTAGATTCTCATCCTAATTTTGGAAAAAAAATGGGGAAGGTGGACGGGTTATATTTGTTATTTATCATTCTCACTGTTTCTAACGATGCTTGTATAGTGCAAAGATAAAAAAGCTCCCAGCCAACTATGCACCCAGCCTATTCACACTTTAATGTTTCATTCTGCGTTTTCATCTCTACCCATTTGTACTCTAAATGTAAATTTTGATGTACACTTTTTTTTCAAAATAAAAACCGTTCGGGTAGAGTGATTTTTGACGGGTGGGCAGGGATGAGAATATAGGAATTAATTTTTATTGCCTAAGCAATCAAAGCGCCTTAATAATAGTCATTCTGGAACTGGTTATCAACCGCTCTTTATTTTGTCACCCGCTCCATTGCGTGATGTCACTTAGTTCTACACCTGGGCAAATGGGAATTCCGAAAAACTGTATTTCCTTTTTAGCAAACGTGGTAAAAATAACCGATCTGTCAATGTACACAGTTTGTGATAACATCTTTAAATGATCTTATTGAACGAGTTTTATGCTTTTAAAAATTAAACAAAGTTAAAAAAGGAAAAAAAAGTGATCTTCCATGCTTTGATGTTTCTGATTGTCTTGAAACCAAAAAAGCTGTTATATATACTAAATTGGTGAATTGTATGGCTTTAAAAAAGGAGTAATTATAAACGGGATTTGTTTCATGCCTTTATTTTATTTATTGAAGCAATCTACTAATAACATTATTGCAACGTTCATGCGTTTCAAATATGACAACAGAGGTTAAAACACAGTAATTTTCAACATGCATATTTGTTGGTGATTTCTCAAAGACAAAACGTACACCTTCATAGGTTAATGTGGTTCGCTTGCAAACAAGATATAAGAACGCAAATTTATTTCAGATTTGAGATTGGCAATTTCATTTTATTGAAACAAATGAATAACACATTGAATTCATTAATCTATATTACAAAACATTAATATATATATTATACAATAAAAACTGTAATATGTTATTTTCATATTTTCAGAACTATTGTTTAATAAAAGAACGAAACAAACATTTGATATTCGAATCCAGAATGACTTTTATTAAGGCGCTATGATTGCTCATACATTTTGATAGATTTTTATTTTGTTCAATTTTTTGACCAGTGAAATCTCTGGAAAATTCTCGTAACGGGTTATTGGGTGGGGTATGAATCCGTTGCATTCCTTGTGTTTATTATATACATTTTGTATGTATACAGGGTCAAACATCATATATGTGGGATTGCATCATTGGTGTTACATTTGAAAGAAATTCAGGTTCTTTTGCATGGAAAAAGGCTCTCATCAATGGTTACTTACCAGGCTTGAAAAGGGACAGTCCCGCTGATTATTTCAAGAAAGATTTTAATATTCAACACAAAACCACAAAAATTGTTTCCTGAGTGGAGGTATATCTCAACATATTATTATTTTTCAAAAGTGAAACTACAGCAAAAGTTTTGACATTACAAATGGTGTTATATAAGAAAGGGGAGTAATCCTGGAATGCTTAATCTCAGTTAAAAACTGTGAGTACAGTCTGGTTTGTGTCTGAAGATGAAACAGCAACATTATTTTTATAACCAAACCTCAAGATATTGTTCACTTCAAGATCCATAAGAAGGTGCATAACAAACAATAAACAATGTACACTAAAAAAAGATCTGAAGAAACCTGATAAATCTAAAATCATAAGTAATCTGTGCTGCAGTTGATCACAAACTTGACGCCTAATAAAATTTTCATAAATTCTTCAGTAACCGCCCATGTCATGTGACTGTTGTATGGCAAAAATGATTGCTTTGTATAACATTAATTTATATTTAACATGTAGCAAAAACTTCCAGTTTTGCAACAGAAAATTACAGGTAGAACTGACAGAGGGGTTGAAATGCAATTGTTTTTTAAATGAAAGAAGGGTTGAAATGTCTAGGGATTGAAAAGCCTTGCTAATGTTTCTACTTACGTGGGAAATAGCATTCCTAAGCGTTTTTATTTTGTTCACAGGATTATCTATTGTGTATCTAAGGTTAACTCACAAAATATGAAGTTTAACTGTTAATTATTATTTTTTGACTGCAATAAAATAGCTTGTAACACATCTAGTTTAGCGGACCCTAACACTAAAGAGCTTTGCTATTGAGAAAATTCATTGGTATTGTGTGTCAAACAAGTTCAATTTTAGTGAGTTTAAATGGTGGCTGCCGCCCCCACACCCCCGCTTTTCTCGCTCAAACGCCACCAGGCTATTGTGTTTTGAATATCCGGGATCCATTAAACGAGATTCTACCATAAAGTTTTAACAGATCTTAAGACAATTTAGAAGACTAGGCTACAGGTATGTTGTTAAAAATAGCAAAAATAGAAGTCGTGAAAATGGGAGACACATATCAAAACTGGTACATCAGTGGACAATTTTAATCTAAATTAATGACAAATTTTTTAATCAATTTCCAGATATGGTATAATTTCTTACACCGTATTCCTGGTCATTCTGTCACAGGGTGGTTCCGATCCGAATCTCTATTTCAACTGGATATTTGGAAATTTCAGAGAACAACATGTTCTTCATGATACTCATCACTATTTAAGGATGCATTAAAATGGTTTAACTTCATTTCCCTATAATAACAAACAATTCTATATGCTTAGAGTTGTTTTTTGCAATTTTGATTCGGAACTAACAACTCACCAAGCCCTCACAAAAAGACCTCACGTCAGGCCACAAACACACGAGAAAAGAGCTATCTATGATAAGTTTAATAGCTGAGGGCAGGGTCTTTACTAACCTGTTACTGACTTGCTTTGAGTGCGACAGCTTACGACTTTTAAAGTCAGAAATTGTGTTCTTAAAATGTTTATTCATGTGCTGCCGCCATGTTGTGACGTCATGTACTAAATAAAATACCGTAGTTGACTCTTCCGCCGAACGTCCGGAAATTACCGGAAAATGACGGAATCTTTGTACAGCAATTCAAAGATATATTTTAACGGATATTGAAAAATATAAATATTTTTATTTAACAGTATTTTTGGATGAAATCAAGCAAAAAGCAATATTTTAACACCATTAAGACAAAACAGTAAGAAAAAGGTGGACATATATAAGGAAAGTGATGTTATTAATAATTTTATCAGGTCTGCCAATGTCTGGTGAGTGAAAATATATATTTAAAAAAATCAAAAATGAATAAAAATCTTAAAATTAAAAAAATTAAAAAGTTTGTAAAATAAAATTGATAATGGTGACCATCTACACAATCTATTAAAAAATAATGTCATTATTCACACAAGTTTCTGAAAAACACTTATTCAAAGTACCGGGCAGACAATTTTCGGTCTGCCAATGTCTGTGGTCTGCCAATGTCTGGAAAAAAAAGCAAAAATGTCTACCAATGTCTGCAAGTAGATATGTATATATATATATATATATATATATATATATATATATATATATATATATATATATATATATATATATATATATATATATATATATATATATATATATATATATATATATATATATATATATATATATATACTATTACATTTATGTAAAATGACAGTATTTCACTCACCAATCCATCGCAGATGTTTGCGGCCACCCAGGATTCATTATGAGCATCACTGCTTCCTATATAATAACAGTCCAGATCCTCGTCGGCGCACGGGTACATTTCTCTCGTGCCGTTGAACCGATAATGATGTATTAAGCAGCCTTCATAAAACATAAAAAAATCAGGACTCTCGCTTTAATAGTTGTTATCGTTAGAAGCAGTACACTTTTACATAAAGTGTGTGCATGGTGTGGGTACACGTGACAAAATAATGTGTCAAGTTAAAAAGAAAATTTGCTATGGCAAATATATTCATAAGGAAAAAGTATAGTCAGTACAAAATAATGTGTCAAGTTAAGAAGAAAATTTGCTATGGCAAATATATTCATAAGGAAAAAGTATAGTCAGTACAAAATAATGTATTAAGTTAAGAAGAAAATTTGCTACGGCAAATATATTCATAAGGAAAAAGTATAGTCAGTACAAAATAATGTATTAAGTTAAGAAGAAAATTTGCTACGGCAAATATATTCATAAGGAAAAAGTATAGTCAGTACAAAATAATGTGTCAAGTTAAGAAGAAAATTTGCTATGGCAAATATATTCATAAGGAAAATGTATAGTCAGTATTTTGGTTTTCGCCCTTTATCTACAATATTGCAAATATCGTGAAAAGAATTTGTAGAAAATATATATTTATATAAGGAATTGAAAAGAGATGAAAAGACTAGAGCTATAAATATTGTAATTCATAATGCGTCACTGAATTAAAAATAGGAGAAAGGAAAGATAACTTAAACAAGCCTTTATTTCAACAGCTTGAACTAGATTTATCTTGTCAAAATATCCTATATTTTATTCTTATATCATTATTTCACAAATTTACTTATTCGAAAAGGAGTTTCAGTTGAACGGCAAATGTCATGCCTGCATAAATTTCAATTGGCATATAATTGTATAGGCTTTCAGAAAACATATGGTGGCAAAGCATTGTATAGGCTTTTAGAAAACAAACGGTGGCATAGAATTGTATAGGTTTTCGGAAACATATGGTGGCATACCATTGCATAGGCTTCAGAAAACATATGGTGGCATAGAATTGTATAGGCTTTCAGAAACATATGGTGGCATAGAATTGTATAGATTTTCGGAAGCATATGGTGGCATAGAATTGATAGGTATTCGGAAACATATGGTGGTATAGAATTGTATAGGTTCCGGAAACATATGGTGGCATAGAATTGTATAGGCTTTCAGAAACATATGGTGGCATAGAATTGTATAGGCTTTCAGAAAACATATGGTGGCATAGCATTGTATAGGTTTTCGGAAAACATATGGTGGCATAGAATTGTATAGGCTTTCGGAAACATATGGTGACATAGAATTGTATAGGTTTTCGGAAAACATATGGTGGCATGGACTTGTATAGGCTTTCAGAAAACATATGGTGGCATAGAATTGTATAGGTTTTCGGAAAACATATGGTGGCATAGAATTGTATAGGTTTTCAGAAAACATATGGTGGCATAGAATTGTATAGGCTTCCAGAAAACATATGGTGGCATAGAATTGTATAGGCTTCCAGAAAACATATGGTGGCATAGGTTTGTATAGGTTTTCGTAAAACATATGGTGGCATAAAATTGTATAGGTTTTCAGAAAACAAATGGTGGCATAGAATTGTATAGGCTTCCAGAAAATATATGGTGGCATAGAATTGTATAGGCTTCCAGAAAACATATGATGGCATAGGATTGTATAGGTTTTCGGAAAACATATGGTGGCATAGAATTGTATAGGGTTCCAGATAACATATGGTGGCATAACATTGTATAGGCTTTCGGAAACATATGGTGGCATAGAATTGTATAGGTTTTCGGAGAACACATGGTGGCATAGAATTGTATAGGCTTTCTGAAACATATGGTGGCATAGAATTGTATAGGTTTTCGGAAAACATATGGTGGCATACAATTGTATAGGTTTTCAGAAAACATATGTGGCATAGAATTGTATAGGCTTCCAGAAAACATATGGTGGCATAGAATTGTATAGGCTTCTAGAAAACATATGGTGGCATAGGATTGTATAGGTTTTCGGAAAACATATGGTGGCATAAAATTGTATAGGTTTTCAGAAAACATTTGGTGGCATAGAATTGTATAGGCTTCCAGAAAACATATGGTGGCATAGAATTACATATGGTGGCTTAGAATTGTATAGGGTTCCAGATAACATATGGTGGCATACCATTGTATAGGCTTTCGGAAACATATGGTGGCATAGAACTGTATAGGTTTTCGGAGAACACATGGTGGCAAAGAATTGTATTGGCTTTCTGAAACATATGGTGGCATAGAATTGTATAGGTTTTCGGAAAACATAATGGTGGCATAGAATTGTAAAGGCTTTCAGAAAACATATGGTGGCATAGAATTGTATAGGTTTTCGGAAAACATATGGTGGCATAGAATTGTATAGGTTTTCAGAAAACATATGGTGGCATAGAATTGAAAAGGCTTCCAGAAAACATATGGTGGCATAGAATTGTATAGGTTTTCGGAAAACATATGGTGGCATGGAATTGTATAGGCTTCCAGAAAACATATGGTGGCATAGAATTGTATAGGCTTCCAGAAAACATATGGTGGCATAGAATTGTTTAGGTTTTCGGAAAACATATGGTTGCATAGAATTGTATAGGTTTTCAGAAAACATATGTTGGCATAGAATTGTAAAGGCTTCCAGAAAACATATGGTGGCATAGCATTGTATAGGCTTTCTGAAACATATGGTGGCATAGAATTGTATATGCTTTCAGAAAACATATGGCGTCATAGAATTGTATAGGCTCTCAGAAATATATGGTGGCATAGAATTGTATAGGCTTTCAGAAAACATATGGTGGCAAAGAATTGTATAGGCTTTCAGAAAACATATGGTGGAAAAGAATTGTATAGGCTTCCAGAAAACATATGGATGTCAGAACAACATTAATTCTAGATCGCATGCAAGATTTCCATAAACGGGGTTCGTTTGAGGGAGTCTTTGGGTTGTTACATGAAAATTTCCAAATTTCTGTCCTAAAGCTCGATGAAAATTAAATATGGCAGCCTACAAAATGGTTCAAGCAACCCTATAAACCCGCTCTTGATCCGCCCTGCCCTTCAAAATTCCCGAAGCAGAGATAACATTTGCAGCTCAACTTTTATAAATTTATAGACCTAAAATATTCGAAGAAATATTTACCAGGGGTAAAGAGGTATCGGTTCGGTTGCAAGGTGATGGTGAAAGTCTCGTTATCCAGCGTCACTTGGTACATCACGTGAGGTGCCCGCTTCCGGTAGGGTTTAAGATCAGACATATTTAGCGCTATAACTGTAGCATTCCGCTTTTCGTAACCTACAAGTAATACGTTTGTATTGTCACATCGAGATATTCAGATATAACTGTAGCATTCCGCTTTTCGTTACCTACAAGTAATATTTTTATTGCCGCATCGAGAAAGTTCAACATTACCACTATGATATCGAAACAAATGTGTAAGTGTGAAACCTTTAAAGTACCTACCCTCCCACACCCCTTCCACCTCGCCAAAACCCCCATCCCCAACCCCCCCCCCCCCCCCAAAAAAAAAAAAACAACAACAACAACAACAACAACAACAACAAATTTCAAAGATCAAATTTTGTAAGGCGACTTTTCAGATAGTTTCAATTATATTGCTCTACATTCAAAGAAAAGCCTGGTTGGCCAACTTATTTTTTTCTGGAAAAGGTCAAATTTCCAATTTCCTTGCAGACAGTTTCTCTTCAAAATATGTTCGCACATTGTAGTTAAAAAGTAAACGTTACTAAACAGATGTGGAGCATTTATACTATCCGCCAAAATAAGCTTTAAAATTGCATTTGGTTACAATAATGAAGATGTTTCAACATATTATTTACTGTATTTACAAAATTTACCTGCTTGAGGAGTTTCTGTGGTGTCCTGTGTGCTTGTTGATAAAACATAAACGAGTAACGGACCCTGAAATCAAAGATGTACGCCGTGAACATCGCTGCTTTTAGTATCTTTTGTTTGTTATTGAGTACACACAGTCAATTTAGACTGAAACTTAGAATTCCACATAATTCACAATCAAACAGAAGACATCAATTTGAAATTTGACAACTACATCATTAAGTCGGGCATATGCCGAAGTTACAGGCTTAAACGCCCATTTGGCGAAGTGGTTAAGGCTTCCGAATGTGGCTCGCTGAAGGTCCGAGTTCCACTTGGGACTTGTTCTGATATGGACTGTTGGTGAGCCGCCAGCTAGTTAAAGAATGGTTACCGATTTCATTCTTGCGAAGCAAATGGCACATCCAGCATGTTTCAGGAAGTATTTGCCACAATGAAAACGGTGTTTACCCGGTAAACAGCCCGAGAGTTTTGCTCCGGGGTGTGGCTAAAAGCTTTTCGCAAACTAATATAATCAGCAAAATTATAATGCCTCGTGGGGTCTAAGCGCAGGAGTTTATTAATGTGACCTTTATATAAAGCATGACGTCACAAAGTTCTAACAAACGTTCCAAAAGCTAAATTATTTCAATTACTTTTGGTTAGAACTGACAATATAAAGGAGTGCATATAGAAATAAATCGAAAACATCTTAGACATAAATAATAATTGTAAAGTACATGTTATTATAAACATCTAGAATCGTTTTTCATGTTCTTGTGAACGTAATAAATTTCAAATTAATTCTGCATGATATATGTTTTATAATTGTGTTTTACGAACTGTTTGCTTGAAAATAAAATCAAAGAACGGCGAAACATTATAAAAATTATATAACGCGTAGCAATAGAAGATGTCACGAAAATGGTTAAATAATAGAAAACGAAACTTGGTACAACAAAAAGAATTGTTGTCATAACCACGATGAGTTAGCAGAAAAGCAACCGTGGACAGCTATTCATAATTCATTAAATCTATAATTTTTTAAATTTATAAAATCATCTCCTAAAAACCACTACGCTAGATATAACTTTAGTTAGATTGTTAGTTTCTTACTTTAACCCTTTACTCCATATTTACGGGTTTTATCGCGTGTGTGACCAGTGTACATCCCGGCGCATGCGCAGCGTCGGATCAGGATCTGCACTGTCCGCTTCTTGGTCAGAAATAACCTAAAGAATTTCTAATGAATCTAAAAGCGAACATTGAAGATTCGGATGTTTTTGCAAATCTGGATCTACTCTGGTCGCCTAAGCCATAAAGGTCTAAATATGAAGTAAACGGTTAATAAAACAAATAGTTATTTGTAATAATTATGTAAATATACTTACAGTGAACAAAACAATCAGAAATTTCAGCATCATGATTTGGAAAGAAAGCAAATAAAAATATCCAGTGCAAAGCTGTGAAAACACGTCTCTGATTATTGAGGAATTTGCTCGGAGCAAACCCTGAGAAATAAACTAAGTCGTAATATGCCCCCTTTTTAAATGTTTCTGCAGGAAATAAATGGCGTTTCCTCTAAAGATAAAATTGTCTTTTGTTGAAAGCTTTTTATTAAGAAGTAGGGTACATAGTTCAATCGAATAATGTTATCTTTTGAAGGGACAATTTATGTGCAATTAAGAAGAAGGGTTTTCAATTTGGTGAAAGCTGTGTCAAAATAGAATTAGATTTTAATGGAAATTCTTTATAAAAGAATGGCCCTGATATTGTGTTTTCGTATTACCCTCGACGACAGGGCCAGTAGATGTGACGTATGTTGCCGATCCATGTCACAATAAATACGTTTGATTACACAAATAAACAAAGTAACTTCCTTCAAATCCTTCAACCACTTCAAAAAAAAATTCAACATAATAATAAACGTCCCTGCTCCAGTCGGCGCAGACGTTGTCATTATAATTAGCGAAGAGATCGCAACGATCATCATTAGTTGCGGCATTCACAACACTGCGCTTGTTGGTTTGAGACATCAAGCACCAAGATTTTAGAACTGAACCATGTCACAATAACTACATTTGATTACACAAATAAATGATGTTAATTCCTTAAAATGCTTCTTTACTACGGTTGCTAAGTTTTAAATAAACCACTTCAAGAAAATTCAACGACATCATAATAAACGTCCCTGCTCCAGTCGGCGCAGACGGTGTCGTTGGTTTTGAGACATCGTCCCAAGATTATAAAACTGAATATGCAAACCAGTCTCAAATCTCAAGCATCTGAATGGCTGAAATGGCGATTGGAGAGAGAGAGAGAGGAGAGAGAGAGAGAGAGAGAGAGAGAGAGAGGGGAGAGAGAGAGAGAGAAAGAGAGAGAGAGAGAGAGAGAGGGAGAGAGAGGGAGAGAGAGAGAGAGAGAGAGAGAGAGGGAGGGGGGTGGTTTCTAAGAAAGACTGTAAAAGTATTCATTACTCGATGTTGCCCCGAATTCATTGTTTTACCAGCTCCCAGTATTATATCGCATTGTCCCCTATAGACAAGTTGGTGATGTTCAGATGGTCATTCGTCAGGTCTGATAACAATGGGTTTAGTCAATCAATGTGAAATGGCACTGAAATTCATCGTAAGTTTCTATTTGTGCGAATAATGAAATTCTCTCTAAAATATTTTTATTGGCGTTACAATATCTTTAATTTGAAATGATCACTCTATTCGCTGTTTGATTGAGAAATAATAGGTGTATGGCGAATACCATAATTTAGCCTCAACATATATTTTAAAAGTTAAATGTGTTCAACCTTTGCAGGTAGCGGATTGTAGGCCAATTAATGTAAAATATAAATATTGAAATAAAGATGACGATTAAAATATGGCGAAAATCTATAGTATATTTTGTTATTTCAGATTCAGTATGAAATCATTACTATTCTCTGGCTACTAGTTTCGCGGATTTTGAGGCAGATCGATCCACGAATATAAAACCAGCAAGAAATCACAATTGAACTTAGATTTCGCGATTCACGAATGTACGTACCCACGAAACCACGACACTGGTGTCTAACGGAAAACTATGAAATTTTACGAAATTTGAGTGCCAGATAGCAATTCTTGACGAATATCGTTAATAATATAACTGGGCTCATGCATATTTTAATATGTCCTTTATCATACTATGTGTTACATGGTAGACAACTCTGATGACCTTACTTAGTAGACAATCATGTAGTACAGAGTTAACTCATCTTGATCTAATGCACCCACATACCCGCGCACACCATAACATGGTGTCAGAAGTTGCCAGATGCTTGAGATTTGAGACTGGTCTGCAATCTTTGTTTATGATCATGGGCACACAAGAACAAAGCTGAAACAAACGAGAACATTCAAATGACTCGCTTTCAGTAATCAATACGAGCAATTCGGTGAGCAGTACTTGGAAAAATTATAACGTTCACGTCGTAAAATAAGACGGGAGCAGCGGTCCTCGTGTGTACATGGGTGTAGGAAAATATGTGTTATTTGTAAACAACAAGTTATTTTTATGTATTTTTTCCTTTAACATATATTAAACATGCAATAATATACATCTCCACGCAAGTTTTTATTTAATCGCTAAATGTCTAAATTAGAGGCCTAGTGTCCACGAACTTAATGATCACCCCTCGTAATGCAGACAATTCACGCAACGGAATCGTCTAAAATCATCTGAACAAGGCATTGCATTGCCGTTAATTATGCTTTATTACTATATTTGAATAGACCATTTCCAGATAATTTCACTATCGACATTAATTTAATTTATTGTTATATTTTTGTGATATAACTTTCAGGGTGTAAAAGACGTAAAGACGTATATCGGGCAAGCCACAATTTAACCACTATATAATGCCTATAAACGACTGTCTTCGGAAATTTGGTCTTACCATTACATTTTAGAATCTGTTGTGAGTGAATTTAATGCGTAAGTAACGCTTTAACAAAAGTTACTTTGGAATGAAATATATTCACATTTCTTTGATTACAGATCTTCTAGGGTTTATAGTATAAATGTGAGTATTTTCGCCCTGCTATGTGACCATGCACATTTTAGTTTAATCAAGCTAAAATCACAATCAAAGAGAGGATTAATCGATGTTACCGTCTTGGACACGTTCAGAGTCAGAACTTATTTGTAACTAAACAAAGGTTCTATAATTGAGGCGTGTCAAGGGAAAAAGTACATTAAGCTCGCTTCACACTGTCCCGATGTATACCCCAGTACGTATCGGTGGACGTGGATGAACCGGGGAAAATTCGAGGAGCCAAGTTCACATTGCCCAGATATACAACCCCCGTGGGATCCCGGTTCTGATACATATAAATGGTTTAAATATGGCTTCCGATGTTGAATCTGCTTCCAACGGCTTGCACCGTAGCCATATCGTGTTTCCACCGTTACTTTACCACCATTCCTTGGCTGCTACCGTGCCAAACCGTAGTTGGACCGGCACGAGTGGGGGCTACATCGGCTCTCCTCCGTGACACAACGTAATTCCACCTTGGACACAGCTCATGTCTATTTACTACTGTTTCACCTAGTGGTCTTGCGGTAGAGACGGATCATGCCGGAAGGGATAGGGTGCCGGAAGAGATACGGTGATGCCCTGGACCTCCCTGGAATAAGCCGGCTTCTGTTTCGCTCCCGGTGAGTTCCGGTTGTCGGAAAATCTCCAAAACGTTGCACGGCTAACGCCGATGAAATGAGCATCGTAACATGATCTCTATTAAGCGATAATTTACTGATAACTGTACTGACTATGTGTACGGGGAGACTTTCTACGGCCACCACACAGCACAAATAATGCTATTGTGAATTAAAATGATAGTGCCCATACTGTTACAATAAGTAACAAAACGTGCAAAGCTCAGTTAAGGGATTACCACACTCCTCCCAACCACGTTCATCGATAAAAAGAAAATTATTAAAATCTCAATAATGGCAAAGTGCAGTTCTATGAAACGTTGCACAAATGAATGTTACTAATGTATCTTGATTTTGCATACAGTAAGACACGTTGGAAAAGTAAAGAAAAAACGCTAGACCTAAAAATTCCTTAAAATTCTATTTACATAAATTCACAAAAACTAAGCGACAGAAAACATTATTTTAAATTCTCACGTGAGTGCAATGATACTGACAAGACAATGTTGACAATGTTGTGTACTTTGTAAAAAACATTCACTACTTCAAGAGAGATCAGTGATTGTCATCCGTTTACGCGACAAGGAAATTGAAGGTCAAACACACTTTTACTAATATCTCGACGTGAAGTTTACATATAACTTATATGGGCATTTAAAAAATTTTAATGATGTTTTATGTTTACAAATATACAAATACAATATTTTGAAAGATTCAATCAAAACGTTCGGAAAATCAACATTTATTGAGTGTGCACTAAGAACCTTTGAGTAGTGAATACTATAAGAAGTGTTAACAAATTCTTTTGAAATTGTTACATAGAAACATATAGAAGAGAGTTGTTGTGGGGAGAGACTTTGTAAAAACTCTTCAAGGGTGGTGAGTGTTGGGGGGGGGGGGTGTCCCTGACACAAATTTCTTCAGGGGTGGGGAGGTGGTTCCCCCCCCCCCCCCCAAAAAAAAAAGTTTTCGATGAATGGTAGTAAAAGTTTTCGTTACTCTTTATTACATCTTTATTTCAAAAGAGAAACTTACATATATTATTTTTATTTCAGAGGTGGGGTTGTTGATTACCTGACCCCCCATACCCCCACACCAAAAAAAAAATTCTTTTTTGTTTCTTTAATTTCTAAACACAAACCAACAAAACTTTCTTCAAGGGTCACTGGGTGTGATGGTTGTACTCCACCCAAAACAACAAAACAATATTTTTAATTTTAAAAAATAAAACTCTTACTAAAATCAGACTTTCCATCACAGATTCTTTTAATGTGATGCCTTTTGAAGTATCAGTTCCTGCTGTTATCAACCAGATACTTTGACAAATCAGATCATTAGCTCAGTGGGAAGATCGCTGGTTCACCTCCGCTACTACAACGAAAATTACTAACAGTTATTCAGATGAGACTTCATCTATATGGCTTACGATAGCAACAATAAAAAGTTTGTCACTACCATGTGGAGTGCAATTACAATAATTAACATTTTAATGTTTTGATTTCTGATGGTAGTTGAAATGATAGTGTCTCTGCACAAATAGCGCTACTGTGAATTTCAAATGATAGTGTCTCTAGCTGGGAGCTGTGGCGGCCGTAAAAAGTCTCCCCGTACATTTAGTCAGTACTGTTATCAGTAAATTAACCCGTTACCGATGTCATGCAGTGATTGTTACGTATATCAGGGCTATCCGATCAACGTTTTTTGGCGTTGTCCCGGTTAGCTCAGTTGGTTACGTCGCAGGAATTGCATGGCTAGGCGCTGTCGCCGTGACGGTGAGGGTTCGCTCCCAGCTAGAGACACTATCATTTTTTATTAACGAATTTCCTTAAAATTCATCAAAATACTATTGAAACATTCTTAAATTTTAAATTTAGAAAAAAAAGTCACCAGGCTTTATGGTCAGAACACATGTAAAGATATTTTACAAACCAGGAAAAATGGTAAATATGTCCAAGCCTTTTTGTTTAGAAGAAAATAATTTTTCATATACAGATCTTTTGATAGCACATAAAAGAATGTAATTGCATTTTTAAACCTTTGAACATGAACAGATGGGTGTTCACTTGAAAACTTGTGCCAAGTACAATAAGGGGCACAACCTCATCAGACTTGACCTTGACAGTATCATTACAGCCCTGTTGTTATAAGCAATATTAATTGAAAGTTTGATGAAGAAATATGAAGAAATATCAAATTTATAGACAATGTCAAGTTTTCAGGACAAAATCCATGTACAAAAAGGGGCATAACTCCGTCAAATGTAATCTTGAACTTTTGGCATCATCAAGAAGCTGTGACCTTGACCTTCAAGGTAGCGAACAAAATGTTGCATAAGACACGTCGTCTCATTATGACCATTTCTGAGACATACCGGGGTAATTTAAAAATCTGACTTCAAGTAACAAAGCTATGGGCCGGACATGAAGTTGCTTCAAGGTCATGCTGTGACCTTGACCTTCAAGGTAACAACCCAAATGTTAGGCGTGACATCTTGTCTCAATATGACGATCATTTCTGTGAAATAATTAAAAATCCAACTTCAAATAACAAAGTTATGGGCCAGACATCATTTTAGAACAAGGTTATGATGTGATCTTGACCTTCAAGTTAGAGACCCAAATGTTGCATGCAACACATCGTCTTAATATGGTGATCATTTCTGTGAAATGATTTTAAAATCCGAAATTCAAGAAAAAAAGTTATGGGCTGGACATAATATTGCTACGAAGTCATGCTGTGACCTTGACCTTAAAGGCAACGACCCTAATGTTCCGCGCAACATGTCATCTCAATATAAAAATTACTTCAGTGAAATAATTTTAAAATCCGACTTCAAAAAACAAAGTTATAGGCCAGACAAGAATGTGGGACGTATGTACAGACGGACAACCAAGCGACCATATGCTCCCGCGAATTTCTTCCGGGAGTATAATAGATCAAGAAAATACAACACTTTCAGCAAGTTTGATGGTAATCAGATGAAATGAGAACTCAAATGCATTAACATTTGTTTTCATTTGACAAGTTTTTGTTTTCACCTAGTTTTGAAAGAGACCGAGATGATCAACATTCTGAGGAAGTTTGATGGCTTAGCAAGCTTGACAACAATCAGATAACAAATTAAATGTGGCCTTAGAAGTTGCCACTTGGCAACACATATTGATCACTATGGCTCACTCAGGACTCATTCAGCCTAGTTCTTGCAAAAAAGAACGACGTTTTGAATATCAAAATAATTTATTTAAATGATAGAATAACATATGGTATTTCATTTAGTGAGAATATATCATTTACAATATACTAATGTTTTACACCTGACCAAACCAAACAGTCATGTTCCCATACAACATCTGATCAAAGGGACATGACTGGTTAACCAGGCAGGATAAAACTAGGCTGTAAATAACAAATCAAAGAAAATACACAGCTCCCCTTATAAACACTGATCCATCTGTATTATGAATTCAGGTTAAGGGCTTACCACACTCCTTCCAAGCATGTTCATCGATAAAAAGAAAATTATCAAAATCTCAATAACATCAAAATGAAACTTTGCACAAATGAATGTTACTAATATATTTTTATTTTGCATAAAGCAAGACACGTTAGAAAAGTAAAGAAAAAAAGTTAGATCTAAAAATTACTTCAAGTTCTATTTACACAAATTCACAAAAACTAAGCAATACAAAACATAATTTTAAATTCCCACGCGAGTGTAATGATGCTGACAAGAAAATTTTGTGTACTTTGTAAAGACCTTTCAACTACTAAAAGAGAAATCAATAATTGTCATCCGTTAACACAACCAGGAAATTGAAGGTCAAACACACTTTTACTAATATCTCATAAAAATTACATATTTAAGTGACAAGGACACAAGACAGTGTTGTCAGTATCATATTACTCATGTGGGCATTTAAAACGATAATTTGTGTTGTTTAGTTTTCGTGAATTCATATAAATAAAAGTTTAGGTTATTTTTTGATCTCGCTATTTTCCTTTACTGTTCTAATGTGTCTTACCATATGCAAAATAAAGATACATTAGTAAAACTCATATGTGCAAAGTATCATTGAACAGCGTTTTGCCTTTATTATGATTTTGATAATTTTCTTTTTTTATCGATGAACGTGATGGGGACAAGACGAGTGTGGTAAGCCCTTAATTATTCAGTTCTAAAAACTACATTTCAAGATAGAACTGTATCTGTAGTCTAAGAACTTTTGACTTGAATGTGACTGATAAAATTTGAAGTCTTTTGAAACGTTTCTACTGTCTGAACAATAGGCATAAATAATACAAAATAATACTCCATGGTTTCTAAGGAACTTATGACTATTTTCAAGTTAGACGAGTTATTTTGTTTTATAATTTTAGTTTGACTTCTTGGTTATTTGTTGTAATTCAATTCAATAGTAATTTATGATACAACCTCTTTTTAATATAGAAAGAAATTTAATTGAACTCAATTTTTCACAGAAAAGCCATATACGTGAATGTGCATGCCATCTGAGCTCCCAGCAAGCTCTACACGACTGTAGAACTTTTCTGCATAGACATGAATACAATTCCACAAAGAAATATGTCATTATCAGTTTTTGATGTTTTTTCCTCGAACCAATGAAAATGCTTCAAAGGTTTGTTAGAACCTCTACTAACTCTTCAATTAGCAAAACTGAAAAACAAACTATACTGTGTAAGATTGAAACAGACAGTAAATGAGGAGAATGTGCCACAAGATTTGGAGGACATGTGTACGTAATTTTATGGACAGAGGAGAGCAACTCTTATGCCTCCCACATGTGGAGGGTATAAAAATTAAGGGTGATATTTCACTAGGCTATCAAAATCTTGTTTAAATTTTATCACATAACACTCTGTTAAAAAAATGTTCAAAACAGGCAATCTTTACGAATGGTATTAAGTTTATGTATGTATCTTGTTCACCTGAACATATTAATACCCATAAAATATCTATACTCTGGCCAATATAGCTTCAGAAAATTATGAAATTATTACCATCATATAAAGAAAAAAATGTCAGGTTGCCATCTGTTACATAAATAAATAAAAGAAATATTAATTTTTTGTAGTATACAGTTATTTCCTATTGGAAACAGTCAAAATGTTGGCTCGAGGTGGAGGGTATAGTGTTTTGAACTGTTGCACGAGGCCGTCAGTCGAGGCAACAGTTCAAAACACTATCCCCGACACCGAAGGACAACTGTTTGACTGTTCCCAAATCAAATATGAAATAACTGTTTTATTACCTGATCAATTACTGTTTTAACAGTACTTACAGATGAAAAAAAGAACAAGAAAATAATTTTGCAAATATGTTTTTAATTAAACGTTTTTTAATTTAACAATCTTGTAACTATGTCACGCTGCCAACACTTTGTATGTCAGTAGGTTTTCATATTGTTTTTCTCTGTTATTTCATCAAAAAACTTAAGGAAACTGTCATTTTGCTGACAAAATTTTAATTTGTTTAAATACTTCACCACATTTTATTTATGGAGAAATAATCATTGGAGTCAATTTGTTTCTTTACTGTTCCACATGACGTCATGATGTCAGAGCACACGAGGGAAACAGTCGAAACTATTGACCGGTCAACAGTTGGCAAACATCGACTTTTTTAGAATTTCAGAAAACAGTCAAAACTACCAAATTACATTTATATAAGGTATCAGGTAATAATTTTTGTTGTTTCTGGATGACTGATGAAGACTGATCACAATAGCTCACTGTGGAAAATGATAACAACTATCACACCAATTTTTTATTCCAAGTTTCAAAGTTCAGGAACGGGTAAAAAAAAACATCAACAGACATCAACATGAGCTGGGCAGCCCCACAAGTTTAAACATCCGAGCTAAATCACTGAAATAATCTGTTGTCTCAAAGAGAAGCAAAAACTAAGAAAAATACTGTAATAGGAAAAACCCACAACATACAAATCCTGTTTGCATGTGAGATTTTAATCTGTCAACAGCAATAAAAAGTAATATATAGTTATTTGGTTTCTTGACAGAGTATGTGATGTTATATTGCCGGTCTGGGTGTCATATTACCCGAGCTGCAGGTGAGGCATAATATGTCACAAACTTACTAGCGTGAGGTAACTTCTATATTGCTTCAATGGATTTGGTGATTCTGATATTTATCTTTAAAAATTTAGATCAATTTTATTTTTTTTTTTTTAACTTTAAACACATAACACAATTGTTGTCTGTCACAATTTAAATAATCCACTTTACAAAATAAGAGATCATCTAAATTACACACACATTTTTCTCAAAATTTAAAGCAAAACTGCGGCCAACAACAATGTGGGAGGCCAGATGGGGAATTTAAGTCAATTGACTTCGTATTTACGAATAATCCACAAGTACTGACTTACATAAATGGCTCATTATCCCAAATTTTTTTGAACTATAATAAATGTATTTCTGATTTTAAAAACAAAACATCTTATTTTATGTTACCTGGTTCTTAATCAATTTAAGGATTGAATCGATATTTGATGGTTTTCATTTGGGTATGGAAAACAGTTGGGTTGTTTAAAGTGTGTGAAGCCCGAATTATTAAAAGAATTTGTGATATTACCGCTTTTTTAAATGGCTGTTGGAACAGCAACATTGACGACAAAGTGAATGACGACACACTTTTTCGCAGCAACTCGTGGCAAAACGTGCATGCTGGGCGACATCACACGTCAAAACATTGTGCAACGTCCAATAAATTGTGAACGGTTCTACTATAGCCACGCCTTTTAAATTATTACGTCACACTGTTTACCATTGAAAATTATGATTCCTTAAATGAATAAGACTTCATCGTAGAGGACGAAGTTGAAGTGTAAGTATTATTCCTTAAAATAACTAGTAACCCAAAATTGATTCATATCACAAAATGTACACTATTTTAACAACCTACTACAAGATCTGTAGTCGACCTTTACAGTATTTGCATGGATGAAATTGTTTCTCCATAAAACTTGCACTGTCTACAAAATTGGAATGCCCTATTTCCGACAATAAATTTAGAATTTTATGTGCAGTGACTTCATCTTTCACGTTGACATCTTGTGATCTGGAATGTGTCCTTAACCGTTCACCCTGACCGTGCTCGCTATCAGGGTGATGAGAGTGTGGCACATGTGAGTGTTTATGTTCACTGAGTGATGAATTGTCAGTTGCCATGTGCTCATGGTCACCATGCAGATGAACATCGTCTTTACCACCGACGATCGTCTCCACTTCACTTTCCGTGTCCGACTCTGAACTTGTATAATCTGGCCAGTCTGAAATGAAGTGAACTTGTTTGAAAGAAGTTAAAGAACTGAAGCTGACATACCATGTCATAATTTATCTGTTTATCGAGGTGACATGAATAATTTATCTTCACTTGATACTCATGATTTTTTTTTAATTCTATGCAAATACCCAATGGTAAAAGCAGTTTGTAACTTAATCATGTAAGAATTCTTTTGCAATAATCTGCACTTCATGCTAAACATGATGAGAGTTTTACATCAATCCAATATATTGAAAATTATGGAGGAAGGCATCAGATAACCGCCTGAGCCACCCAACCTTGTGTTAAAATAATTTACATTTGATAAAGAACACAATTTAAAAGTTTTAAGTATTGAGATGTTGACCCTGCCCCCCATCATCACCTAGAACAAATCACCAAATAATGGCCCAACAAGTTCCAAAATACATGTAGTAATAATCAACTTTTGATAAAGAATAAAGGTTTCAAGCATAAATATCTGGAAAACTGTGGAAGTAGACCTTGCCACATATCACATATATCAAAACTTTATGTTGAACTCGAGTTTAAAGTCAATGTTTTGAAAGCTGTAAAAGATTTTCATATCATAAGATTGTAAAGAACACTGAACCTCCTACACCACCTTAAACAAATAATGGACTGAGCCACAAGAAACATATGTGACACATATCTCAAAAGTTACATGTCAGTATCTTGAAAACAGTAGAAGTTTGCATCACAAACTTATTGCTCTCCTTCAACAATTAAATGAATACAGCCTCAGGAAATAAATGCCTTGCATCTCTTATCTTGATGCCAAAGATATGTTTAAAGTTTTAAGTTAATAACTTGAAAACTGTCGCAGTAGCCTACATACATGTAATAAAATTGTTAAGAACCCTGATAATTTTGCTAGACAATCATTGTTTTGTGTCATTGTCTGCCACAAGAACTTACCATCATGATTATTACTTATATTCTGTAAACCTGGATCAAGAGGAGACATAGGCCTTGATGACTCCCGCTGATAGCTTTGTAACATATTTTTTTCCCCCATCAACTGCATCACTAACGTCTGTAACTCCCCAAGTTTGTCCTGCAATATATTTTAAAATTTATATGTTATGGAAGACCAAGTAAATTCAAGTCAACCATTGTAAATGTGACACCATAATTAGTTACATTCATATACAGTCCAGTCGAGCTTCTACGGTAAGCAGCGAACCAAGCCGACTGTTGGTAAAATCACATTTAATTGTAGTATCGCATTTTTGTTAGTTTTGGTTGTTGATACCGTCGCAAACCACTAATATCGTTATATATCATAATAAGTTATTGTTGTGATATGTACACGTCAAGGTCAAAAAATAAAAAAAATCTTTGATTTAATAAGCTTAAGGGAGTGTCATAATTATTATTCATTAAATTGCATTTTTCATGAAATCACATTAGGTTTGATCGCATCTTTTTTATATTGAATAAAGAAGGAATACAGATGGGGCCAGCAGCTTCATTCTTAGTGTACCGTCATTTCGTAAAATCGTGATTTGTAGTAGCACGAATGGACTGTACTTTGTTAGGGTTTTTATTTCCCATAAAAACCACAAATATCATACCTCATGAATATTTTTGAATTCACCGCATGTTACAATTTTGTAGGTCCCCATTTTCATCATAGAAAAGTGCATAATATTATGAAACACTCCTGTGAAGTTTCACTGAAAACTCCTAAGCGGTTTTGGAGATAAAGCGTGGACAAGATATTTATATTGAAGTTATAGTAAAAAAAATAACTAAGGGCCTATAACTCGGCCAAAAATAATCCGAGCGGAAACTCCTGACAATATGCACAACTACACTTGGTGACAAACACTCCTGTGAAGCTTCAATGAAATCCCTCATGGACAAGTTTTACCAGACTGAAATATCTGATGGACACAAGGAAAGTGCAATTACTATAAGTCTCCCTCACATTCTAACCCGAGTCTTTCTCTAACACACTAAGAATATCATGGTGCACTTCATCATAAACAGCAATACAGCTATACCATGGGTTTAGTTTACCAGCTATTACCGGGGTTTTTCGAAAAGTACTGCAAATGCAGTTTTATTGCAGAAAAAATAATTGCTTTTCAAGTGTTCTAAATTATACCTAGATCAGGCCACTTTGCAGGCCTAAACAAAAACATGAGACCGTGGTGCTCCCCGAATGGACCAGACATGATTTTGTTTCAATGTCATTCTCTGACCTTGACCTTTAACGTAGCAACCCAAATGCTGCACGCAACATGTTGCCTAGCTATGGTGATCATTTCTGTGAAATAATTAATGTGTGAACTGATACCCAGGTCCGAGTTTAGTTTTATGACACTTGGCTGTTGTGTACATGTGTGGCCGAGGCATCGTGTCACTGAACAGGTTCTTGTTTCTCTCAATAAACTGGGAGTTTGTTGTAGACCAAGTTCGTGCATATGTGATTATCTAAATCAGCACCTTAATATTAATTAATATAATTTGTAAAAGCCATTCTAAAGTCAAATTTAGGTTTCATTTAATTAACTAATTCAGTATTTTTTTAATCCAGTGTTGTTGCCTTGAAATCCAGACCCGAAGAGGAACCTTACAATCCTGAGATTCCAGATAAATCCGGAGATTTTGCACGCTTTTCAGTCAAATCTTAAGCATGTAATATTTGGAATTCATAAAACTCAAATTTATTATGATTTATCTCATATCCTTCAAGACGACACCGTGATCATGACTGTTCATGCTGTTAGCAATTACACAGTTAAATGCCCCCTTACACGTTGGTTTAGGATAAAACCAATATTTTTGTACCTAAACGTGGCATACGGCGCATGCACACAACATATTGAAAGAACTCTATTTATAGAGGGAAAATAACGAAAAACAACCATTTTTAGACACAGACTGAGAGAAACCTGAATTTCAGGCATACGCCTGAAGACTTTCACCCATGCAACAGGAATTGTGGCTTTACCTGTAATTCTTCCCTATCTCTAGCCAACTGTTTAATGTACTCGTTCTTTTGTAATTCCCTTTGTTGTAACAGTGCCCTCTGGTGGTGGTACAGTGATATATACTCTCCTAAAAGAAAGGAAATATTTATCAACAAAAGGTGTGATGTCTGAGGAGACACACCTGTATCTTGAACCACAAATATATATATATACTTATATTTATTTGAGATGTGATCAACAATGACTATTTACATCTTAATACAAGACAAGGCAGCTTTAATGACTTCCTTAGCTTACCTATAGTATCTGTCTCTCCCTGAAGCAAGGCAGCTTTAATGGCTTCCTTAGTTTACCTATAGTACCAGTCTCTCCCTGAAGCAAGGCAGCTTTAATGGCTCCCTTAGCTTACCTATAGTATCAGTCTCTCCCTGAAGCAAGGCAGCTTTAATGGTTCCCTTTGCTTACCTATAGTATCAGTCTCTCCCTGAAGCAAGGCAGCTTTAATGGCTCCCTTAGCTTACCTATAGTATCAGTCTCTCCCTGAAGCAAGGCAGCTTTAATGACTTCCTTAGCTTACCTATAGTATCAGTCTCTCCCTGAAGCAAGGAAGCTTTAATGACTTCCTAAGCTTACCTATAGTACCTGTCTCTCCCTGAAGCAAGGCAGCTTTAATGGCTTCCTTAGCTTACCTATAGTATCAGTCTCTCCCTGAAGCAAGGCAGCTTTAATGGCTCCCTTAGCTAACCTATAGTATCAGTCTCTCCCTGAAGCAAGGCAGCTTTAATGGCTCCCTTAGCTTACCTATAGTATCAGTCTCTCCCTGAAGCAAGGCAGCTTTAATGGCTCCCTTAGCTTACCTATAGTATCAGTCTCTCCCTGAAGCAAGGCAGCTTTAATGGCTCCCTTAGCTTACCTATAGTATCAGTCTCTCCCTGAAGCAAGGCAGCTTTAATGGCTCCCTTAGCTTACCTATAGTATCAGTCTCTCCCTGAAGCAAGGCAGCTTTAATGGCTCCCTTAGCTTACCTATAGTATCAGTCTCTCCCTGAAGCAAGGCAGCTTTAATGGCTCCCTTAGCTTACCTATAGTATCAGTCTCTCCCTGAAGTTGTAAAACAAGATGCTCCAGTTCATCTGCCTTATCTGTCAGGTCAGCTTTGTCTCTCATTACATGGTTGTATTTCTCCTGCAAGCAGGTAATACTGTACAGTTAACGGTTAAGTTTCTCTATTGTAAACTATTTTATTCTACATCTAATAAATTCATCCAATTAGCATCCTTTAATTGTACCACGTGACCGTCCAATATTTTCCCGTATTGGATCCAAAAAAGTCCGTATTTTTTTCATATTGGATGATTAAGTGCAAATGCACTTTACCATTGTTTTACAACGATAAAAGCCGTTGACCGTAAAAATGATCCGAATGAAAAACTTAATAAAATATTGGACCGTACAATATGGAATATATATGGAATAGTCTTTAAACGCTTGAAAAGTCATGCTTCATTTATTAGATGTAGAATAAAAAGGTTATTAGACGTTTTACTGTACAATACGGGATATATTTGGACTCGTACACAGCTTGAAAAGTCATATTGGACTCGCCTAACGGCTCGTCCAATATGACTTTTCAAGCTGTGTACTCGTCCAAATATATTCCCATATTGTACAGTAAAACGTCTAATAACCTATAAGTATACATTTGGTGTTTTTTCAAATGCATAATATAACCATAAACTGATCTGGCAGACAAAAGCTCAAAATAGAGTACATGTATCCTTGATGCCACCTAACCAAAATATTCTGCCTGGGCAGAGATTATGATATGGCTTAATATTAAATATCTTGTGCATCTATTATGATATGGCTTAATATTAAATATCCTGTGCATCTATTATGATATGGCTTAATATTAAATATCTTGTGCATCTATTATAATATGGCTTAATATTAAAAATATCTGTTTAAAGGGAAGAATTGATTACAAATAATTCTGAAATAAAATTATCTCAGGAGTTCCCATAGAGACAAGTCTCCAATTTCAAGCAAATGATTGGCTGAAACCTAACTCCATCCCCAAATGAAGCAAGCTTTATTTTGAAGACTGGCTCCAAGGTTATAAAACTGAGATTGGAAACCAGTCTCAAATCTCAAGCATCTGATTGGCTGAAATGGCGACCAGTCGCCATTTCAGCCAATCAGATGCTTGAGATTTGAGACTGGTTTCCATGCTCAGTTTTATAACGTTGGGCACAGGTTTCTATTCTCAACTTTCATCATGTTACCACACCTACCTGTATCTTTTCAAGAGCGAATTTCATCTTCTCATAATCAGATCGCGAGACTTTATCAGTTTCTGTACTGGAAGCATCTGTAAAACAAATGTTATGTATTAAACTCTGTTGATACAGTTTTTAACACATGGGCGACCCATGTATAACCAGACGAGTCTGGTATTTGTGCAGTCTTATCTGAATCTACACTGTTTGCTTATTATATAAGTGAACAGTGTAGATAATGATCTGACTGAGCATATAAAAGGCATATCAATGGTGTTAAAGAGTAGAAATTTATAGTGAACTCAACAATGATTGACTAAGATATAAACAAGTTAAACATTCGGAAATTGTGACCAAACTCCTCTAACCACACACTCTAATATAAACAAGAAAAAAAAATGTCGCCTTGTCATGAAAACCAGGTTTTCATTTTAAATAATGATAGGATCAGAGTATTTATGTAAAGAAAATATCTCGTGGATAACTGCTGAAACTGACAAATGAAATATCAAATTTTAGTTACAGTGTACATAAAAAAATCATCAACCCGTCCTACCAACCCAACCTTAAATGCATTTGTCGTTTTCTGACCCAAAATGTAACAAAATTTGGGTTGGAGAAAGGTAGGGGGGGGGGGGGGGAAATCCACCTTCCATGACCCACCCCTTACCTGGAATTTTTTTCATTTCAGTGTGATTTTACTAAGAAAAACAAAAGAAAGTTTTTTATCGGGGTTGGGTGTATCCACATCACTCAGGTAACCACACCCTATTCCTGTTTTTATTTAGCCCATCTACACTTCTTATCACTATATAAATTTGGGTAGGATACTACCACCACCCTGACCTTCACCATCCCTTGTTGGATCATGGTTCTTACACTTGTCAATAGTTACTTTAAAATTTACAATTCTGTTTAATGTGGATGAAATCCCTTCATAATTTTGACATTTGAACTCTTAAGTGTGACCTTGACAGTTCAGGGTCATTGTTCTCTAAAGCAAAACTCTGTTTCATTGAGGGGAACATTCTGACATGCATCTAAGCTGAAGTACCCTCTTAAAGTACTGAACTAAACTCTGGAAGCTACATTTTACATTTTTGATACTTTATACCCGTGGTGTGACCTTGACCTTTGAGGTAGGCCATGTTTCTTAGACAAGACACTCTGTCATATTAAATGATCACTTGTATGAAGATATGTTAAGTTTCAAAGAGATAAAAAAAAGAACTTTGAAAGCCACCGAACACGACAAATATGAAAATACTGCAGGCTCGGTTTGATTGAGATTGTTCATGGGCAGCAACGGGAATGCATATTACTGCCCACGCTGCCTAGCCCCGGATTGAGCGCAACTCAGTAATTACACCAATAAATAGCACAATTTCGATCCATCCCAAACGATGGTATGCATATGGCGGTGAACATGGAACCTTCAATGAGGTATTTTCAGATTAATACCATTCCTTGTTCAGCGTCGTATGGTCCCCAGAATGGGTTTGCCCTAAACGAGAAAACAATGGGCAGAACTAAACAGAATAGAATTTTGACAGGGGATCTTAGAATATAAATCCTGCATATCACAGACTACGCCAAAGGCAAAATTTAAAAAGCAGGAAGTATATCCTTGGGGGTGATTGGACAATATCCAAATCTATATTGGCTGGGATATTGAAACCACCTATTTTAAACTGGCCAAAATATTAAAACGAAACTAATTTTAGAAGTACTATAAACATAGTACATAAGTATCGTGCTCAACGACCTTCAAAGCTCTATCTGAATGGAATCTGAGAAAAATACAAGAGAAACAAAAAACTTAACAAAAATTTTAAGTGAACAAGATCTGTCACTAGAAATTGAAATACGCCCCAAAATGATGCTTTGAAATGAAACTAGTATCCATGTATAGTAGAACAAGCCTGTGGAAGAGGCAAGAAATGAAGCATACTTCCAAGTTAAAAATTATAAGTTAAATCATAATTATAATGGGCATACAAGTAAGGAAATGCGATAGCTAGAATTTGGAAGTGATGTGGAAGATGGTCATTTGTTTCATGTCTGCAGTAAATCCCTCGAGTAAATAAATTTTTTTTTAGATGTACTAGGAAAAAATTACCATTAAGGGCCCATAACTCTGTCAAAAATAATCTGAGCGGAAATTCTTGACGACATTCACAACTAGGCTTGGTGACAAACACTCCTGTGAAGTTTCAATGAAATCCCTTAAGTTGATTTGGAGATGAAGCTTGGACATGATTTTATATTGAAGTTATAGTAAAGAAAAATGACTTAGGGCCAATAACTCGGCCAAAAATAATCCGAGTTGAATCTCCTGACAATATGCACAACTAGGTTCGGTGACAGTGCGATTACTAAATGCCCCTCTTCGGGGACATAAAATGGGACATAACAAATACAGTCAAGAGCTATGAAACTTGTCCTGATTATTGCTACTGTGATGTCAGACAACTATGTAAAGATTTTATGCTCTACCTTGATCTGTTACTGAGAAATAGACAACTTACACAAAAATTTTAACAATATTCTAAGTGAAAAAAAGACATAAGGTAATGAAAATTGTCCTGGTAATTGTTACTGTGATGTCAGACAACTATTTGAAGTTACAAAGTTCTTCCTTGAATGGTAACTGAGAAATAGACAACTTTCACAAAAACCTTAAAATGTTGTTGCCCGCCCAATACCGCATATCCCAATCTAATAACCAGGATTTTTCTAAAGAAAATCTGGTTAAAAACTGGGCATTTGGAATATAAAAATAGTGAAACAATCAGTGTCAGAACTTAGAGTTTATGTTAACATTTCACTTTCGAATCCCCTAATTTACAGCAAAGGTGATCACTCTGATCACACTCAAGGTGTCTGATACTTTACTCTGTAACTTACTTGTTTTCACCACCTCCCCCCTTAAGCACAGAGATAAGCACACTCAAGGTGTCTGATACTTTACTCTGTAACTTACTTGTTTGCACCACCTCCCCCCTTAAGCGCAGAGATTAGCACACTCAAGGTGTCTGATACTTTACTCTGTAACTTACTTGTTTGCACCACCTCCCCCCATAAGCGCAGAGATTAGCACACTCAAGGTGTCTGATACTTTACTCTGTAACTTACTTGTTTGCACCACCTCCCCCCTTAAGCACAGAGATTAGCACACTCAAGGTGTCTGATACTTTACTCTGTAACTGACTTGTTTGCACCACCTCCCCCCTTAAGCGCAGAGATAAGCACACTCAAGGTGTCTGATACTTTACTCTGTAACGTACTTTTCATCACCTCCCCCTGAAGGGCAGAGATTAGCACACTGAAGGTGTCTGATACTTTACTCTGCAACTTACTTGTCTGCACCACCTCCTCTTGAAGGTCGGAGATTCGAACACTTAAGGTGTCTGACATTTCCCTCTGTTTATTCAAGTTGTTTAACATGTGACTTCTCTCTGATTCTAACTGCTGTATAGTGGCCTGCAGGGAGACAATCTGAAACAATTTCCGAGCATACTAGAGTGAGCTCAAGCAACATTGCAATATACTTATCTCTCTAGGTAATTTTTTTCCTCTTTGATTGCGATTGTGGAAAAAAAAAAGTTGTGGTAAGTTTTCATTTCTATTTTAATAAAGGCCATAGGCCAAAACATCAAAATAACTAGATGGGTGTTCAGTTGAACACTTGTGTCGCCCCCTGGTGCCATGTCGGAATAAAAATGCAAATACAAGAAGGGGCATAACTCCATCAAGTGTGATCTTGACCTAAATAATTTGGCATCATCACCAGCCTGTTGTCATAAGCAATATAATTTGAAAGTTTCATGAAGAAATATTAAAAAAAAACAAAGTTATTATAATAGCCTATGTTAAGTTTTTGTGTCAAAATTCAAGTACAAAAAGGGGCATAACTTCATCAAATGTGATCTTGACCTAAAAAATTTGGCATCATCATGAGTGTGTTGTCATAAGCAATGTAATTTGAAAGTTTGATGAAAAAATAATAACAAATGACAAAGTTATAGCCAACATTAAGTTTTTGTGTCTAAATCTAAGTACAAAAAGGGGCAATTCTCCCATCAAATGTGATATTGACCTTGAGAATTTGGCATCATCTCGATCGCATTGTCATAAGCAATATAATTTGAAAATTTGATGAAGAAATATTAACAAATGGCAAAGTTATAGCCAACGTTAAGTCTTCGTGACGGACGGACAAAGTGGTCCCTACGTATCACCATTTCTTCGAAAGGGCGACACAAAAATTAGTGAACTAGTTCAGTGTGATTGTATAAGTTTTAAAGCTCTACCTTGAATGGTTACTGAGGAAAAGACAACTTTTACAAAATACTTAACAAAATGTTGACGAATGCCCATCCACCCACAAGCCTGCCCAACAACATATCCCAATCTTATAACTAGGACTTTTCTACAGAAATCCTGGTAAATAAAATTTCCTATTACTTGTGAGAAAGATTTATAAAATGGCAAGTTCTTTCCAATCATTGTTACAACTAATTCATGTCAAAAATTGCTAAAGACTGTTTTTTCCATGAAATGGAGAAATTTACCACATCTTGTCTCTGGGCATTTTCTACATTATCATCAGGATTGAGACGCTTGGTTTCAGTAGCTCGTATCAGCATGGACCTTAGTTCACTGTTCTGGGTAGTCAGAGCATCCACCATGTCCTGTAAGGAAAACTGCAAACTGTAGCACTGTCACTTGACAGCCACATACACTCACATAGGTGACACACCGTGGTAACATCACTGTGTGACATAGTTACCTGACCTTTGATCATTGGTGTAAAATGACATGTTGTGCATAATCCTGTAATCACCTTATTACCTACAGTATACCAACTTAAATGATCATCTTTTGTAATTTTATAGTTATTGCAGAATTAAGTTTTTTTCTATTTTTAGTAACAATCAGCTTTCCTTTGACCACTGGTGTAAAAATAAAAGGCTCTCCATAATTCTCACAATGATGTTTAAAGTATGGCTTGGTATGGTACATTATGGTAAATGTCATTAACAAGTTACCGGTATCATTTTAGCAAAATGTAAAAACATCAGGAACAGATTTGGTCGTGGGACCAAGGGGCTTCAGCTACCCAAACTTGTCTGAAAGTAAATACTGTATAAGTGGTTATTTCTGCAGTGACTTTATTCCTGCTATTTCTGCGGTTTAATAAAAGACCGCAGAATATTTATCCCATAAAGAACTTTATGCGTTCTACTTTTTGACTTAATAAATGTCTAAACTAATAACAAATGAATACCAATTTTTTTCAACGGGTTGTATACTGAAATAGAGGAAAAGGGAAAGCTATGTATGATTTTTGATTTTAGTGAGCTTGGATACTTGTTGCATTTACCGGTACTCTTAAAGATAAGTTAATTTGGTATTAACTCTGATCATATTTTAAAGCTGTTCAAACCATGCCATTATGTTTCTAAAACACAGCCTAATTGCAGGAAAATATTTCACACGTCAGATAATGATTGAACCCAAGTCAAACATTCTATTGTTTATGGGAGCATTAACTGCTATGATAGTTTCTATGATTACATAAAGATTTTCCATTTACAGGTGGTTGGTATATATTAGTTTTTACTTTATTTTAATAAGTTTGTATTGCAATGACAACGATCTTTATATTTCCACTTTCTACCGAGATTGCAGAATTTTAGTCCGATTATGAAAAAACTTGATGCCCCAGAAATAATGTCTGCTGAAATAAAAACACCCAAGAATTTTAACGTAACTGCAGGATTTGGAGCCCGCAGCAATAACCACTTATAACGTAATTATTTTATAAATAACTAACACAATGCCAAGATGCTTCAGGGCAATTTTGATTAAAATCAATTTTATGGTTTGAAACATTATAAGATTTTGCTAATAATAAGGCCAATGGCTGGGGTTCACCCCAGTGCCATTTTATGAAAAACTTTTGAATAAGTCAATGCCAGGATGATTCAGGCCACATTTTGTTATATTATATCCATTTTTTAAAACAGATTCTTAATAAAGTTTGTTTATAAGCCCTGTGGCTAGGAACAGTTGAATTATGGTCCTGACTTAAACAATATTTAACGAAATCAGCGCTTGGATGCTTCTGACCAAAGTTTGTAAAAATCCTTTTTTTAACGATTTGTAAAAACTTTGCTTTTAAGTCCTGTGGCTTGGAAAGGGTTGACATACATGTAGGGTCATGATTTGAACAATTTCTGAAGAGGTCAGGATGCTTCAGAACAAATTAAGTTTAAATCTTTCAAGTGTTTTCTTTTAAAGAAAATATGTTAAGATTTTGCTAATTAGCCCTGTGGTTGTTGAATGGTTAACAGTAAAGTCATGATTTGAACAACTCCGTAACTGACCTGTGCAGAATGGAGTTCTTTCTGTAGAGTTTCTACGAGCTGTGCCTGGGCTTCATAGTGTCTCAGCCGATCCTGGATCTGTTCATGTAAAAGCTTGGCTTTGTGAGCTTCTGCTGAGTTCTGCTGTGCTACCACCACTTCCTGAGTCTTCTGTGACAGCTACAAATGTAAAATCATTATGGTAAAACAAGTGCCCAAGATCATAAAACTAAATCTGGAGATCAGTTTCAAATCTCAAGCATCTGATTGGCTGAAATGGGACCAGTCGCCATTTCAGCCAATCAGATGCTTGAGATTTGAGACTGATCTCAAAACTTAGTTTTATGATCTCGGGTCCTGGAGTAGTCATCTGACACAAACTGTAAGGTGGTTTTTTTAACAAGTTTTGGCCTAAAATTTTCAAAGTTATTAAAAAGTTGATTCGTCTGACTGAAACCCACATTAACCATGTCACTGATAATTGCTAGTTTAGTCCCTCACCTTGTGAGTAGAATGTAGCTTTAATACTTTCTGAGCAATACTATGATCCAGTGGAAGTGTTGCATTTCTACTATTCTCAAAGCAAACACACTTTTGTGCAACAAAACAAATAAGATCAGTGGAACCTATGAATGCTGCCTGAAGTATAGCAAGGACACAGGAATGGTGCAGTAATATACTATATGTAGCTCATTCCCATATCAAAGGACTATAATTCAGTAATGACAAACTGTCACTTGTTGCATCTCCACTTATACCTCAGGAGTCTCTTACTCAAATTTCATCATGTGGCTGCTTAACCCTTTCCTCCATCAGTGTAGATCCAGGTCAGTCAACACATTTGTGCTGTTTGATTTGGACCTCGATGTTTGAAGATCAAGATCAGCCTGGGACTTTATCCATGTTTGACAAGTGCAGGTCAAGATCAGCCAGGGACTTTATCCATGTTTGACAAGTGCAGGTCAAGATCTGCCTAGGACTTTATCCATGTGAGACAAGTGCAGGTCAAGATCAGCCTGGGACTTTATCCATGTGAGACAAGTGCAGGTCAAGATCAGTCTGGGTCTTTATCCATGTATGACAAGTGCAGGTCAAGATCAGCCAGGGACTTTATCCATGTGAGACAAGTGCAGGTCATGATCAGCCTGGGACTTTATCCATGTGAGACAAGTGCAGGTCATGATCAGCCTGGGACTTTATCCATGTTTGACAAGTGCAGGTCAAAATCAGCTTGGGACTTTATCCATGTTTGACAAGTGCAGATCAAGAATAGCCTAGGACTTTATCCATGTGAGACATGTGCAGGTCAAGATCAGCCTGGGACTTTATCCATGTGAGACAAGTGCAGGTAAAGATCAGCCTGGGACTTTATCCATGTGAGACAAGTGCAGGTCAAGCTCAGCCTGGGATTTTATCCATGTAAGACAAGTGCAGGTCAAGATCGGCCTGGGACTTTATCCATGTTTGACAAGTGCAGGTCAGGATCAGCCAGGGACTTTATCCATGTTTGACAAGTGCAGGTCAAGATCAGCCTGGGACTTTATCCATGTGAGACAAGTGCAGATCAAGATCAGCTTGGGACTTTATCCATGTGAGACAAGTGCAGGTCAAGATCAGCCTGGGACTTTATCCATGTGAGACAAGTGCAGGTCAAGATCGGCCTGGGACTTTATCCATGTGAGACAAGTGCAGGTCAAGATCAGCCTGGGACTTTATCCATGTTTGACAAGTGCAGGTCAAGATCAGCTTGGGACTTTATCCATGTTTGACAAGTGCAGATCAAGAATAGCCTGGGACTTTATCCATGTGAGACAAGTGCAGGTTAAGACCAGCCTGGGACTTTATCCATGTGAGACATGTGCAGATCAAGATCAGCCTGGGACTTTATCCATGTGACACAAGTGCAGGTCAAGATCAGGCTGGGACTTTATCCATGTGAGACAAGTGCAGATCAAGATCAGCCTGGGACTTTATCCATGTGAGACAAGTGCAGGTCAAGATCAGCCTGGGACTTTATCCATGTGAGACAAGTGCAGGTCAAGATCAGCCTGGGACTTTATCCATGTGACACAAGTGCAGGTCAAGATCAGCCTGGGACTTTATCCATGTGAGACAAGTGCAGGTCAAGATCAGCCTGGGACTTTATCCATGTGAGACAAGTGCAGGTCAAGATCAGCCTGGGACTTTATCCATGTGAGACAAGTGCAGGTCAAGATCAGCCTGGGACTTTATCCATGTGAGACAAGTGCAGGTCAAGATCAGCCTAGGACTTTATCCATGTGAGACAAGTGCAGGTCAAGATCAGCCTGGGACTTTATCCATGTTTGACAAGTGCAGGTCAAAATCAGCTTGGGACTTTATCCATGTTTGACAAGTGCAGATCAAGAATAGCCTGGGACTTTATCCATGTGAGACATGTGCAGGTCAAGATCAGCCTAGGGCTTTATCCATGTGAGACAAGTGCAGGTCAACATCAGCCTGGGACTTTATCCATGTGAGACAAGTGCAGGTAAAGATCAGCCTGGGACTTTATCCATGTAAGACAAGTGCAGGTCAAGATCATCCTGGGACTTTATCCATGTTTGACAAGTGCAGGTCAAGATCAGCCTGGGACTTTATCCATGTTTGACAAGTGCAGGTCAAGATCAGCCTGGGACTTTATACATGTGAGACAAGTGCAGGTCAAGATCAGCCTGGGACTTTATCCATGTTTGACAAGTGCAGGTCAAGATCAGCCTGGGACTTTATCCATGTTTGACAAGTGCAGGTCAAGATCAGCCTGGGACTTTATCCATGTGAGACAAGTGCAGGTCAAGATCAGCCTAGGACTTTATCCATGTGAGACAAGTGCAGGTCAAGGTCAGCCTGGGACTTTATCCATGTTTGACAAGTGCAGGTCAAGATCGGCCTAGGACTTTATCCATGTGAGACAAGTGCAGGTCAAGATCAGCCTGGGACTTTATCCATGTATGGCAAGTGCAGGTCAAGATCAGCCTGGGACTTTATCCATGTTTGACAAGTGCAGGTCAAGATCAGCCTGGGACTTTATCCATGTATGGCAAGTGCAGGTCAAGATCAGCCAGGGACTTTATCCATGTGAGACAAGTGCAGGTCAAGATCAGCCTAGGACTTTATCCATGTGAGACAAGTGCAGGTCAAGATCAGCTTGGGACTTTATCCATGATTGAGAAGTGCAGGTCAAGATCAGCTTGGGACTTAATTAGGGATGGGAACGGATACCTAAATCACTATTCGGATAACCGTATCCGGTATCCAGATAATAGACGAATAACCGTTTCATTTTATCGACCACAGAAAATTTTGCTAATATAATATTTTAAATTTAAAAAGCACAAACATTACACTATATCGCGATCGTTTGAGTCCTAGACCAACCTACCGGGTATATCACAGAAAAAAAATATAAGTGAAAATTCGGACCCAACGACTTAACTTTTTAAGTCAATAACGAGTTGAAAACAAATTACCTACCGCGAAAAAAGACAAGAAAAGGTTCGATAAAATTGGAGTTTTATTTCACGTGGACGCTTGCAAGCGCATACATAATATTCTTTAAACGAAAAATACGCATATAGTCATATGCACTCAATGACATACTATGCAAGGCGATTCATTTTACGAAAATCGGGCTTGCACAGCAGCGGAACATGTAAAAGCACAGAGTTTACAATAACTACATGAACAAATGCTGTGTAACAAATTTATCGATAAATCACATGTATCAGGTTAAAAATACATGTAAAAGTTATGGTAATAGTTAATTGCATCATCTAATATTTTTTAATATCGGCGACTAACGTTAAATGATTTTTTCCTTTCAAGTCTTTAATGCGGTCATGTCAAAATAACAAACTGTCAAGATTATATTTGCTCAAAATTCTATTGCAATAAATTGTCAATAATCTGAGGTTTGTTCTTGTTAACGAAAATAATCAAGTTATTGCAACTTGACAGGTGTCATTTAACACGCTCTGTTCAAGGTACACCAATCAACAAAAATTAAAGATCACGGTCTGGAATACAGATCTTCCGGTCTCCCAATTAACCACTATACAAACAATTAACACCTCTTTGTCAACCCTGCTGAGACATCCTGGTCGAGTTACGCCTGGGGAAAACCATGTCAGTATCGAGATTAGTGCAAGCAGTGTAGCGAGTTTTAGAAAGATTTACCAGTTTAAGTTATATTTTACAAACCTTGAACAAAATATTGAAACTTAATTCGTACGAATTTGAGGGTATTCGGATACGAGAATGGTATCCGGATACGATCTTACTATTCGGATATTCGGTTATCCGGATAACCGTTCCCATCCCTAGACTTAATCCATGATTGACAAGTGCAGATCAAGATCAGCCTGGGACTTTATCCATGTGAGACAAGTGCAGATCAAGATCAGCTTGGGACTTTATCCATGATTGACAAGTGCAGGTCAAGATCAGCCTGGGACTTTATCCATGTGAGACAAGTGCAGATCAAGATCAGCCTGGGACTTTATCCATGAAAGACAAGTGCAGGTCAAGATCAGCCTGGGACTTTATCCATGTGAGACAAGTTCAGGTCAAGATCAGCCTGGGACTTTATCCATGTGAGACAAGTGCAGGTCAAGATCAGCCTAGGACTTTATCCATGTGAGACAAGTGCAGATCAAGATCAGCTTGGACTTTCTCCATGTTTGAGAAGTGCAGGTCAAGATCAGCTTGGGACTTTATCCATGTTTGACAAATGCAGATCAAGATCAGCCTGGGACTTTATCCATGTGAGACAAGTGCAGGTCAAGATCAGCCTAGGACTTTATCCACGTGAGACAAGTGCAGGTCAAGATCAGCCTGAGACAAGTGCAGGTCAAGATCAGCCTGGGACTTTATCCATGTGAGACAAGTGCAGGTCAAGATCAGCCTGGGACGTTATCATTGTGAGACAAGTGCAGGTCAAGATCAGCCTGGGACATTATCATTGTGAGACAAGTGCAGGTCAAAATCAGACTAGGACTTTATCATTGTGAGACAAGTGCAGGTCAAGATCGGCCTGGGACTTTATCCATGTGAGACAAGTGCGGATCAAGATCAGCCTAAAACTTTATCCATATGAGACAAGTGCAGGTCAAGATCACCCGGGTCTTTATCCATGTGTAACAAGTGCAGGTCAAGATCAGCCTGGGACTTTATCCATGTGAGACAAGTGCAGGTCAAGATCAGCCTGGGACTTTATCCATGTGAGACAAGTGCAGGTCAAGATCAGCCTGGGACTTTATCCATGTGAGACAAGTGCAGGTCAAGATCAGCCTGGGACTTTATCATTGTGAGACCAGTGCAGGTCAAGATCGACCTGGGACTTTATCCATGTGAGACAAGTGCAGGTCAAGATCGGCCTAGGACTTTATCCATGTTTGACAAGTGCAGGTCAAGATCAGCCTGGGACTTTATCCATGTGAGACAAGTGCGGATCAAGATCAGCCTAAAACTTTATCCATGTGAGACATGTGCAGGTCAAGATCAGCCTGGGACTTTATCCATGTGAGACAAGTGCAGATCAAGATCAGCCTGGGACTTTATCCATGTTTGACAAGTGCAGGTCAAGATCAGCCTGGGACTTTATCTATGTGAGACAAGTGCAGGTCATGATCAGCCTGGGACTTTATCCATGTGAGACAAGTGCAGGTCAAGATCATCCTGGGACTTTATCCATGTTTGACAAGTGCAGGTCAAGATCAGCCTGGGACTTTATCCATGTTTGACAAGTGCAGGTCAAGATCAGCCTGGGACTTTATACATGTGAGACAAGTGCGGATCAAGATCAGCCTGGGACTTTATCCATGTGAGACAAGTTCAGGTCAAGATCAGCCTGGGACTTTATCCATGTGAGACAAGTGCAGGTCAAGATCAGCCTGGGACATTATCCATGTTTGACAAGTGCAGGTCAAGATCAGCTTGGGACTTTATCCATGTTTGACAAATGCAGATCAAGATCAGCCTGGGACTTTATCCATGTGAGACAAGTGCAGGTCAAGATCAGCCTAGGACTTTATCCACGTGAGACAAGTGCAGGTCAAGATCAGCCTGAGACAAGTGCAGGTCAAGATCAGCCTGGGACTTTATCCATGTGAGACAAGTGCAGGTCAAGATCAGCCTGGGACGTTATCATTGTGAGACAAGTGCAGGTCAAGATCAGCCTGGGACATTATCATTGTGAGACAAGTGCAGGTCAAAATCAGACTAGGACTTTATCATTGTGAGACAAGTGCAGGTCAAGATCGGCCTGGGACTTTATCCATGTGAGACAAGTGCGGATCAAGATCAGCCTAAAACTTTATCCATATGAGACAAGTGCAGGTCAAGATCACCCGGGTCTTTATCCATGTGTAACAAGTGCAGGTCAAGATCAGCCTGGGACTTTATCCATGTGAGACAAGTGCAGGTCAAGATCAGCCTGGAACTTTATCCATGTGAGACAAGTGCAGGTCAAGATCAGCCTGGGACTTTATCCATGTGAGACAAGTGCAGGTCAAGATCAGCCTGGGACTTTATCATTGTGAGACCAGTGCAGGTCAAGATCGACCTGGGACTTTATCCATGTGAGACAAGTGCAGGTCAAGATCGGCCTAGGACTTTATCCATGTTTGACAAGTGCAGGTCAAGATCAGCCTGGGACTTTATCCATGTGAGACAAGTGCGGATCAAGATCAGCCTAAAACTTTATCCATGTGAGACATGTGCAGGTCAAGATCAGCCTGGGACTTTATCCATGTGAGACAAGTGCAGATCAAGATCAGCCTGGGACTTTATCCATGTTTGACAAGTGCAGGTCAAGATCAGCCTGGGACTTTATCTATGTGAGACAAGTGCAGGTCATGATCAGCCTGGGACTTTATCCATGTGAGACAAGTGCAGGTCAAGATCATCCTGGGACTTTATCCATGTTTGACAAGTGCAGGTCAAGATCAGCCTGGGACTTTATCCATGTTTGACAAGTGCAGGTCAAGATCAGCCTGGGACTTTATACATGTGAGACAAGTGCGGATCAATATCAGCCTGGGACTTTATCCATGTGAGACAAGTTCAGGTCAAGATCAGCCTGGGACTTTATCCATGTGAGACAAGTGCAGGTCAAGATCAGCCTGGGACTTTATCCATGTGAGACAAGTGCAGGTCAAGATCTGCACATCAGTGATCGGACAGCAAGTATGTACAGGCTGATCTGACACTACACCTATAGGATTAAAGCCATATCTTATGGAGTAAAGGATAAAAATATATTTTTGTATGAAATAACTGACCATTTCTCTGATATCTTTGAGTTCATCTTCCTGCTGAGCAAGTTTGATGTGCAGATCTCGGCTTGTGTGTTGTTCGGTCTGTAGCTGGCTCAACATCTCCATGTTGTCATTACTCTGTAAACAATAAGCAACAATCTTCATGGCTACCTCAACAAATCAAACAGATGAAATTAGCAAGCTACAATAATGGAATAAAACATGTAATTGGGACTGTATTTAAATTGATTTTGCTTTTCTGCATTTTATTGATGTCAGAATGGCAGAATGTGTAAACCAAACCTCCTTTAATATATTATATGTAGCTCATTCATATATCAAAGGACTATAATTCAGTAATGACAAATTGTCATTTGTTGCATCTCCACTTATACCTCACGAGTCTCTTACTCAAATTTCATCGTGTGGCTGCTTAACCCTTTCCTCCACATAATACGCCTTTTATCGTGTGGGTGAACAGTGTAGATCTGGATCTACACTGTTTGCTTCTAGGTCAGAAATTACCTAATGAATCTCAAAGTGAATAGTGCAGATCCTGATCAGATGTGCTAAATGATCTGGATCTAAGAATTTAAAATTAGGTTTTAACATTCTGAGAGTTCATGCACTGATGAAATACAAAAACATAACAATCATTTCTTATCATCATAATGACTACCTTCCACATATAGATTTAGTAGTTGTCATTATGTTGTACACATTAGTCATAGGAAAAGGGAGCTGCTTCACCGAAAAATGAACACAGTCACATGACCTTAATAAGCCAATCAGACATGACATGTTATATTATGAAACTAGTTACACAGTTATAATTCAATCTCACTGTAGTCAGATCTAACAAAATGTTACACCTGATGCATCATATGTAAGTATTTGTGGTTTTCCCCAATACCTCAACAGTCAATACAGGAAGTTGTCGATAAGGGTCGCAAAATTATCTGAAAAAGTTTAAAGTTAATGTCAACTTAAATATGAAGGTCAACAGGACCAGTTGCTTCGCCGAGAACTTTCACTGTTATGGCAAATTCATCATTTACATCAGCAGTTGATGCATTCTGTCATTCTAATGAATATTTGTCACCAACCAACCTTGCATCAATCAGCTACCAACTGAACTACACATAATTTACCATTTTGACAAATCCATTCTGCAGCTCTGCCAGTTGTTGTTTTAGGTCTTTGTTTTGTGTCAACGCTCTACTGAGAGCTGTTTTATCACTCTGTATATTTTCGAGAAGTTCTGCTTTGTCTCCAGCAAGATCACCCAGTTCTTCCAATCTTGTCTCGAGTTCCAGCAACTTGTTCTCCTTTTCTTCTAACAACCTGACAGACAAAGAATCACCATCACAACACTGTTATCCTTCAACATTCAAGACTATCAAGTGTGTTTAACCCTTATGGGCAACCAGTGTTAATCCAGATCTGGGCAGTCTGATCAGGATCTACTGTACCCTTCTTGGTCAGAAATAACCTAATAAATTTCAGAGCAACCAGTTGAAATCGAAACAAACAATAGGCATTTTTGTCCAGACATAATTTTACAGTTCAAGCTTTGCTGGTAGGAAAAAAAATGGATCTGTAAAATTGTTGAATTGAAATTTATGACTTCTCATTCTTGTGAAACTTTTTGCCAGGTCTTGCTAACATATTGTTTGCACATTTTTTTACATGTTATAAGAAATATTACATCTTTTTACAATAAAAATATAATGATACACATACAAAATCTATATTTTTGCACTATTCCATAAAAACTTACGGTTGTAACACTTGTTTAATGCATCACAAATATCAAGTTGTTCACACACTACCAATTTTCATTTTCAATCACAATGCACAAAGCGCTTCAATCTGATTCTGGGAATACAGGTGAAATATGCAGTCAGTATTCTTTTGCTTTAAGCATATATGTGCAAAATTTAATTGAATTGCATTTTGCTGTTTGCAATACTGCTTCATGGTTTGTATTTCTGTTACAATCTGACATGTTCACCACATTGTTTCTAGTGATATGGTTATGGTTGCACTGCATTATACTGAGAGAGACATTGATATTTCCTCATTTATATTTCCTCATTTATAACTCTTACATGTACCTGCTAAGTTGGGAATTATCTCGTATCTGAGCTTCGTGTCTCCCAGATAGATCTGTGTACTCTGACTGTAACTTGAGCACCTCATCTTTCAGGTCCTGCACTGCTGACTCATCAACCATTGCTTCTTGACTAGATACATCTTCTGTAGTATAAAGTGAGTATGTCACCTTCACCGAGACCAGATGGGGCCAAATGAGAAAAAACAACAACAACAGTTTCTTAGTGTTTTCTGAAATAATGATGTCTGTTACTTACAAGCAAATTCAGTCTGATTCAAATATTATGGCTGTAGTGTAAGCTCAAAACAATGTGCAGGCAGATCTGGTACCTCAGTATGCAGGTTGACAAGAGAGCCATGATGACCTTGATTTGTTTCACAGGTTGAAATGTCAACAAGAGAGCCATGATGACCTTCATTTGCTCCACAGGTTGAAATGTCAACAAGAGAGCCATGATGACCTTGATTTGCTCCACAGGTTGAAATGTTGACAAGAGAGCCATGATGACCTTCATTTGCTCCACAGGTTGAAATGTCAACAAGAGAGCCATGATGACCTTGATTTGCTCCACAGGTTGAAATGTCAATAGAGCCATGATGACCTTGATTTGCTCCACAGGTTGAAATGTCAACAAGAGAGCCATGATGACCTTGATTTGCTCCACAGGTTGAAATGTCAACAAGAGAGCCATGATGACCTTGATTTGCTCCACAGGTTGAAATGTCAACAAGAGAGCCATGATGACCTTGATTTCCTCCACAGGTTGAAATGTCAACAAGAGAGCCATGATGACCTTGATTTGCTCCACAGGTTGAAATGTCAACAAGAGAGCCATGATGACCTTGATTTGCTCCACAGGTTGAAATGTCAACAAAAGAGCCATGATGACCTTGATTTGCTCCACTGGTTGAAATGTCAACAAGAGAGCCATGATGACCTTGATTTGTTCCACAGGTTGAAATGTCAACAAAAGAGCCATGATGACCTTGATTTGCCCCACTGGTTGAAATGTCAACAAGAGAGCCATGATGACCTTGATTTGCTCACCTGAAGATACTAATACCTGCACAATATCTCAGCTCAAGACCAGAAACAATTAATAATGAAAAGATAATACATCTAGTCACTAAACAACCAGTGAATATAATGTTCAGACAAGAAGCACATAGAGGTGCCAGACTGCTGTAGCTAATTCCAAACACTGCACATAGTGTGCATTTATTACATGTGTCAGCATGCTTCAAAACAGTATTTGCCATAATATGAAAGGGCTTGACTGGAATACAAAGCTGTAATTACATATAAGTTTTTTGTTGGCTTAAGTTCATTAATTAGATAAAATAAAAGTTGGAGGAGTGAGGATGAGGGAGGAGGAAACTAGAATGAGTCCTCGGACACTGATGCCCGCACTGCTTCAACATCATTTGTATCGAAAGGCCATCAGTCTTGTAAAAATGGTTGCAGGAAAAAATCTTTTCTTTTAATTCATCTACACATTCTTCTTGATCATATGTGCAAGTTTGAAAAAAATCCGCCTGATAGTTAATGAGGAATTGATGCAACAAGATTTGGGGGATGTAGGTAAGGACAGATTAAGTGTGCACTTTGTGGGGGCATAACAAAATAATTTTGTTTGTTGGTTTAAATTAGAAACAAGAAGACGCCACAATGTGATGAAACCTGATTTTCTACTTAAGTATCATTAGGATTAGTATTAATGTAAAGAATATCTGGTTAATAACTGACTAAGTAAGAAACTAACACTTCAAAAACACATTAAATAACAAGAATTAAATAACAAGAATCTGTGATGAAAGTTTTGTAACAATGTCCTTTTGGGGTTGGGGTACAATCACCTTCCCACAACCAACCTTGAAATTTTTTTGTCAGTTTAAGTTCAGAAATGAAAAAAAAAACAAATTTAAAAATATAAAAAACAATTGGCTAGTTCGGGGCAGAAATGAAAACAAAAATTAAAAAACAAATTCTGAAGAAATGTCTGTTAGTTGAAGTTGGAATAGGGGTTACTGCCTCCCTGCCCCCAGACCAATCGTATGTATAATGATTGTTTAAAGTAAACTAGAACGTGTCCTCAGACACTGATGCCCCCACTTCTACAACAACATTTGTAACAAAGGGCCATACTTCTGGGGAAAATAGTTGCTGGAAAAAAATCATTTTCTAAACAATCACCTACACATCCTGCTTGATCATCTGTGAAAGCTTGAAAAAGATTTGCCCACCAGTTATGAGGAGTTGATGCTATAAGACTGTATTACTGAAATTAACAAAGGGCCATAACTCTAGTAAAAATGGCTGCAGGTAAAAATCCTGTCTACAATCATCTGCACATCCTGCCTGATCATCTGTGCAAGTCTGAGAAAATACGACTCATAATTAATGAGTTGTAGATGCCACAAGATTTTATGACTGAAATTAACAAAGGGCTGTAACTCTGCTAAAAATGACCAAAGGAAAACATCTTTTCTTTACAATCATCTACACATCCTGCTTGACCATCTGCGCAAGTTTGAAAAAATACGACTCATAATTAATGAGGAGTTGATGCCGCAAGATTTTATGACTGAAATTAACAAAGGGCCGTAACTCTGGTAAAAATGACCAAAATAAAAAATCTTTTCTTTACAATCATCTAAACATCCTGCTTGATCATCTGTGAAAGTTTAATAAAAAAAACAACCTGATAGTAAATGAGGAGTTGATGCCACAAGATTTTATGACTGAAATTAACAAAGGGCCGTAACTCTAGTAAAAATGACCAAAGGAAAAAAATCTTTTCTTTACAATCATCTACACATCCTGCTTGATCATCTGTGAAAGTTTGAAAAAAAATCCACCTGATAGTAAATGAGGAGTTGATGCCACAAGATTTTATGACTGAAATTAACAAAAGGCCACAAATCTTATCAAAATGGCCTCAAAAATAATCTTTTCTCAATGATTATCTACACATCCTGCTTGATCATCTGTACAAGTTTGAAGGAAATCCGCTAATAGTTAATGAGGAGTTGATGCCACAAGATTTGGGAGACGTGCATGGAGTTGGGGAGATTTGTGGGGGGGAGGAATTAGCCTGGGGAGGAATTAGCCTATCAACATTTCCTAACATTATATAGATGTTCATCCCCTGTAAAGCCCCTTTCAACATCACCTTGCAGCTTTTTTTTTCTCAAGATCTGGGCTGGCCCTTATCTTTAATGAAATGGTCAATTTGGCTGTTGACCGGCTCTTAATGACATCCCTGCAGATAGTTGGAATCTTCCATGCTATACGAAAGAAACTTACTGAGACAATATTACAGTAATTATTACTATTAACGTTTAAATCCTATGCTCATAATTGTGTTTAGTGCAGTAGTAGTCATGCTTATAATGTGCAATATGATTCATAAGAAGTTTCAGGTTTAAGTGTTTAGATTGGGACATTACTTCAAAATTTAATGTTGGCAATAAAGATTTATAATTCTAGTTGCTCAAAGAAAATATTAGACCAATAACCATATATAAAATTATGCATAGAGTGGGTCTTATCAATATGCAACTGTTTTCAACCAATTAAACAATTGCCAACGTGTATGGTTGCTATAGTTACCTAATTTTCTCTGCAGTTCCAGTACTGCTGTCTCTAGATCGTGATTCTGGTTAACCAACTGCTCTCTTTCTTCAGTCAGGGATCCAATCTGTAACATAGGCTACACTTTGAAATAACAACAACATTACAATTCAATATGAATGAAATTTGCAAACAAACTTCTTTGAACCTGCATAAGAAATAACTGATTAAATACATCATAAAGGTAAAAGTCAATATTAAATGTTTTCATAATGTATTTTTTTACCATTAAGATTGTTGAATACCTTAGTTATGTTGTTTATCTAGTCTTGCACATTCAATCTACGTAAACAGCCACCTAAATTGATAGTGTATTTACAATGTATATCCTGCTTTAATGGTATCTCCTTCGATAAATAAGTATAAGCTTCAATGTGTTAAAAACTGTAACTTAGTAACAGCATTGCTACACAACCATTGCTCTACTCCTTTCAGTATTTTGAAAGCTTAAGTAATAAGAAAAACAAAAAAATCTGGTGACCACCAATCACGTTAATTATAATGTAAACTTAAATGCTCAATAAATGACAATATTGTAACATTGCATGCCACGTCATATTTCCAGTTAAGGACATTTTTTAAAAGCAAGTTATAAGCAGTTAATATTTTTGAAAGCAACATTACAAGTAAAAAGACTGCATTAAATTTGCTGATGGTCTGTAATTTATTATTTGCAAACTTTTAGTGCCAAAACCCACAAAACGCGCTCAAAACTGAAGTTTTAAAGTTGGTATCCAATAACCCACCCTTCCTTATGTTATCGTTTTTATATAGCCACCGGAAATTCAAACCCAAACCTTTCAAGTTTACCGTCACTAATTTGATCTGGATCTAGATTTATCAGTTAATTAGCGTCATTCTGTCGTGGCGCATTACATGTGCAATAAAGGGAATGTTATGACCTGTGAAGCAAGTTGTTTGTTGTGATTCTGTAACTGTTCCATGTAGTGTTTATACTGCTCTGTTAGCTCGTCTTTCTCCACTGAAACCTTCTCATACGATTCAGTGTACTGAAACATACAAATCATTACAGCATTAAGTAACTGGGCTTAAAGCAGCCTATCATCAAGCTTATTTTAAAACATCTTGGATATACTAGAACTCTGCGAGTCGGATGTGTCGCCTGATGAAATTTTTGTTAGTCGACATAAAAAAATTAATGTTAATTAGTCTTTTGTTGTACAGTTATTCGCAATGTATTTGCACAAAATTCACATTTAAAATAACCTTTTAATTGTCTCATTGCAAGAAACATGCACAACAAGTTATGTCCTTGGCAAGAAATGCACTAAAATTGATCAAAGGGAATAAGTCAAAAATGGAACAAGGTAGAGTTAAGGTTCTTGTGCACTGCACTTTGAGTCATTACCAGAAACATGCATACCAAGTTTGGAGTCATTTGAACCTATGGTGACAAAGTTACGCTTCGGACAAGAAATGCTCTATAAAAAATAATCAATGGGGAATAATTCAAAACAGAACAAGGTAGAGTTACGGTTCTTGTGCACTGCATTGCATTTAAGTCATTGCCAGAAACACGCATACCAAGTTTGGAGTCATTTGAACCTATGATGACAAAGTTAAGCTCCAGACAAGAAATGCCAGGGCACTAGACAACTTTCGGGGACTGGTGTCCATACCCTCAGTAAGTGGAATTTTGTGTCGTTTTAAGACAAAAAGACAAAGAAGGGGAATTTTAAGTAATCTATGCATGTTTTGATTTTGAAGTGTCAAACTTGCTCATAAAACAGTTTTCTACCACTGATTACATTAGCTAGTATATTTTGTGACTTTAGCCTTACAAATTAAACAATTTATTTTCAATGATCAAAGGAATCTTTATTTCGTATTTAAAATGCAAAAGACACAATCTTTATTTTGTTTTTTTTTCCTTTATATAGTAGATTGTCAGGCACCATTACACTTTTTAACTTCTTGTAGCCAAGTCAGAGCCATTGTCAATATCTAAATTACTGACATAAGAAAATCTATTTTCAGCTTTCTGTTTTGGGGTTTTGCACTCAAAAATGTTTGCGAAATAGTAATCACAAAAGTCATGCATTTTCATGAGTCCCTTTCATTTTTTTGTTTTAATTTTTGAGGGGAATTTTTTTATGAGATAGGGGAAAAAAACATACTATTTTGAGAGGGTAATGGTACCCATATTGGGCCCCAAAAAATGGCCAAATAAGTACCCTGAATGCCCTACAAAAATCAATCAAAGGGTAATAATTCAAAAAGGGAACAAGGTAGAGTTACGGTTCTTGTGCACTGCACTTCGAGTCATTGCCAGAAACATGCATACCAAGTTTGGAGTCATTTGGACCTATGGTGACAAAGTTACCCTCCGGACAAGGAAATCCGGAAGCCGCAGACGCCGACAAAGTAATCCCGATATGTTGCCAAGTCAGGCCACACAAAAATTCAGTGTGTTTTATTAATTAAAAACACAAGGCAGTCGAAACGACAGCAATATCCCCCGCCACATGCAGGAATGTTGGAAAGGTTATGGATGCTTAATTGCAAATTAATAAATATATCTCCAGCAGTTTGGAAGTTATAGAGCAAAATTTGAAAGCCATGGTTAAATGGCTTCAAAGACAACTAGTGACCTTGACATTCAGCCGGCCAGGTTGGAAAATGGGTTCTGCACATCATCTTGGTGGAAAGAACATTTGACTTAACTTTGATAAAATTCATTGCAGGGGTTCAGAAGATATGAACCGGACACAAAATACATAGTTCAAATCTTCAATGACCTTGACCTTGAGCCAGCCAGGTTGGAACATGGGTTCTGCACATCATCTCGATGGGCTGAACATTTGATAAAAGTTTCATGATATTCATTATAGTGGATCAAAAGATATGAACCAGATACAAATTATATAGTTCAAATCTTTAAACATCATGGTGACCTTCACCTTGAGCTGGCCATGTTGGAACATGGGTTCTGCACATTGTCTTCATAGGCTGAGCATTTGACTAAAGTTTCATGAAATTCCTTTTAGGGGTTCAGACGATATGAACCGGACACGAAAAATACATGGTTCATATCTTCAAACACCACTGGTGACCTTGACCTTGAGCCGGCCAGGTTGGAACATGGGTTCTGCACGTCGTCTTTATGGGGAGAACATTTGACTAAAGTTTCATGAAATTCCTTTAAGGGGTTCAGAAGATAGGAACCGGACACAAAATACATGGTTCAAATCTTCAAACATCACTGGTGACCTTGACCTTGAGCTGGCCAGGTTGGAACATGGGTTCTGCAGGTCGTCTTGATAGGGAGAACATTTGACTTAAGTTTCATGAAATTCCTTCTAGGGGTTAAAAAGTTATTGACCAGACACGAAATGCGCGTGCACCGAAGGACGGACGGACGGAGAGACGGACGAAGACCATTCCTATATCCCCGGCCGCTATGCGGCGGGAGATAAAAACATTGCAAGGTACTGAGTAAATTACCATGAATTACCATAAAACTGTAACTAAACATTCAAAGTCTAAATGGAACTCAAGATGACCTGCTGTAACTGTTCCACAATGGAATCTCTTTCTTTCTGTAACTGTTCAACTATCTGTAACTGCTGAGTGCCTGCTTCATTCTGGTTGGACAACTGCTGGTTGTACAGTTCAGCCATTTCTAACCTTTTCTTCAGTTCCCCAAGGCTGTGCTGCAATCCACTGCACTCTGAAGTCTGCAAACATTGAAGCTTTAAGGTATTTGAATCAACTTTTGTTTAAAATACTGTTATCATATAAACACTGCAATGGTCAATGTTTGCATACAGAAAAAAAGAATTGTATGCATGTGTATAAACTTTTAGCAGTTTTTTGAAAGATGTAATAAAAAAAATTATTCTAGACACCATCCTAATTACCACCTTGTCGAGTGGTATTTCTAGATTTTGCTAACTTTGAAAGATATCCAAATTTATGCTTCATTTTGTTTTATGTTTTCTGCACGATTTGATTCCCTTCCAATTTCATACTTACCCGTATTCCAAATAACTTGCTGCAATTCCCATAAATCTGGGCTGAAGGTTATAAAGCTGAGATTGGAAACCAGTCTCAAATCTCAAGCATCTGATTGGCTGAAATGGCGACTGGTCGCCATTTCAGCCAATCAGATGCTTGAGATTTGAGACTGGTTTCTAATCTCAGTTTTATAACCTTCAGCACTGATCATTTATGATGCCATCTCTAATGATGCCACAGATATTAAAATTTGTTCATTATACTGCACAGAAATCTCCATTGGATAACTAACCAATTTTTAAGTCTTTATTTACAGATATGACGTAAATACAAATATAATTCGAGGGCGTGATGCAAAAAGGTGCTATCTGCAGTTTTTGTCATTTTTCATGTTTTAACATTTTTTAATGTGTGTCACCTTGATCTATATAATATATAAATATCTAGTACAAAAAGTTATGTTTAACATAAAAGTTATGTTTAACATATTTTATCACCAGAACACAAAGGTGCTATCTGCAAAATGTAAAAATTCATAGCGCAAGAAGGAGCTATATGCATTTTTTGAAAGGCAAAAAGGGGATATTTGCCAGATAGCACCTTCTGGTATAGAATATGATATTACTTTTAATTGCTATAAATGATAATTTTGTCATTCTAACCCAATTTAACTTGACGAGCTTATCATTTATGCTGAACAGAAGTTGATTTCAATCTGTTTAAAATATTTCTAAAGCAAATTTACATAGACTAAAACAAAAATGTTTGTCTTTGGAAAAATACCACAATGGTCAAACATTATTCAAAAATACAATACAATTCCCATTAAGAGCTAAGGGGTGATAAAATTAACTGAATATCTGAAAGTACAATGAGAAACTAGCAACTCAACAGAAATATATAATATAAAATAATTCAGAAAAGAACAAAAATATAGAAACAAGTAAGGGATGCCGGATTGAAAAGAAAGAGCAATGAAATCAAAATGCATCGACCGATTGTAAAAGTAAATGAAGGTCAAATTTTAACTCGACAAAGGTGGGGACCTTGAAGGAAGCTAAACTGTACACCTAGTATGAAGATTTAAAAATGACTACCAGGTCCTTTTTTGAAACAGCTGAAAAAGCAAACAATTAACAATACTGCACCAAATGGTAACTCTATGTTGATTGTACAGGGGTTTCAATTAATGAATTATGCAGAATCCTATTGGTCATTTTGATAATATGTTCTGATTCTGCAAATTCATAGCAGAAATACCCCTAGTTTTTTAAATGGCCATTTAACCAAAATTAAAGGGGTCAAATTAAGGACTTTTTTAAATTTCAAAGGGTCATCTCCGGTTCAAATTGGAACCTCTGCAAATACAAGACATATCCCAGGTAAAACTGCTGCTTAACATCGAAACAAGCTTACGGGTCAGGATAAGAAAATTCATTATATTTCTTATCAATGAGGCCATTCTGGTGCCACCGAAAAAGAAGAATTATGCAATGAAAATATTGCAGATATGTATGACCTTTTAGATTTGATGCTTTTGATTCAAGGAAAGTTAGGAAGTCCAACAAGAAAAGGGTGGTCATGTATTCTCGAAAATATTAAAATAATTGTTTTATATACTGAAAAACTTCCCAATTATAGAAGCACATAATGACCTAATATCATTTTGTGAAAGTCAGATAATATCACTGATGCTAACATGACTTACTTGACCCTAAAACATTTCTGAAAGTCAAAGAAAACTTCTGAAACCAAATCAGTAAGAATAAGATTCAGACGAAAACTAGTAACTCTTAGACAGAACACTAAATTCATATCGAAAGAAAATGTCAGTTACCAAACTAGTTATATTAAAAATCAGAAGCTGTTAATTTTTGAATGTATATATATTCAAATCACATGATAACTGCCTACTACATACATAAAAAACAATTATTTATAAGAAATTGTTTGTTTGTCATGAATTAAACCACGATGTTAAATGGGGCTATCTGCCACATAGCACCTTCTAGCTGTGAATTTTAACTAAATTTTGTAAAATTCGGTAATGCAAAAAGGGGCTATCTGCATTTATTCCTTATTTGGGTCTGTAAATTGAGAGCAATTTAACTGAAAAGTTGTTATAATATAGATGTTATGTAGCTACACATCTATGCAGAAAACAAAACTGAAGAACCTTAAACCTGATTTTTCAGAGAGAGTCAACCCTTTAAAAGGCTTTTCCCGAAAATTTTCAAAAATGCAGATAGCACCTTCTTGCATCACGCCCTCGAATTATGTGCCTACATCCCCTCCCTTTTGGCATCCATGTTTTGTTGTCTCTATTTTTGTCTTTTCTGGAAAAGTACAAAAACATTTTGTTGATCTGGAATTAAACTATTTTTAGAGTATAACAATTTCCCCTCTATGACATTATCCTTTTAAATGGAAGAAAATAAAATCTAATGTTTTCTATTTCTCTTTTGCCTGGGAATGGCTTTGCAGTACAATAAATTATGTTTTCTTAAAAGGGTATGTGAGAATAGATTAATGGTCTAGTTTTCATATTACTATGCTCTACGACCAAGGAAATACGACACACACTGACTGGCAATATAGCCTCACATACCTTTTGAAAAATAACAAGTATCTATAAAATACCTTAGCTTTCAACTTTTCTGTAACTTCTGAAGAGCTCTGTTTTAGATCGTCCTGGGATTTTCTGTAATCAGAAACAACTGATCTTTTCGTTTAGGTAACTGAAGCATGGGCATTTATCACTTTTATGAAAGACCCATTAGCACACATACAGTGAAACCCCTCTATAACGGACACCTAAGGGACTGAGGGAAAGTGTCCTTAATAGCAGGTTGTCCTTAATTGTGGGTTTAAATCAAGAAGAAGAACATGTCTGTTCTTTAAAAAATAACCTATAATACGGGAGTGCCCGTAATATCGAGTGTCCGCAATGAGGGGTTTTACTGTAATACATTTATATGCTGCTGATTTTATACAGTTTATTTAATTCAAAAATTGGAAAATACCTATAATTATCTCTTTCAACCTAACATCAGAAATCAAATGGAAATAAGTTTGACTTTTTTAAGCCTTTTATAATCCCTAACATCCCCTGCAAATGTTTATCTTAATCACAAAGAAGTACACATGTACGTATCTTTATTGAATAACAGAAATAAGTAAACAGTTACATTGGAAATGTTTTAATGAAATAATTTAAAAGTATTCCGAGTCAGTGATATGCCTGGAAAACACTGCCTTCATCACCAACATGTGATGTCAAGAAACTGAGATACTGTTCAATACCGTGCTGGAGATTTCTGGATTACATGAGAACCACGTTTTCATGATACTTTATTTCAAATCTTGACTTAGAGGAAGTCATTCCCTGGGGATATGACTGTACCACAGATTTTCCAGATATTTCAAACAGGCTTTCCAGTAACTTTTCACTGACGAAAAAAAAACATGCACTCTCATAATTTTCATAATAAATTTCTTATTCTGGTTCCTGAAATTGCAGCTTTGGTCATTTAAATATTCTGAAAACAAAATCAACACAGTCACTTCATCTCTGAACAAAACAGTATTGGGTTTAGGTGATTGAAAAAGAAGTAAAAACTGAGCCAATTTTTAATTTAGTGCTGGAGGTATTGCCATATTACTGGGAAAATCAGCAAGGTGATAGTGAAATCAACTAGGTGCTGGAGCCAGAGTCATTACTGATCTTTTTAAATCAAAAACAAGCTTATGTTTGATGTCTGGCTTATAATGTGTAACATTGTCTATATTAAAATTATAAAAAGTGTATCTTACTGTAGCTTAAAAAGATCCAATTTTAATCTGTCAATCTCTTTGGCACTTGCTTTACTTGTCTGTAAAAGAAAGAATTTCAAACCCTTTACTATATGCAATATGGCTTATAACATATGGGCAACATGTTTAGACCCAGTTCCCTCTGCACATCATCGATTCTCATCTAGAACTACACTGGCCACATGTTCTTCAGTAAAAATTTAAAAAAAAACAGTGCGCAATACATTGAATCCCCATAGGTGAAAAATTTAATGCTTTGAAACTGAATTATTTTTGTGAGATTACAAACCGTCAAATCAAGGACTCAATTTGCACTTGTTAACGATGTATATACTGTAATATAGGTACCTCCTTCCCACAGATCTAATGTTTACAAATAAGATATCAGGACCCCACCCCCTTTAGTATAGTCATTGATCAGTAAATGTATATTTGAGAGATAGTCTTGACTCTTTGATAAGTGAATGATGCCAAATAATCTATGAAAGTACATATGTATGATAATTAAAAAAGGAGTAAAGAAAAATGATGGTAATGTTTTGTTATTACATTCTTTCAGTAAACATTGGAATCAAATACCCAAATTGCGACCACAGGGGCTTTGAAGATTGACCCTTTTCTCTCCAAAATTTGTATAAACTGGCCGCCTCTGCTCCCAATCGTTATTTGAGGGTCTACACACGGCCAGTTTGGAGAACAAATTTTGGAGAACACAGGATCGGTCTTCAAAGCCCCTGTGCTTATGCAACAACATGCCCCCTAAAAGTCCATTGCATGGAGGGCAGCAGATGGAATGGCAGTTAAATGTTCACTATGTAGTTCAGAGTTAGTCTAAAATGGGGGAACTACAAGCAAGCTTAGCCATTTAAGGAAGAGAGATAATTCAATCAGAGTTACCTCACACTTACATACTACAACTGGTACACATGATGGTAAAAAAGCTTATTATTTCTTGACTTTGGTAAATATAGTTTTGGAGTTATGTGCAACACAATATAACATAGTGATTGTATTGTACTGAAATACATATGGGGCCATAACTCTAATTCAAATGCAGGCATTCCGAAACAAAAACCCTAGATGAACAACTATACCAACAACAAAATTTATTATAGGAAAATACTGGTCTTAACAGGCATGGCCTAAAACAAAACCCCAGGAGCACAACTACATGTGATGGTCAACATGCCTGTAAAGTTTCATAACTTTGACTTTTGGACTTATATGCCACACAAGATTACATGCTGAATGCATTATACTGAAATGCGTAAGGGGCCATAAAACTAGTCTTAACAGGTGCGGCCCATACTGATCAGATTGATATATAAAATAATAAAGACCTTATCAGAATGATCTGCCTCACTGCTTCATCCTGATAGACTCACAAAATTAGGTCCATCTGCCGACTCTGGTAAACTGTCACAAAATGAAGCCTTTGCACCTCATGTTAATTACAAGTCACACGTCATACAAATGGTATGTCATACAATTTATCCTCATCCCAATGATCTGTCACAAAGCCTCAAGTTCTCAACAAGATAGGAAAGCAAAGTAAATTATGAGATTTCAAGAATAATTGATGAAGTACCTCTTCCAATTTTAGACTAGAATTTGAGGTCGTGGAAAGACTTCGTTCTAGGTCAGCCACACGCTGGCGGGATGTCTTTAATCTACCAGACAGATCCTCTACCTCACCTGAAATGTAAACATGTGTTACGGTAGATGTAAAGTAGATTCAGTAATTCATTTTATCAACACATAATGTGGATTAAAAATTCATTACATTTATCAACTCATGTTCTCACTGCCTAAAATACAGATAAACTTTGAAAACTCGATTACTCTGGGGGATTTTGAAAATGTTTGAGGTTTTGATGGTGTTAGAGGTTTTGAGGTTTTACCTTATGATGTCCATTTTTTTTTTAATCAAGCCTCATGCCATGAGGTAAAAACTGAAATACTAGAAAGGGGTACCAGTGGTAAAGGAGATATTTGTGTGATTGTAGTCTGCACTGTTCACCAAGCAAAAAAGGCCATATTTTTGTTATATTCAAACAAGAGTCAGCTAACTTGTTTCTTATATAAACTTGAAGACTTTGATCACATTTTTAATCAAACCGGCAAGGTTATGGACACTTCAAAGGAAATGTGAAGTAAAATATTTTTCACTTTTTTGGCTTGTCACTCATTATTGCTGAAATCTTTGACCTCAACTTGTGACTTTGAACATGAGCCTGCACAGTTGAAACATACACACATTGTCTCAGGTGAACATTTGTCTAAAGTTATATGAAATTCCTCCTAGGAGTTAATAAGTTATGAAACAGACATGCAATGCATGACTCAAACCTTTGACCACCACTTATAACCTTGACCTTGAGCCAGCAAGGTTAAAACATAGGTTCTGTACATTGTCTCCATGAGGTATACATTTGACCAAAGTTTTATGACATTCTTTCTAGAGGTTTAGAAGTTATGGAGTGGACACAAAATACATGATTGAAACCCTTTAAACACCACTAGTGACCCTGACCTTGAACTGGCCAGGTCTTGACATGGGTTCTACACATCTTCTTGATAAGGTGAACACATGACCAATGTTTCATGAAATTCTGTCCAGAGGTTAAGAATGTATGAAGTAGACATGAAATACATGGTTCAAACTTTCAAACACCACTGGTTACCTTGACCTTGAGCCAGCCAGGTTGGAATATAGTTCAGCACATTGTCTTCAAGGGTTGAACAATTGACTAAAGATTCTAAAATTCCTTCCACGGGTACAGAAGGTATGGACCACACACGAAACTTGCCTGCACACACAAACACACACGGATGGAAGGACAGATGGACGGACAGAATGATGGACAAAGACCATTCCTATATCCCCCTACCGCTACACAGAAAGGGATAAACAAAACTAAGTAACAGCATCCAAAACATAAGAAGAAGAAAATGTCATACCACGTCTTTGTTCTGCTAGTTTGTGAGACTGTGTGAGCTGGGACTGTAATTCTGTCTTCTCTGCCACAAGGATTCCTATTGTCTGGATGTGAACCTGTAAATAACCTGACATGTGGCATTTTTATGTAAAGTATTAGGCCTTTTTCCCCCTTTATAATAGCCACTGCTAAATGGCATTTTCTCCTTCCAAAACAAAACAAGAGGGTCCATAGGACCCTTGGTCGCTCACCTGTCAACAACTGCTCAATGCTTGCACGAGTTGTGTGCAAGTGTGGTAAAATAAAGTAAAAACTAGATGTTTTTTGTGAAAAACGCATGTCTCCCCCCTGCGCCGCCCCCCCCTGCGCCCAGACCCCTGTGACCTTGACCTTTGACCTACTGATCCCATAATCAATAGGGTTCTTCTACTCAGTAAGGGCTATTACCCTATTTAGTTTGAATGCTCTGGGTCAAGCGGTACTCCAGTAATTGACCGGATACGGTTTTTACTCTTCGGGCCCCTGTGACCTTGACCTTTGACCTACTGACCCCAAAATCAATAGGGTTCTTCTACTCTATAATGGCTATCAACCTATGAAGTTTGAAGTCCCTGGGTCAAAGGGTACTCAAGTTATGGAGCAGAAACGGTTTTCACTCTTCGGTCCCCTGTGACCTTGACCTTTGACCTACTGACCCCAAAATCAATAGGGTTCTTCTACTCAATAAGGGCTATCATCCTATGAAGTTTGAAGGCTCTGGGTCAAAGGGTACTTGAATTATTGAGCGGAAACGGTTTTCACTCTTCGGGCCACTGTGACCTTGACCTTTGACCTACTGACCCCAAAATCAATAGGGTTCTTCTACTCAATAAGGGCTATCATCCTATGAAGTTTGAAGGCTCTGGGTCAAAGGGTACTCGAATTATTGAGCGGAAACGGTTTTCACTCTTCGGGCCCCTGTGACCTTGACCTTTGACCTACTGACCCCAAAATCAGTAGGGTTCTTCTACTCAATAAGGGCTATCAACCTATTAAGTTTGAAGGCTCTGGGTCAAAGGGTACTCAAATTATTGAGCGGAAACGGTTTTCACTCTTCGGGCCCCTGTGACCTTGACCTTTGACCTACTGACTCCAAAATCAATAGGGTTCTTCTACTCAATAAGGGCTATCATCCTATGAAGTTTGAAGGCTCTGGGTCAAAGGGTACTCGAGTTATTGAGCGGAAACGGCTTTCACTCTTCGGGTCACTGTGACCTTGACCTTTGACCTACTGACCCCAAAATCAATAGGGTTCTTCTACTCAATAAGGGCTATCACCCTATGAAGTTTGGAGGCTCTGGGTCAAAGGGTACTCGAGTTATTGAGCAGAAACGGTTTTCACTCTTCGGGTCACTGTGACCTTGACCTTTGACCTACTGACCCCAAAATCAATAGGGTTCTTCTACTCAATAAGGGCTATCACCCTATGAAGTTTGAAGGCTCTGGGTCAAAGGGTACTCGAGTTATTGAGCGGAAACGGTTTTCACTCTTCGGGTCACTGTGACCTTGACCTTTGACCTACTGACCCCAAAATCAATAGGGTTCTTCTACTCAATAAGGGCTATCAACCTATGAAGTTTGGAGGCTCTGGGTCAAAGGGTACTCGAGTTATTGAGCGGAAACGGTTTTCACTCTTCGGGTCACTGTGACCTTGACCTTTGACTTACTGACCCCAAAATCAATAGGGTTCTTCTACTCAATAAGGGCTATCACCCTATGAAGTTTGAAGGCTCTGGGTCAAAGGGTACTCGAGTTATTGAGCGGAAACGGAAGTGTGACAGACGGACAGACGGACAGGGCAAAAACAATATGTCTCCCCCAGAGGGGGGGAGACATAAATATCATAAGGTCTAGTCCTATTAGTTTCGGAGAAAAATGATTTTTCATGTTTTCCTATATAAATCAATGTAAACTAAGAGAACCCTGGGGCGTGGCCAATTTTGGCCCAGGGGACATAATTTGAACAAACTTGGTAGACATCCACTAGACAATGCTACATACCAAATATCTAAGCTTTAGGCATTGAGGTTTCCAGTAGGAAGATTTTTAAAGTTTTCCTTTTTCACATTTTAAGGCCCCCAGGGGCAGGGACAATTTTGACCCCAGGGCCAACTTTTAAACAAAGTTGATAAAGGGTCTCTACACAATACTCAGCACCAAATATCTAAGGTCTAGTCCTATTAGTTTCGGAGAAAAATGATTTTTCATGTTTTTCCTATATAACTATATGTAAACCAAGAGAACCCTAGGGCGTGGCCAATTTTGGCCCAGGGGACATAATTTGAACAAATTTAGTAGACGTCCATTAGACAATGCTACTTACCAAATATCTAAGCTGTACGTATTGTGGTTTGTGAGAAGAAGATTTTTAAAGATTTTTTGTATCAGTCTATGTAAAATGAAGTGACCCCTGGGGCGGGGCCAATTTTGACCCCAGGGAAATAATTTGAACAATCTTTGTAGAGTTCCACTAGAGGGTGCTAAATGCCAAATATCTAAGCTCTAGGCCTTGTGGTTTCAGACAAGAAGATTTTTAAAGTTTTTCCTTTAGGTTCCCATGGCAACCATAGTTCTGCATGGAATTAATTTCTTTGAAAAACTTTGGAAGAGCTTCATGCAAGGAACATACGTGGCAAGTTTCATCAACTTTGGCCCAGGGATTTAAGAGGAGATGTCAGTTAAAGTTTACGGACTGACGCCGGACAAATTGCAATCACAAAAGCTCACCTTGTCACTATGTGACAGGTGAGCTAAAAAGCTTTACTCTCCAAAATGAACTGGGTGCTCTGTAAACATCATTAATGAATGAAACAATCCATTATTACATTAAAGAAATACCATAGCTAATTATAAATTTTAATTGAAATTAATTGGTTATATAATCACATCATGTTCAATCATGATGTTACATCTGACAGATTTATAATTTATATCAAGCTTTTCTTGGGTCTTCTTGTGTACTTTACATGCCACCATCATAAAATGTTGGTTCTGAACAGTGTTTAAAGGGGCAACAGGACTAAATAAACCCCAAGATGGTGCTTGGGCAGGTTTTTCCATAATTTTATCCCTGTTACACATTAAGGAGCCCTTTTTTTCAAAATTTAAAAGTGTGTTTGAAAAAAACATGCATCTTGTAACCTTTTCCTTACAGGATAGGGCTGTGTTGCCTTTACTTTTACCACGAGATTAAAATGATGCTGCCTTTTCTGTGAGATAATGATGTTGCCTCTTTGTGATTATAATGGTGTGTAGCCTTTTCTGTGAGATAATGATGTTGCCTCTTTGTGATTATAATGGTGTGTAGCCTTTTCTGTGAGATAATGATGTTGCCATTTGTGATTATAATGGTGTGTAGCCTTTTCTGTGAGATAATGATGTTGCCTCTTTGTGATTATAATGGTGTGTAGCCTTTTCTGTGAGATAATGATGTTGCCTCTTTGTGATTATAATGGTGTGTAGCCTTTTCTGTGAGATAATGATGTTGCCTCTTTTTAATTATAATGGTGTGTTGCCTTTTCTGTGAGATAATGATGTTGCCTCTTTGTGATTATAATGGTGTGTAGCCTTTTCTGTGAGATAATGATGTTGCCTCTTTGTGATTATAATGGTGTGTTGCCTTTTCTGTGAGATAATGATGTTGCCTTTACTTTGTAATTATAATGGTGTGTAGCCTTTTCTGTGAGATAATGATGTTGCCTTTACTTTGTAATTATAATTTTGTGTTGCCTTTTCTCTGAGATTATAAAATGATGTTTTCCTACTTACATTTTCAATATGTTTGGAGCACTGGGTCTCCCACAAGGCTTACATAAGAGAATATAGGTAGTTTATACCTGTAACTGTTCTTTCAGTGGTCCGATCTCCTTGGCAACCCTCTGTTGGAACTCTGATCGCTGTTGTTCTAATTGAGATTGTAAGTGGATAGCATGCTGTCTCTGTAACAGAAATAACATGTTGCTGCTAACAGCAAGAACTAAATCCCCAGAAAGAACTTTCTTCATTGACCCTTAACTTGCTAAACACAGCTTTTGTCTGCTGATATGTTCATTATGCATTTAAAAAGTGCTATAAATACACCCATGAATATTCATTGGACTGGCTCAAACTGAAAGTAAGTGGAGGAAATTTAAAGTTGTTTTTTTTTCATGAGAATGCCTTGAAGCATAATGGCAACCAGTGTCTTGGTCAGAAATAACCTAATGAATATAAAAAGGAACACTGTTGATCCAGATCAGAACCAATATATAATTTGATCTGGATCAACCCTGGTGGCCCATGGAATGTATGCCATATTCTATATGTAAAGGATGAATAACTGTATGTTGACTGTTCAGAGTGCTTGGCTATTACATCAGTTCTAACAAGGACTAGGAACTGGGGATTGGAAGGAGTACAAGAGTTCTGGAAACACAACAGTGAGCCAACACAGTCCCTGATTATCTGTCCTTAACTACGGCTTCATTTCAAACTACAAGTTGTTATATGATGAATTTCAAAAATTAACCAGAATTAGAGACATGAATGCCCTCCCCAGTTCATGACGGAAAACAACAACAAAATGTCCAGCATAATCAAACACGCTATCTCCTCTGATAGCTCTTGTTTTCTTATTCTGACATAAGCTATGATTGTCAAAGTCATGTTCAGATACAAGCTAATAGATCTAAAAATAAACACTGTTCTAGTTTTAAAGTTATGTGCCAAATACCTAAAAACTTTAACAAAATTCCTAAGTGAAAAAAGGAGCATAGAATGACAAGTATTTGTATTAGTCGAGTTAGGGGTGTAGCTGGTTATGATTAAGATATATATGTTCAATATTGTCAGTGCTTCTCGAGAGCACTCCTACAGTAGGTCTTAGTGCTGGGCATTTATTTAAAGTTACATATCAATCACTGGAGGAAAATGCAAGAACCTTCATCTCTGAGTAGAAATCCAAGACAACCCAGCAGCTTACATTAATCTAAGTGAAAAGAACTGTTTCAAAATGATATGTAATATAAATTTATTTGAACACAAAACTGTCAAAAAAACAACTTACAATTTGCTCATTCTGTACAGTGAGTTGCTCGTTGGCTTTTACGTGTTGAGACAGCAAGTTTGCTAACTCTCGGTTGCGGTTCTCTAGCTCCAAGATTTCCGACTGAGCATGCTCTGCTTCAAATCCAACGGGTGACTACAATAATAATATAAATATCATCTTTTCTTTATCTGTTAACCCTTTATTCAATGGGTATCAATTGTTTTATTAGCATTTTATGTAGTAATTTAACCCTTAACCCCATATATATGCAGTTCTTGCATGTGCAACAAGTGTAGATCCTGATCAGCCAGCACAAACCTGTCGTCTGATCAGGATCATAACTGTTGGCATTTTGGTCAGAAATAACCTTATAAATCAAAAAGCAAACAGTGCATTTTATTGAACGGGAAGGGTTGTGGATAGGTACCTAAATTCCTCCAATAAAGTTTGTTGATTTAAGTTTAGAAATAAATAACATTAAAAATTAAGTTTACCAAATACCTTTGCTATTACTTATTAAGAAAGAAACTTGCATGCAAACATTAACCATACATGTAAAAGTCTGAAAATGGATGTTACTCAATCACTAGAACTCCGCAAGTCGGATGTGTCGCCTGACTAATTTTGTTAGTCGACATGAAAAATGTTTATAAGTTTTTTGTTCTACATTTAATAGAAATGTATTTGCACAAAATTCAAATATATAATAACCTTTTAATTGTCTCATTGAAAGAAACATGCACAACAAGTTATGCCCTTGGCAAGAAATCCACCAAAAATCAATCAAAGGGGAATAATTCAAAAATGGAACAAGGTAGAGTTATGGTTCTTGTGCACTGCAATTAGAGTCGTTGCCAGAAACATGCATACCAAGTTTGGAGTAATTTGAACCTATGGTGACAAAGTTACACTCCGGACAAGAAATGCTCTATAAAAATTAATCAAAGTGGAATAACTAAGAAACAGAAGAAAGTAGAGTTACGGTTCTTGTGCATTGCATTTAGAGTCATTGCCTGAAACATGCATATCAAGTTTGGAGTCAATTAAACCTATGGTGACAAAGTAACGCCCAGGACAAGAAATGCTCTTTAAAAATCAATCAAAGGGCAATAACTAAAAAACAGAAGAAGGTAGAGTTACGATTCTTGTCCACTGCACTTAGAATAATTGCCAGAAACATGCATACCAAGTTTGGGGTCATTTGAGCCTATGGTGACAAAGTTACTCTCCAGACAAGAAATGCTCTACAAAAATCAATCAAAGGGGAATAATTAAAAAAACGGAACAAGGTAGAGTTATGGTTCTTGTGCACTGCACTTCGAGTCATTGCCACAGAAACATGCATACCAAGTTTGGAGTCATTTGAACCTATGGTGACAAAGTAACGCCCCAGACAAGAAATGCTTTAAAAAATCAGAAACATGCATACCAAGTTTGGAGTCATTTGGACCTACAGTGACAAAGTAAGGCTCCGGACAAGGAAATCCGGGCGGCAGACAAAGTAATTCCTATATGTCGCCTAGTCATGAAAATTAGATTTTCAGTACTTGACAAACCAATAAGATATTATGAAAGTAACAAATTTTTAGAAATGTCATTATAATGGTATGAAAGTTGTTGCCTGCATGCAAATTTTAACCATAACTGAACCAAGAAGTATAAAAAGGGCCATCATTTAATCAACAAGGCAGTTGGGACTACAGCAATATCCACTGCCGCATGCAGGAATGTTGGAAAGGTTATGGATGCTTCACTGCAAATTAACAAATATATCTCCAGCAGTTTGGAAGTTATGGAGCAAATATGAAAGACATGGTTAAACATGAACCTTCAAAGACAACTAGTGACCTTGACCTTCAGCTGGCCAGGCTGGAACATGGGTTCTACACATCATCTTGGTGGAATGAACATTTGACTGAAGTTTGATAAAATTCATTGCAGGGGTTCAGAAGATATGAACCGGACATAAAATACATAGTTCAAATTTTCAATGACCTTGAACTTGAGCAAGCCTGGTTGGAACATGGGTTCTGCACATCACATGATGTACATAGGCTAAGCATTATAATTATCATAAAGTTAAATAAGTAATGTTACATAATGTACTTTGACAGTGCGATAGAATACATCTAAAACTTTTAAAAATAGAAAAATAACTATGACATTACATAAAAGACATTATGCATATTTTAAAGGCACATCATTATCGTAATTAAATGCTGTTTGTCTTTTATTGCCATTAAAAATATCTGAATTCATTGAGTGAACATTTTACAAAACACACATTATTGATTATTCTAACACGACTTGAAGTTTTTCCCATTGAATTTGCTGTGAATTATTACACGATAATTCACCGCGCGTGGGTATGGCTATTTCTAAATACCTGTCGGTATAAACGTATCACGTGACAATTGTATTTTTCGCTTGGATTTAATTTCGCGCATTTAAGAAAGCACATAATACGCAATATATTTACCCGCGCGTAATATGATGATACCACAGTAATAGAATAATGTTTATTTTATATATTTAGATAAAATACTATAATTATTTTCCGCTATTTTGCGGCAACGTTAAGGTGACGTTAACGCGCCACTTTAACGACGCCACGTCATTTCCGTGGTTTACATGTTATTTCCTGGTGCAGTATTAAACCGTTGGAATGACAAATACGGTTTGAACGACAACTGGAGAGTGCTGGATGCGCGTTTGGATGGACATGTATTCAAGTTTGTTATTTAATCTTTTAATTATTATCAGTTTTTGAATTATGGAGATGTTTAGGGAGTAAACACTAACTGCCGACCTTATAACCTATTTGCGTTTATTAAAACGCGCTAAAATTTAGTTATGATTATTTCGCTTATTCAGTCAGATGTGTCGTGTTAGAATTGAAATAATCAATAGTTTCCGGTGAATTACGCATCTGAACTCCGCCCCGTGAATTATCCTGCAATAATTCACCGGAAGCTATTGATTATTTCTTAATTAAATAATCATGACAGTTTGCCCATCTGACAAGTTTTTACTTTGATGATACCACGTGCATTGTTCGACCGTTGCAAATTTCACACTTCGCTTTAGCCAATAACTATACATAGGATAATATTTTAATTTTTATATTTGAGCTGGGGTGCTTAAAATTGACTTCGATTTATAAAAACATTGTTTAAGTTAAATTCAATTTAAAAAGCAGTATACTATATGTAAATAGAGCAAATTTTGACAGGACTGTAAATTAATTAGAGATAACTGATGTTTTCAACTTTAACACAAAGAGTGTGGAGTGTATTACAGAAAATATTTGCAGAACACATGCATGTAACATGAACAGACAACCCCAGCTGGCTGAGTTTTGGAAAGAAGCAATCTAGTTCAAAAACCTTCATACAGCTTGAGGAAGAAGTAAATGAGAAAAGTTGTTTACCTCTGCTAGAATACCATTAATCTGTCTGGACAGCTGGTGAAGACTTTCTGTAGAAGCTGTTTGCCTGAAAATCATAAATCATGTAAGACACCACAGTAATACACAGTGAAACGTTAACCTGCATATCACTGATTACCAACAGTTACTGGTTGTACTGCAAATGCAGAAATCAAATTTCAATTCCAAAAACTGACATGATATAAATATGATAGTGCAAGTAGGTTATTGCAGTCTGAGCTTCTAAATATCCAATAGTAATGAGATATTTTGATGATACTGAATTGTTCTGGTGGGGTCAATGTTACTGTTGCCAAAAAAGAATGTTTTGCTAAATAACTTTACTGAGGAATCGAGATATTATGCTGGTAGCTTGTGTGAAGATGGCAATTGTAAATAAAAAATGGGGCAATTTTGTTAAAGGTGACTGTAACTAAAATGGAAAAATTGTTTCCTCTCAGTTTCTTAAGTAAGAATTAAGACATTGTGATGTGAGTTGCTGTTTATGTTGCTTGTGTGAAGACAATGCTTGGAATTGAAAGTTGGATGGGTGGGATCACGGTCACTCTTACATGTGTCCATATTTCATGTGTTGCCATATGCAAGGAATTTTTAATATTTCTTGTGGTACCTTATGCCAACCATTCTAAGCATTACTAGTTCAACTATCAAGCACCTATGTGGGAGTATTAATTTTCTAGTATTTGATGTTTTCTGCAATGTTTCTGTGAAGGCCTCTGCAATGTGGCCTTGTTTGCATGGCTTGTATGGATAAACTTGAGCAGCAAGGGACCCTGTATGCATGGCTTGTATGGATAAGCTAGAGCTGCAAGGGACCCTGTATGCATGGCTTGTATGGATGAGCTAGAGCTGCAAGGGACCCTGTATGCATGGCTTGTATGGATAAGCTTGAGCAGCAAGGGACCCTGTATGCATGGCTTGTATGGATAAACTAGAGCTGCAAGGGACCCTGTATGCATGGCTTGTATGGATAAACTAGAGCTGCAAGGGACCCTGTATGCATGGCTTGAATGGATAAACTAGAGCTGCAAGGGACCCTGTATGCATGGCTTGAATGGATAGAGCTGCAAGGGACCCTGTATGCATGGCTTGTATGGATAAACTAGAGCTGCAAGGGACCCTGTATGCATGGCTTGTATGGATAAACTAGAGCTGCAAGGGATACTGTATGCATGGCTTGTATGGATAAACTTGAGCTACAAGGGACCCTGTATGCATGGCTTGTATGGATAAGCTAGAGCTGCAAGGGACCCTGTATGCATGGCTTGTATGGATGAGTTAGAGCTGCAAGGGACCCTGTATTCATGGCTTGTATGGATAAGCTTGAGCAGCAAGGGACCCTGTATGCATGGCTTGTATGGATAAACTAGAGCTGCAAGGGACCCTGTATGCATGGCTTGTATGGATAAACTAGAGCTGCAAGGGACCCTGTATGCATGGCTTGAATGGATAAACTAGAGCTGCAAGGGACCCTGTATGCATGGCTTGAATGGATAGAGCTGCAAGGGACCCTGTATGCATGGCTTGTATGGATAAACTAGAGCTGCAAGGGACCCTGTATGCATGGCTTGTATGGATAAACTAGAGCTGCAAGGGACCCTGTATGCATGGCTTGTATGGAAAACTAGAGCTGCAAGGGACCCTGTATGCATGGCTTGTATGGATAAACTTGAGCTGCAAGGGACCCTGTACGCATGGCTTGTATGGATAAGCAAGAGCTGCTAGGGACCCTGTATGCATGGCTTGAATGGATAGAGCTGCAAGGGACCCTGTATGCATGGCTTGTATGGATAAGCTAGAGCTGCAAGGGACCCTGTACGCATGGCTTGTATGGATAAGCTAGAGCTGCAAGGGACCCTGTACTCATGGCTTGTTTGGATAAAATAGAGCTGCAAGGGACCCTGTATGCATGGCTTGTATGGATAAACTAGAGCTGCAAGGGACCCTGTATGCATGGCTTGTATGGACAAGCTAGAGCTGCAAGGGACCCTGTATGCATGGCTTGTATGGACAAGCTAGAGCTGCAAGGGACCCTGTATGCATGGCTTGTATGGATAAACTTGAGCAGCAAGGGACCCTGTATGAATGGCTTGTATGGATAAGCTAGAGCTGCAAGGGACCCTGTATGCATGGCTTGTATGGATAAGCTAGAGCTGCAAGGGACCCTGTATGCATGGCTTGTATGGATAAACTAGAGCTGCAAGGGACCCTGTATGCATGGCTTGTATGGATAAGCTAGAGCTGCAATGGACCCTGTATGCATGGCTTGTATGGATAAACTAGAGCTGCAAGGGACCCTGTTTGCATGGCTTGTATGGATAAGCTAGAGCTGCAAGGACTCTTGCTATACTGTTTCCTGGTAAAAACATGCTGTGCATCAAAGCAAAAAACAATGGTTTATGCATTGTGAATCAAATTGGAGGTGCAGCATTTGAATTATGCTTGATACAGTCTTTGCAGTTCTAGCTTTTTAACTCTTTATTTCTTTTGGGTGTGCCCACTGTAAGGCAAATTTTCATGTTAAAGTAAACAAGAAAAAAAAACGTGGCCACGCGCTGAAAACCAGGTTTTCATTTAATACTTATACTTTTGTAAAGAAAATATCTGATATGAAGAAACTGAACTTCTATATTTAGCAACAGTGACCTTGATCACAGACTTCTGAGTAGCAATCCCGAGTTGCATCTTGGTATAAGCTAAGAAAGTTTGGTGTCAATAGATCACAGCTAACCCAAGTGATAAGGAGAAACCTGAATTTCTATTTTTAGCAAAAGTGACATTGACGTTTATCACAGAAACCTGGGTAGCAATCCTAAGTAGTGTCTTGATATAAGCTACCCACAAACCAAGTTTGGTGTCAATAGGCCAAAGCAAACTCAAGCTATTGAGCAAAAGTGACCTTGAGCTTTATCACAAGCGCCTGGGTAGCAATCTCAAGCTGCATCTTGATATTAGATACCAACACTAAGTTTGGCGTCAATATACCAAAGCAAACACAAGTTATTGCAGGAAAACTGAATTTCTATTTTTAGCAACAGTGACCTTGACCTTGATCACAGATACCTGGGAGGTAATCCCAAGCTGCCTTTTGATATCAGCTACTCATATACTAAGTTTGGCATCAATAGGTAAAAGCAAACTCAAGTTATTGAGGGTAAGCTGAATTTCTATTTTTAGCAACAGTGACCTTGACCTTTATCACAGACAACTGGGTAGCAACCCCAAGCTGCCTGTTGATATAAGCTACCCACAAACCAAGCTAAGCGTCAACAGGCAATTTGGCATCAAACAGATAACATTCACAAAATACTTAACAAAATCTAAGTCAAAAAGGGGCATAACTTTGGCAAAACACAGTCAGGGGTTATGAAACTTGACCTGATAATTTGTACTGTGATGTCAAACAATTATGTTAAGTTTCAAAGCTATACCTTGAATGGTAACTGAGAAAAAGACAACTTTCACAAAAAATTAACACAATTTCTAAGGTAAAAAAGTGGCATAACTTTGTAAAAATAAAGTCAGGGATTATGAAACTTACTTGTCTTGACTATTGGTATTGAGATGTCAGACAACTGTGTTAAGTTTCAAAGTAGTATCTTAAACAGTTACTGAGAAAAACACAACTTTCACAAAAAACTTAACAAAATTTCTAATTGAAAAAGGGGCATAACTTTGTCAAAATACAGTCAGGGATTATGAACTTGTCCTTATAATTGGTATTGATATGTCAGACAACTATGTTAAGTTTCAAAGTTGTACCTTGAACGGTTACTGAGAAAAATGCAACTTTCACAAAAAACTTCAACAAAATGTTGACGCACCGCCCCCCCCCTCCCCCACCCAGCCGCCCGCCCGCCCAACGACATACCCCAATCTAATAACCAGGATTTTTCTAAAGAAAACCTGGTTAAAAAAGTTAACTTGGTTGATATTAAGGAAAACTTCTCTAAGACTTTAGCAGAAATGATTTTGTAAGAAATATTTGTCAATAAATACACTAAGTTTATATATTGTAGATTATTGTAGCCATATTTACCAGGATGAACAAGAGTGCCAAAATGCCACAAAATATGCCCGTCAAAAAGTTTGGCTAATTTGCCACATTTTTCGTATAAATAAAGGGCCATAACTCTTAAGTGCCTGAAGCAACTTGGCTGGTTATCGAACTTGGCAGAGATATTATGCCCACCAACATATTCACCAAGTTTGATAAAGACCGGATGAAAACTCTTTGACTTAGAGAGCGGAAACAGTAATTTTGAAAAATTCAAGGGCCATAATTCAGGAGTGCCTGGGGGTATTTGGCTGGTTATAGAACTAGGTCGAGATATTATGCCCACCAACATATTCACCAAGTTTGATAAAGACCGGATGAAAACTCTTTGACTTAGAGAGTGTAAACCCTTATTTTGGACAATTCAAGGGCCATAATTCAGGAGTGCATGGGGGGATTAGGCTGGTTATAGAACTTGGTCCAGATATTATGCCCACCAACATATTCACCAAGTTTGATAAAGACAGGACAAAAAGTCTTAGAGAGCGGAAACCCAAATTTTGGACAATTAAAGGGCCATAATTCAGGAGTGCCTGGGGGGATTTTGCTGGTTATAGAACTTGGTCGAGACATTATGCACACCAACATATTCACCAAGTTTGATAAAGACCTGATGAAAACTCTTTGACTTAGAGAGCGGAAACCCTGTGGACGCCGCCCGCCCGCCAACCCGCACCACCCTCCGCAGGTGTTCCCATTATACGTCCCGTTTTTTAAACGGGCGTATAAAAAGAGGTCTTTACCATTTTTAATGCAGAGTAATGTCATCTTAAGGTCTGCATGTTCTTCATTTGGTTATTTAGCTCAACTATCCGAAGAATAGGGGACCTATCCAACTCATTCTGGGGTCGGCATCTGCATCCATTAATCAAAATGAGCACTTTGGTCCATAACGTTAAAACTAATTGAGATATCATTTTGAAACTTGGAATATATATTAACCATAAGAAACTGCATCATCAATAACAAGACCCATAACACTGCTACCAATATTTTTCAAGATATGCCCATTTTTCACTTAAATTTTGCATTTAGCAAAATATGCACTTTGGCCCATAACTTTGAAACTAATTGAGATATCATCTTGAAACTTACGAAATATATTCATTATCAAAATCTACATCATTACTTACATAACCCATAACTCTGCTAACATTTTTCAAGTCTTGCCACTTTTTCACTTAAATTTTGCATTCAGCAAAAAATGTATTTTGTTCCCTAACTTCGGAACTACTTGAGGTAACATCTTGAAACTTGGAATATATATTAACCAAAAATAGGTGACTGATCCACACTAAAAAAGTGTCATGCACATCTACGATTCATGTCCAACATATGTTAGAAGTTTCATATTTTTTAGATTTGATATAACCAATAATTTTTATATTAATTAATAAAAATAAATATTATACACTTCATTGTATTCATGTCCTTTCAAATGTGACATTTCTTACCTGTAATCTGGTTCTGGAAACAGATTTCCTGCTTCTGTGACCTAGAACAGAATCGAAGGGTTAGCAAGTTTCCAGGGATATATTCCAAACAATCCACTAATAAATAAACTGCTTAAAGAGAAAATTTTCTGTACTGCATAAATTTTTTTAGTTTATCACAATCAAATGGATCACCTACTAATGAATTTGCTATCCTGATACGCTTATTTCAATGACTGGACTGAACTAAGGAATTTCTTCAGTGAGATGAAACTCAACACCAGTAACAAAGCCATTTTGAGTGTCGTTAATATCGCCTAGACGGCGATATTCACCTGGTGAATCATGAATTACCAGCATTTTGAATATCCTCAGCACGAGACAGAAACTTCTGAAACACCATTTTCTGTCCGAATTTTATATTTACTCTAACAAAAGTATCGCCAATCAGATGACTTGCTCACTTGAATTGCAGGTACAGTATATGTACTGTATCTCAGTTTCTGTTATGTGTTGTGAAATAAAAACCAAACAAGGCAGTCGGAACGACAGCAATATCCCCCGCCGCATGCAGGAATGTTGGAAAGGTTATGGATGGTTAAAGGGAGATGTGCAGGGTCGAGCAGGCGTACTCAGTAAAATCGTAAACAGATCTTTCTATTTAACACTTACGTCTACTTTTCCCTAAACTCTACATTTCAAACAATCCAGGAGGAAGTTTTCGGTTAATTTTACCATTTTACCGGACCTGAAAACAATCCGCTGAAGAAATCCCTATACAAAAACACATTCTATATTTAGCAATCATGGGAATGTCACATGGTCATTCAACAATTAAACAACAGCAACTATGTCATTTTGAAACAAATGGCGACGTCGATAGTTGGCAAAGTACACCGAATGCGTATTTTGGTTAAAGTGATCACGTGACAATCCCAAAAACCACCGCGGCTTTACGCAGGATATACAAATAGGATAGGAAACACCATTTATATATCTTTTTTATAAAATATTGGTTTGAAATATTTCGGGTGTTAATCAATATTTGAGCTTCAAATAATGATATTCAACTGATTAATAACCCTTTTCGCAAATCTGTTCCATTCATCAATCCTGCACATTTCCCTTTATTTGTTAATTAACAACTAGAGCTATCACTGAAGGTGATTAATACCCCCGCAATACTGCTTTGTCAGAGTATACAGAAATGATGTTTGCATCTTTCATGGGTGAAAGTTGAAAAATAATTGAAATCCTGAAAATTTGTTGCAAAAGTTGTGTTTAAAAATAGCGACTTGGGTTTTCACCGGATGTAAACAAAACTGTAAAAGTAGTTGACGTCACAAGGTTTTGTTGAATCGTGCTCCCCTTCTAAAAAATAATGGACTGATCCAAATGAAAAAAAAAAATGTCATGCAAATCTAATCACGAACGTATGTTAAAAGTTTGAAAATTGGAGAAGTAGTTTGTGTCATAATATTTTGTTAAATAATGCTCCCCTCCAACCAAAAATTGACTGATCCATAAAAAGTATGTCACTAACATGCGCACTTCATGCAGAACATATGATTTCAGTTTCAAGTCGATATCTTGAAAACTGTAGAAGTTTGCATAACACAATTGTGTTAAATCATGTCCCCTGCAAAAAAGAATGGACTGATCCACACAAAAATTATGTCACGCACATCTACACTTCAGGCCGAACATATGTTTAAAGTTTCAAGTCAGTATCTTAAAAACTGTAGAAGTAGTTCGTGTCACAAGATTTTGTTGAATCATACTCCCCTGCTAAAAAATAATGGACTGATCCACATGAAACAAAGTATGTCATGGAAATCTACTCACAAACTTATGTTTAAAGTTTGAAAACTGGAGAAGTAGTTTGTATCATAAGATTTTAAATAAAAGATTTTGTTAAATAATGCTCATCTGCAAAAAGTAATGGACTGATCCACACAAAAATATGTTGCTGACATACACACTTCATGCAGAACATACAATTTTGGTTTCAAGTCGATATCTTGAAAAGTGTAGAAGTTTGCATAACACGATTTTGTTAAATCATGTCCCCTGCAAAAAATAATGGACCGATCCACATGAAAAATATGTCACGCACATCTACACTTCAGGCCGAACATATGTTTAAAGTTTCAAGTCAATATCTTAAAAACTGTAGAAGAAGTTCGTGTCACAAGATTTTGTTGAATCATACTCCCCTGCTTAAAAAATAATGGACTGATCCACATGAAACAAAGTATGTCATGGAAATCTACTCACAAACGTATGTTTAAAGTTTGAAAACTGGAGAGTAGTTTGCGTCATAAGATTTTAAATAAAAGATTTTGTTTAATAATGCTCCCCTCCAAAAAATAATGGACTGATCCACAAAAAAAATATGTAGCTTACATGAGCACTTCATGCAGAACATACAATTTTAGTTTTAAGTCTTATATCTTGAAAACTGTAGAAGTTTGCATCACACAATTTTGTTAAATCATGTCCCCTGCAATAAATAATGGACTGATCCACACGAAAAATATGTCATGCACATCTACACTTCATGCCAAACACATGTATAAAGTTTCAAGTCAACATCTTAAAAACTGTAGAAGAAGTTCGCGTCACAAGATTTTGTTGAAACCTGCTCCCTTCCGATAAATAATGGACTAGTCCAAATGAGACAAAAAAAATTGCGCAAATGTACTCACAAACATATGTTTAAAGTTTCAAGTCGATATCTTGAAAACTGTTGACGTAGTAAGTGTAGAAGTTTGCATAACACGATTTTGTTAAATCATCAAGTCCCCTGCAAAAAATAATGGACTGATCCACACGAAAAATTTGTCACGCACATCTACACTTCATGCCGAACACATGTATCAAGTTTCAAGTCAATATCTTAAAAACTGTAGAAGTAGTTCGTGTTACAAAATTTTGTTGAATCATGCTCCCTTTCGAAAAATAATGGACTGATCCACATGAGAAAAAAAAAATTGTGCAAATGTACTCACGATCATATGTTTAAAGTTTCAAGTTGATATCTTGAAAACTGTTGACGTAGTAAGTGTAGGAGTTTGCATAACACGATTTTGTTAAATCATGTCCCCTGCAAAAAATAATGGACTGATCCACACGAAAAATATGTCACGCACATCTACACTTCATGCCTAACATATGTATCAAGTTTCAAGTCAATATCTTAAAAACTGTAGAAGAAGTTCGCGTCACAAGATTTTGTTAAATCATGCTCCCCTCCGAAAAATAATGGACTGATCCACATGAGACAAAAAAAATTTGCGCAAATGTACTCACGAACATAAGTTTAAAGTTTCAAGTCGATATCTTGAAAACTGTTGACGTAGTAAGTGTAGAAGTTTGCATAACACGATTTTGTTAAATCATGTCCCTGCAAAAAATAATGGACTGATCGACACGAAAAATATGTCACGTCTGTAAGTGCCACAGACAGACCGGGTCAACGAACCAACCAACCAACGAACCAACCAACCAACTGGATGATGACTCCTATATACCCCCTATACATCTCCAGCAGTTTGGAAGTTATGGAGCAAATATGAAAGACATGGTTAAATATGAACCTTCAAAGACAACTAGTGACCTTGACCTTCAGCCAGCCAGGTTGGAACATGGGTTCTGGAAATCATCTTGGTGGAATGAACATTTGACTGAAGTTTGATAAAATTCATTGCACGGGTTCAGAAGATATGAACCGGACACAAAATACATAGTTCAAATCTTCAAAAGATATGAACTTGACACAAAATACATAGTTCCAATCTTCAAACATCACTGGTGACCTTGACCTTGAGCTGGCCAGGTGGGAACATGGGTCTTGCACACTTTCTTCATGGGCTGAGCATTTGACTAAAGTTTCATGAAATTCCTTCTAGGGGTTCGGCAGATATGAACCGGACATGAAGTACATGGTTCAAATCTTCAAACACTTCTGTTGACCTTGACCTTGAGCCGGGCATGTTGAAACGTGGGTTCTGCACATCGTTTATAGGCTGAGCATTTGACTGAAGTTTCATGAAATTCCTTTAGGGGTTCAGAAGATATGAACCGGACACGAAAAATTCATGGTTCATATCTTCAAACAACACAGTTGACACTGACCTTGAGCCAGTTAGGTTGGAAAATGGGTTCTGCATGTCATCTTGATGGGGGGAATATTTGACTAAAGTTTCATTAAATTCCTTCTAGTGGTTCAGAAGATATGAACCGGAGACAACATACATGGTTCAAATCTTCAAACACCACTGGTAACCTTGACCTTGAGCCGGCCAGGTTGGAACATGGGTTCTGCATGTCGTCTTGATTGGGAGAACATTTGACTAAAGTTTCATGAAATTCCTTTTAGGGGTTCAGAAGATATGAACCGGACACGAAATACATGGTTCAAATCTTCAAACACCACTGGTGACCTTGACCTTGAGCCGGCCAGGTTGGAACATGGGTTCTGCATGTGGTCTTGAAGGGAAGAACATTTGACTAAAGTTTCATGAAATTCCTTCAAGGGGTTGAAAAGTTATGGACCGGACACGAAATGTGCGCGCACTGAAGGATGAACGGACAGATAGAAGGACGGACGGACAGACGGCAGGGGATAATAAAACAGGTATAGGATGAATTGTACATGAAGTAAGATAAATCTGTGACCTAATGCTCACTGGTGATACCCCTGCTTTAGAAATATGACTTTTAAAATGTAATTTGCCTATGTCATATGTATATGTCATATACAGGTGTCAAATTTTTCTGAGTATTTACCTATATATAAAATATAAATATATAAAATATCAGGCCGCTGCATGTTATAGTGCCTTAGAAAAATGCGACAGAAATCGTGCATGCATGTCATTTACCATAGGGACCAGGTTTCAGCTAAAAATAATTCTAAAAAATTGAAGAAAATTTTGACCTAGTACTAACATTACTGAAAGGGTGCGCAGTCGCCACTAAACCAACAGAAATCATATATAATTTTGGGATGCAATGTATTCACAATTACTCGACAATGCCTTTGTGATATCCCAAAAACCAGTCAATTCACCGGAGTTCCCTTGGTTTAATGGCCGCTGCGCACCCTTTGGGGTTATATTAGTACTAAGTCAAATTTTTCAACTTCACTATTTAGAGGTATTTTTCGCTGAAACCTGGTCCCTATCTCATCTATGTGCAAAACTCTAAGTATTTGGTGAACAGGAAGTAGATGATCAAGGAGCATAATTAAAATTGCTTTACACCATATGGTAATACATGATAAAGCAATATGCAAAATATCAGGCTGCTGCATGCTATAGTTGTGACAGACGGATGGACAGCTCAATCACTAGATGCCAAAGCTTAAATAGGGTACCCAGTTATCAAACTTCTTAGGGTCATGACCTGTAAGCCCGAGTTATGTAACTTGTCAGTGCATGACTTGTGCACTGTAAGGTGTGGAAACTATCATGCCAATGCTTTTTGTATAAATTTAAAAATATCCAACTTGTCCCAAAAGGTTAACCAGCCGTATGGAAGAGCCTACAGACTGACCGACAGTTCATCACTAGATGCTGGTAGACACATTAACAATAAAAAAACTAAAAGACCATTAACTCTGTAAAGACATGGAACTAGAATATGCTGACAATATGTAAATCTGCACTTGTAAGTAAAAATTCCCTAAAATTTCACCTAAATAATACAAGCCAGCAGTTGCTGAGAAATAGCTCAGACAAAATTGAGACAAAGTGGTGAATATAATGTTATCCCGAAACTTTTCAAGGAATTGAAAAATGAAGTACCTGTTGGTAATTGTTTTTGTCTGCCGTGTTTACAGAATATTGTGTCTCAGCTACTGGAATACTGAAATCGTTCTTGTGGCCTGAAGTTAATCTGTTGTCCTTGTTCTCATCTATAAACACTTCCTGAGCTGGCTCCCTGCTGTCTATAGTTGAATTCTGGGTAATGTTTTCCACTTCCTGTGATGGTTCTAATGAAACAGAATTGTCTACAACTGTGCCCTGAGTCTCCTCAATACTAGTAGCCAGCTCAGGTGTGTGATTTGTTTCCTCCAGTATATTTAGCGGTGAGAGGTTCTCAATGCTGTCTCTACAATCTTTATTGTGTTTCTGTTTTATATTGTCTTTAGATTTTGAGCCTTTGCCTGTTTTCTGGAACTGTTTTAACTGGAATAGAAAGGAAAACTTTTGATTTTTTATGACAATCATGCAATTGTAAAGGTTACTACAAATTGTTTCTGCATAGGTGCATAGGAAAAATTCTGGGAGAGTTTTGGGTTTTGAAAATTATGAAGATACCAACAGCGAATGTACATTCAAAGTTTCTTAGTAATATCTCAAGAAAGTTCTAAGTTATGGGCCAAGTGCATCCAAGTTAACACAAAATTTAAGTGAAAAGGGGGCATTACTTGAAAAGTATTGGTAGCAGAGTTATGGGTTATGTTGATTAAGGTGTAGATTTTGATGGCGAATATATATTATTTGAATAGTGGAGCTAAAAATGGTTTTTGAGTTCTTGTGGAAGTAGATTTTGGTAGTAAATATGTATTCCAAGATTAAAATTGATACATGTCCCTCAAATGGTTTTAAAATTATGGACCAAGTGCATATTTTGCTTGATGCAAAATCTAAGTGAACAAGGCAGTTGGAACAAAAGCAATATCCCCCGCCGAATGCAGGAATGTTGGAAAGGTCAGGGCTTTTCATCCTTATATAACAGAGGCCTATAAAAGGCCTCTTCCCAATTCAAAAATATAGTATTTTTTCCCAACTGCGGCAGAAACTCTTCCCAAAATGCTAGGTAAGATGTCCGAAAAATGGTTCAACTCCTTTGATGGGTGTTTGAAAACTAAAGTCTGAAAAATGAAGTGCTTGAAAAATTAGATTTAAGTTAAAATTACCTTTAACTATTCAATTTTATTAACTAGAACCCATCTTTCAATAAATTTTGTTTGTTTAGTGACCTTGACCTTCAGCCGACCAGGTTGGAATAGGGTTCAGAAGATATGAACCAGACACAAAATACAGGGGTTCAGAAGATATGAACCGGACACAAAAAACATAGTTCAAATCTTCAATGACCTTGATCTTGAGCCAGCCACGTTGGAACATGGGTTCTGCACATCATCTTGATGGGCTGAACATTTGATAAAAGTTTCATGATATTCATTCTAGGGGTTCAAAAGATATGAACCAGACACAAAATACATAGTTCAAATCTTCAAACATCACTGGTGACATTTACATTGAGCTGGCCAGGGGGGAACATGGGTTCTGCATAGTGAAAGAGGAGTTATCATTCTTGTTGTCACTGATTGCTTTGTTCATGCTGATGATATATTCCAAGTATGAAGTGAATTGAACAAGTACTTTCAAAGTTATAGGCCACATTAAGTTTCACGTTAAAGCTTGGGGACTACCGGTCCCGGATGACGCCGACAATGTCGCCGGACAATAGGATCTCTATGAGTCTACCTGCTACCGCAAGTGACAAAAAAATACGGCAGGCGACACAAAAAAGTGTTTTTCTTTGTACATAATAACAATTCAGGGGTCAAAATCCAATTTTAAAACAAGAGGGCCAATTGGCCCTAAATTGCTCACCTGTCAAACTTGACCTAGATATCATTGAGATAAACATTCTGACCAAGTTTGAAGAAGATCGGACCAAAATTAAGACCGCTAGAGTGCAGACAAGATTTTTATATAATTTGACCTAGTGACCTAGATTTCAAGGTCACATAACCCAGTTTCAAACTTGACCTAGATATCATCGAAATATACTTTCTGACCAAGCTTGATGAATATCCAACCAAAATTAAGACCTCTAGAGTCCAGACAAGCTTTTTCCTTAATTTGACCTACTGACCTAGATTTAAGGGTCACATGACCCAGTTACGAACTTGATCTAGATATCATTGAGATAAACATTCTGACCAAGTTTAAAGAAGATTGCACCAAAATGAAGACCACTAGAGTGCAGACAAGATTTTTATATAATTTGACATAGTGACCTAGCTTTCAAGGTCACATGACCCAGTTTCAAACTTTACATAGACATCAATGACATAAACATTCTGACAAAGTTTCAGAAAGATCGGACCAAAATTAAGACCTCTACAGTGCAGACAAGCTTTTTCTTTAAATTGACCTACTGACCTAGTTTTAAGGGTCACATGACCCAGGTATGAAATTTATCTAGATATCATTGAGATAAACATTCTGACCAAGTTTAAACAAGATCACACCAAAATTGAGACTGCTAGAGTGCGGACAAGATTTTTCTATAATTTGACCTAGTGACCTAGATTTCAAGGTCACATGACCCAGTTTCGAACTTGATCTAGATATCAATGAGATAAACATTCTGACCAACTTTGAAGAAGATCGGATAAAAATTATGACTGCTAGAGTGGGGACAACAATTGTGAACGGACGACAGACGACGGACACCTGACGAAGGGTTATCACAAAAGCTCACCCTGTCACTATGTGACAGGTGAGCTAAAAACATTTCAATGAAATGCAAATCTCCTTTTTATATTGGTGGCTCCACTGGCGCTTGACCAGCCGCCCCACCCCCTGCCAACCCTTACTAATACGCCCTTTTTTGTAAAAATGGTGTCAAGTCACTATAAATATTATTCCATTCTATCAAAATATGCGAAAATACACCGTCAAAATCGTATTCTAAAAAAACATATATTTCTATGTATTCAATTATATACATAGTGGTATGGGGTGGGCGACTGGTCAAGTACCAGTAGGTGGTTCTCGTGAAGTCTTGTTGAAATCAAGAAAGCATTGCAAAAAAAACATGTAGGGCTGAAACAAAAATGGCACTACATGCATAATATGACTTATCAAGGGCCATAACCCTGTTTTGTTTTAAAGGGTTTGACCAGAACAAGACGACCATAAGTGTATCCCCTCTTGTTATTGATGATTCCCACAAAGCTTCCTTGAAATCCATCCAGCAGTTGCAGAGGAATACCGTAGAAATGAATACTGCTCTATTAGCATACTGCTTACATGTAACTTATCAAAGGCCATAACTCTGTGTTGAACAGTCTAACCAGAACAAGATGATGAAATGCCCATCTTCTCTTGGTATTGATGATTCCCACAAAGTTTCATTGAAATCCAGAAAGCAGCTGCAGAGAAATAGCGTGGAAACGAATACTGCTCTATATGCATACTGCATATCTTATCAAGAGCCATGAGTCCATGACTCTGTGTTAAACGGTCTGACTGGAACAAGACTAGGATCACCTCTTGGTACAAGGGGTGTTCCAAAAATAATGTCATTTGCCTGTGTTTTCCTAAACTAAAAGTATTCTCATCATTTTAAATTTCTCTGGCCCTCAAAATACTCCCCACCTACCTGAACACACCATTTGAGTCGCTCAAACCAACTTTGAAAGCAGAGTTCATACTCTTTAATGGATACACTCATTAGGTACTGATAAACAGCAGACCCAAGGGCATTTCTCGACTTGTATCTCTTTCAAGACAGTTTGAATTTGAGTTTCGGAAACAAGAAAAAGTGACAAGTGGCCAAGTCTGGTGAATGTACTTTAAATTTTTCAGAACAACATTTTTGCAGAACTTTGCTGTTACCATTCTGCCTTTTGGTACTGGAATTTGCATTACTGGTCCCTTATTATCAAAGAAAATCACAGACAAAACTTTCTTAACAGTGCGTAGGCACTTGGCAATACTTTGACGTTTTACATTTTTAGTGGCCCAAATTCTATTTGAACATTTCCGCTTTGGCGCAAAATAGTCAACCGTGTTTAATCTCTCACAGTGTATCGGGCATCTTTGTTCAGCATATTCCTAATTTTTTTCTATGTTGCTTTTCGTCGTTGTTGTTGCAGGACGACCTGGGCGAGTAGCATCTTTGACTTGCTGCTGACCGGTTTTAAATTTAGCAACCCACCAACAAATAGATCTGTGAGACATTTCACCCTCCCCATAAATGTTGCACACCTCCAGTGAATATCTACAGGCTTTATGCTGAGTAATGTCCGACCTTTTATATAGGCTCTAATTTCAAGCACATCTTTAGCTCTTCTACCAGTCATTTTATGTATAGTGTCATCAATACCCTAAAAGCAATGTACACTGTATCAAGGTCAGTGAAATTGTGAACAAGATTTTCACCTGTGTAATGCTTCAGTGATTATTCTATCGTCCGAAGTGGTTTATAGTACAATGTACATTATCACACGTTATTCACGAGATAATGCACAGATGACATTATTTTTGGAACACCCCTTGTATTGATGGTTCCCACAAAGTTTCAATGATATCCAAACAGCAATTGCAGAGAAACAGTGCAGCAAGAATAATGCTATACAAGCATACTGCATAACTTATCAAAGGACCTAAACAGTCTGACTGAAACAAGATGACAAAATGTGCATCGTCTCTTGGTATTGATGGTTCCCACAAAGTTTCATTGAAATCCAGCCAGCAGTTGCAGAAAAATAGCACGGAAACAAATACTGCTCTATATGCATAACCTATAAAGGGCCATTCCACAGTTTGTTAAAATCCAGCCAGCAGTTGAAGAGAAATAGCGCCCCAAGAATAATGCTTTATACATGTATGCATATTCTATAACTTATCAAAGGGCCATAACTCTGTGTTAAACGGTCTGACCGGAACAAGATGAGGTTATGCACATCTCCTCTTGGTATTGATGGTTCCCACAAAGTTTTGTTGAAATCTAGCCAACAGTTGAAGAAAATAGCGTGGAAACAAATACTGCTTTATAATATATATGCATACTGCATAACTTATTAGGGGTCATAACTCTAACATAAAGGGTATGACCAGAACAAGACAATGACATGTTCATCTCCTCTGGGGTTGATGGTTCCCACAAAATTTTGTTCAAATACATCAAGTAGAAGCCCAGAAACAAATATTGCTATATATAAGCATACTGCTTAATAACTTTTCAACGGCCATTACTCTGTGTTTAACGGTCTGACCGAAACAAGACACCAACATACGCATCTCCTCTTGGTATCGATAGTTCCCACAAAGTTTCGTTGAAATCCAGCCAGCAGTTGCAGAGAAATAGCATGGAAATGAATACTGCTCTATATGCATACTGCATAACTTGTCAAAGGGCCATAATTCTGTGTTAAACAGTCTGACCGGAACAAGGATGTCTGTAAACAAATGGCATGTCTGATTAAGAACAAAAATCCACCTGTCAATACACATCAAATGTATGAAGTCATTCCATAATTAACCACAAGTGAGCAGTATGCAAAACATGTTACACAGATAATTAATATATTTTGAAGAGAAATTAAGAGAATTCATTGACAGTAAAAGTATTCATGCTTGATATTGGAATATAATGTCAACTTAAACACGAAACTTACAATTATGGTTGTGGTTGAAACACACAGTAAACTGGAAATTTATTCATAAATTGTTACACAAAACACATTATTATCAAGAAAGAAAAGTGAATAAAAATTGTGTTGTTCTTACTTTACTAATATACTTTGAAAGAAAGATGATTGTATAAATTTGTTTTCTTAATTACTCTGATCATGTCGAGAAAATTAATAACGGGTGAAAATGTAAGAGACCAATAGCTACCGGTACATCTATCCAATATGCATAAACAACAAATCATATACTTTATAAAAATCTCTAGCTGATGCTGTTCAGTTCTATTATTAATTGTATTCCTGAATTCTATGATTATTTGTGTAGATTTTGTATCTATTGGTTATTAGCATTAGATCTTATTATGTCTGATGTTGCAGGATTATTACCGTAATAACATGGTTTATCTAATTCAACATACAGTGCTATGGACCACTGGTAAATACATATAAAATACAAAAAGAAAATTTGTGGGGTGATCTTCAAATTAAAAATATAAATATTGCCTAAGAGCAATTGCTGTATTGATGTTTTAACAAAATGTTCGCATTAGCACTTTAATACACTGTTACACTGTTTCCGTGAATAAAATGGCAAAACGTAATTTCTTGTTATTACCTCCCTTTGTTTAACTGCGCTTATTTTTTGCCTATTTTTGCAAGACTTTCAACTTTTTTGTTACTGTAACTTTAATCAGTAAGCTGAAAATGTGAAGTTGAAATAAACTTTTTACAGCTTTTCAGTTGTTCGCTTATTTGTTAACTGAATTACAAAGGACAACCTGTTATAAGAGCGCTTAAACAAAAGAATGACTGGTTTTAACTGGTAATCTTTGACTCAAGTTTGAGACAAACAATCAATTATGATACAAGTGCGAATCATGCTGATTGTGGTTAAAATGGTAATGTTCAAACTCACACTGTTGTTGCTGCCATTGGACAAGAATTAATTTAGCATATCGGCGTTTAGCAAATCGCATTGCGCTCTCGTATTTTCATTAGTCTAGAAGACGGGCATTTCGAAAATCGGGCAGAGCTTAGCGAAGAGATCAAACAAAAATATTTTTTTTAATTTTTGTTAGGGCGAAGTTTGGAAAGCCAAGGCAACGATGTCACCCGAATAGCCCAATAGGTAGAGCCCTGAGCAGGGCTTTTTTTCAGTTGATTTTATAGCCGTTATATGGTCATGTTCCCAATGGCAAAACATATACTTTTTTCCCAATTTGAGAAGAAAAATTCCCAATTGAATCAAAAGAAACATTTCTGATGAAAAACAACAGCATCAGCACTGCATCTTTTGCTCTTTAAGCCAGGAATTAGTGACAATATTAAATATGGATGGCAATGATTAAAAAAACAGCAGATAACAGTAACACTTGTTATTCCCCAATGATGCTAAAAAAATTACTAATTTCTGGCAAAACGACGATAAATTTCCCAATTCCAGGGGTATGGGTCATATTCCCAAAATGGTGAAAAAAAGCCCTGCTGAGTCTAATTTTATTTACTAATTTTGAACCTAATTGGTTTGTAATTTTCCAGAGTTTTTCCCTATTTTGAACAGTTATTGTAAATATCCCAGCATTTTCATTACCAGGTAAAGAATTTTCAAAATTCCGGAGTTTTTCCTGTTTACCTGGCAATGTGGGAACCTGTGTAGATAAATTACTCAATCTGTTAAATTTTTGCAATCAGAAATACCTGCAGTTTACCGGTACGTGAAATTTGTTGTTGTTGCCCCATAACCCTGCCTGCATTTATATTCATTTATTCATTGAACAGTTAGTTCAGAATATAGTATATAGTGGTGAATGGGGGCTGCTGCCCCCACACCCCCGCTTGCATTAAATTATTAATATTTATTTATTACGCACATACCTGCCATATTTCTGGAAAGCATTCCAGGGGATTTGGTTCAAAATTCCAGGGGATTCCGATATAATTCCAGGGGATTTTTTAACACAGCTTATCAAGCAGAATTTACTAGAAACTAAACTAAGATGCAATATTAAATATAATTATTTATTCTCATTTTTTTAAACAATATTTTTATTATGTTTTTTTTGTAACAGGGTGTCGGCACATAATAAAACTATATAAAACAAACACTATATGAACAGTCTGACAAACTATGATGTGCATAGCACAGACTAACATCAGTTAGAACAATTATTTAAGTTAACTGACATGGACTTGGATGTTATTAACTTGCTGCAGATGCTGAGTTTGAACGCTCAACATATGGTCTCTGCAGTCAAACCAGACCAGGAGTCAGTCTGGATCTTACTAAGTATGCTAAGGGGGTTTGTTTGGGAAAGTCTTTGTGTATTTACATCATAATTTCTATTTTCTGTTCAAAATCCCCATGAAATTTAAATATTGCTGCCCAAAAATTGTGTTCGAGCAACACTACTGAAGTCCATCTGGATCTGTCCCTGAATATATCAAATGTTGCAGCTTGGCTATTACATTTTTATTCCAAGGATGCAAGAATCGGCTTGACTGGTTATTTCTTCCTACTTTGTAATTAAAAAAAATATTTGCAAACATGCCAAAACGTTAATTGTTGGTCGAATGACGAATAATTTTTATCCGAAAGTGTCCCATTATCCGGATACACAGATATTTCGGACATCATAAAAAACCGTCAATCCTTAAACAAGTCCGCTAATTGTACATAAAACAGACGGTATACTTGTGATTTCATTCACAATTACCTATGCAAACAATCAATTATCCAATAAACAATCCTGTTAAGTGTCAATTCTCACTAAATAATCGATAATCCCCTCGATTAAACTAATTAGAGGAATTCGGAACGTTTTGACACAACCGTTAGGAGTCCGAGATACGTAATGGTGTATTCGGCATTTAGACAAATGTCTGATGAGAGCAATGAAAGTGCTTTTTTATACCGTTTTTCTTAACCTTTTTTAATTCCAGTGGATTTTCGTACCCCGCCAGGGGATATGGCAGGTATGTACGCAAGCTCTTTGTAAACATCCGTACTGGTAAACTGCATTCTAGCCCAGAAATTTATTATGTGAGGGCTAAAACAAGTGATTAATTTTGTGAACCACATATCAGTTTCCGGACAGGTCATCAAATTTTTCTTTACAAGGCAAGATACAATTAGCAGCCCTTTCAGTATAGCAAATGGCGTACACTTAATAATTTCGCCTCGGCCGGCTTCCAACGAGACTCGCCCGGTTGAGTAGACACTTCCTTGAAAAATTACACGTCAAAAACCATCTAGCACAGAAGAACAAGGAAACTAAGGAACTTGGCATGGCTTTATATTTGAAATTGGGTTTGACTTTAATTAATATGAATACGTTGTTGATCTCCGAGCACAAAATAACGTAAACATCGTTAATATCTTACTTTCTTTCTAGCAGCCGCTATCTTTTCTCGTTTAGCGCTGTCGGCCATATTAGCAGGTGCGCACACGAAGACGGAAGTGCTTGACTAAATTACAGTTCATCGGTATGAGTTTGAACGAGGCTTTAAAAAGAGTTTTTCGTATTCTGGTATGATTACCCGGAATTATATCGTTTATATCGTATAAATGTCCGATTTTCTCAAAATATAAATATTTTCAAATTTATTTGAAGATAGGAAATATCTGTTGCAATAACGAAATTGTAAACATAATAAAATATTTGCTGTGTTACAAAGCATGCATGATTTTTAGTATACTGTTGTTAAGGCAGTAGCGGATTTGGGGGTATAACGGATAGTCCGTTTATTTTCTTGGGTATTTTCGTTATTTATACATTTAGAATAATGAACATTTATACCAACAGAAAGAGTGAATTCTCCCTTTCACTTTCATGTATTTTGTTTTGATTTCCAACATTCAATGAGAGTTTATCTTATTTATAAGTAGAACGAGGCAATCGGAAGGCTATTTTACTAATGAAAATAATAAACAATAAACATGGAGTTTTATTCAAAAGTCTGTAAACTTTCAAAGAATATGGGTTGGTTTGGTGTATAAATAAACCTGTTATCACTCATAAAACTATGTGCTTAAAAACCTGCAAATTGTCACCAAACAGAGATATAAATAACTACCATGCACTTAGTCAGTAACGGATTGGTATGCTACTTAAGCACCGAGTCCAATCGTTCACTATAGGTCCCAGGAGGAGAACGCATAGATAGACCGCTTTTTCAGGAGGGAATTGGGTACTGTGGTAAGTAAATCGTCTCGCATTTCTTTGGTAATGCAGATATCAGATTAAGACATTGCCTATGCTGATCTCCAATATTTACTCTAAACAATGGTCATCTCACATTCGCCAAACTTTCGGTAGATCTATCTTCTGAGAACATTCTCCACAACTGCACTAGAAAATCGCAAAAAATGGCAAAATCACTCTTTAAAAGCCAATATTTTGATAATTAAGCAATGTTCTGAGCATTTGTTTCGTTCTAAAGATTCGTTTTACACTTGTCTTCTTATGCCATAGGCCTCCACTATTTTAATGTCATTTTAGGAGGATTTAGAACACGAGTAAGAAAATTTTCAAAATGAACGCATGGATAAACTGTAAAAATATGTAGCTTACATTAATTGAAAATTGACCAAAGCAACTACAATAATTATTTTTTTCAATTCTTTCGAATTTTTACAAATGGCGGAGGTTAGAAAAAGGGGGAGTATATCATGAAGTGTCGAAGTCAATACTGTAACATTAGTGTTTCTTGCTTTTTGGTGTCAATATAAATGAATATTAAATTTTACAACTGAAGCAGAGAATAATGAATCATCATGGGAAGCATAGCAGTTATTATGAGATGTCAGAAGTTTCGTTAGCATGATAAATAATTCCTAGTTAATCTCAAAAACTATATAGGCTCTATGGTATCGCTTAATTATTACCGATACGAAACTAGAGACTGATCTAAATGATATTTTAGCAATTCAGCATGAAATATTGTGAAATATAACAGTAAAAAAGTCGATTAGATGTGGGATATTCACGAAAACAAAAGTGGATTTCTAAAATGCCTCCTGCCCATGCGTTCATTTGGAAAATTGATGAAAACTTCTACCCATGCGTTCATTTTAAAAATTTTCTCACTTGTGGTCTAAATCCTTCTTAAACGACTTAAAAATAGTGGAGGCCTATGACATATGAAGACAAGTGTAAAATGAATCTTTAGAATGAAACAAATGCTCAGAACTTTGCTTAATTATCAAAATATTGGCTTTTAAAGAGTGATTTTGCCATTTTTTGCGATTTTCTAGTGCAGTTGTGGAGAATGCACCAACCTAACACTTGTCCCAACATTTTCTCGTAAGAACATACAAGTACAAGTTGTCTTGGTGAAATCACTCCAACCCACCCATCAGCTTAACAATGTTGCATGCAAAAGCACACATTAACATATAAAACAAAAGAAGCTAATAACATTGCAAAGCAAAAGGGGCGGGTACTCAAGGATTTTACCGAGACCAGGGTTGAAGGTTATAAAACTGAGTTTGGAAACCAGTCTCAAATCTCAAGCATCTGATTGGCTGAAATGGCGACCAGTCGCCATTTCAGCCAATCAGATGCTTGAGATTTGAGACTTGTTTCCATGCTCAGTTTTATAACCTTTGGCATAGAGCTCCTGGAGTTAAACCAACAATAATTATAGAAACAAATCGAGCTTCTAGGTTCTTGTACAAGATTTCGCCAATAGCCTTCATAAACTCTTAAACCCCTGCCACCGTCGTGCAACCAAAGAGGTAAGCATAGATGGATTAATCACCCCAGGCCTGCAGAGCGCTGAAGAATATCATTGGTAACCTTTCTTTTTAATTTTACAGATGTTTTTACGAATAACCTGGAGAAATTAGCACTGCCTTTTATTTTCTTAATTTAATAAATTAAATCTCCATAAAACTGAGTGTTTAAAACATTAAATGTTCAGATTATTATATTATTTTATTTTAATAATTCTTGTATGTAGTCCTTTTTGCTATCCACTATCGAATGCTTAAAAGCACAAATGAAAACAAATAATACCAAACAAACTTACTTGAAAATGAAAGACACTTCCGATACGATATAAAAGTAATTAGTTAATGAAGTGCTTATATCAAAAGGCAGCTTGGGTTTGCTACCAAGGTGTTTGTGATGAAGGTCAAGGTCACTGTTGCTAAACAATAGAAATTCAGTTTCTGCTTAATAACTTGAGTTTGCTTTGGCCTATTGACTCCAAACTTGGTGTATGAGTAGCTTATATCAAAAGGCAGCTTGGGATTGCTACCCAGGTGTCTGTGATCAAGGTCAAGGTCACTGTTGCTAAAAATAGAAATTCAGTTTCCACTTAATTAATTGAGTTTGCTTTGGCCAATTGACTCGAAACTTGGTATACGGGTATTTTATATCAAGAGGCAGCTTAGGATTGCTACCCACATGTCTGTGATGAAGGTCATTGTCACTGTTGTTAAAAATAGAAATTCAGTTTCTGCTTAGTGGATACACTGTAGGTGGTTATAATAGCTGGATTCTGTAATACTGGATATACTGTAGATGGTTATAATAGCTGGATTCTGTAATACTGGATATACTGTAGGTGGTTATAAAAGCTGGATTCTGAAATACTGGATACACTGTTGGTGGTTTTAATAGCTGGATACTATAATACTGGATATACTGTAGATGGTTATAATAGCTGGATTCTGTAATACTGGATATACTGTAGATGGTTATAATAGCTGGATTCTGTAATACTGGATACACTGTAGATGGTTATAATAGCTGGATTCTGTAATACTGGATATACTGTAGATGGTTATAATAGCTGGATTCTGTAATACTGGCTATACTGTAGGTGGTTATAATAGCTGGATTCTGTAATACTGGATACACTGTTGGTGGTTATAATAGCTGGATTCTGTAATACTGGATATACTGTAGGTGGTTATAATAGCTGGATACTATAATACTGGATATACTGTAGATGGTTTTAATAGCTGGATTCTGTAATACTGGATATACTGTAGATGGTTATAATAGCTGGATTCTGTAATACTGGATATACTGTAGATGGTTATCATAGCTGGATTCTGTAATACTGGATATACTGTAGATTGTTATAATAGCTGGATTCTGTAATACTGGATATACTGTAGCTGGTTATAATAGCTGGATTCTGTAATACTTGATATACTGTAGGTGGTTATAATAGCTGTATTCTGGAATACTGGATACACTGTAGATGGTTATAATAGCTGTATTCTGAAATACTGGATACACTGTTGGTGGTTTTAATAGCTGGATTCTGTAATACTGGATATACTGTAGATGGTTATAATAGCTGGATTCTGTAATACTGGAAATACTGTAGATGGTTATAATAGCTGTATTCTGAAATACTGGATACACTGTTGGTGGTTTTAATAGCTGGATTCTGTAATACTGGATATACTGTAGATGGTTATAATAGCTGGATTCTGTAATACTGGATATACTGTAGATGGTTATAATAGCTGGATTCTGTAATACTGGATATACTGTAGGTGGTTATAATAGCTGTATTCTGTAATACTGGATACACTGTAGTATATCCAGTATTACAATACTGGATATACTGTCCAGAATCCAGGATATACTGTAGACTGTGTTTATTTCATGATCTGTACGATTATTTTGTCCGACTGGAACAGTTTTTTATGAAACCGTTTTAACTTCAGATTTTTGTTTGATAGATAATAAATTCTTGAAATTCTCAGTAAACTTTCGTAATTTAACATGACAAATAATTATACACATTAAGATGAGAACCATTAATTACATTTGTATAATAAATAACAGCATACATCAAAGCTAGGTTTATACACCTAACCAATGTTCTAACTACACCGATCATTACTTTGAAATATTAATTTCTCCGCATGGAATTTTTTGGACACTGTTTATTTGAAAAATGTTAATTTGTCTTTGAATGTTTAAGAAAACGGCAGACGATTGATAATGGATGTCGATGAAAATAAATGATTTTTTAACAGGAGTTCGGTGCTCTTTATCTAATCGAAATCGGTCCAGAAATAAGCAAAAAACCTACCTGAAGAGATTTTGTGTGTGCACGACATCCAAAAAGTCAAGTGGTATAGCCACTTTATATTCGTACATTTCATAAGCCAACGACAGCATCATACCTCATACCACGTCACGAGACCTCAAAATGATATATCTGTTTATCCCCCCGCCGAGTAGCGGGAGGGGGATATACACACCCGTCAACCGGCAGAGCCAGGAGCGGACGGCACATCCAGGCGCAGACACGGTAAGTTTTTTCATACTTGACAGCGCTGTAAGTAATTATCATTTTCGCTAGTTTTGATTAACTCATGGAAAGAAATATCGGTTGATTTTAAAAGCCAAACGAATTCTGCACATATACGTTGATTTATGAAGTGGTAGAAGGGATAAAAAACATTTTATCGCGATTTAAATACGGAGGTTTGTGATGAAATCTTGATGTTTTGCTCTTTATAGCTAAATGCTCCGTGGATCTGAAAATCTGCATATATCTGTAAGAACTATTGGAAAATTTAACCATTCCACTGGCAATATGTGAAATATTAGCACAAACAGACTTTTAACTAATTCGCGAGGGCTTAGTGAATAGAGCTGGGGTATATAAATGGGCAGGTCCATGGAGCAGAAAACGAGTTTATTGGCGGGGACCAGGAGCAGATATAATCGAGGTCGGAAAATCGTTTGATGTATTGTTGTGACACTATTTTAAGTCTTTAATAATGAAATTTCGTTGACATACAGTGATAGTATTGTCCGTCCGAATGTCTGTTCATGTCATAAAGTATACAGAAACCATTTCCAAATGAGTTTTGTAAGCTTGTGGTGCATGAACTCTCATTAGCTCACTAAAATATCGCTTTTTAATCAGCTTAAGCCTTAGTATATGTTTGCATCTGGATAATTCAAACGGCTTTAAACTATGACGGCATTTTGAAAGTTTGGACTTCATTAAACATTGAATTATTTACCGGTCTGTGTCTTTAAAACATGGTTAGCCATCATTTGGTCATTGAGGTAAATGAGATTAAAGCTTTTGTCTAAACATAAAAATAAGCTCTGGACTTAATTTTGACTACCTCTTTACACTATATCTCCCACGAAAGCAAAAGAACGTTCTTCAATGATTTCAAATAAAAATTAACCATTACTTATCGAACTTCTTCTAGGAATACTTTCACTGTATCTTATAATTTCCTGAGATTTTTTTTAACGTTTATAGAAACTATATATGTTCTGTTCCGAAAACGAAAGTTGAATGGCTGACGTCTAGTTTACACCAGCTAATGTTTTAACTTATTTCACCATCATTTCTTTATCGAATTCTGTTAACAAAAAAAAACGTAAATATGTTTTGTTTTTAGAAGCATTTGTTTTTTCTGCACGTTGGGTATTTTGGTTAAATATGCGATGAAGTGTAGCCTAGTTGTAAACGTTTGCAAACTATGTTGACAATTTCCAGTAATGAAGCCCAAAACGCATTTTCTGTCTCTAAATATGGAATTATAAAATATAGAATTTCTTCTACTTGTATTAAAACTGGCACGCACCAACTCGAGCAACTGTAACAAAATTTGCGAAAAACGACCATGTACAGTGTCTAGCACAGTTATGTACGGAGTGTAAATGAAAAATTGTTTGCGAGTGTACGGTGTTAAATAGGTAACGAATTAAATTTTCGGTCAAAATAAACTTCAGTACCTGAGCATACACATACATTGATTAAGATATTGCGTTTAGTGTCGAGAGCAGGATGCGTGAAGCTGGGTCTTACTATAAGTATTTGTATTGTTAGACCTAGCGTAAAGTAAAACAGTTTAGTATTTTCAAAGAATAAACGTGCTTAATTGAACCATACACATGACACGTAGGCCTAACATAAATACGTAGTAATGTTAGAACGCCGTTTCCGTCCGTCTTTATCACTTTTGATACGTGACCATAATTTTAAAGAGAAATGTAAAACCTTAGTTTATTCCAAAATTTTAGAAAGTTACAGTAGAACTCAAAAATTGTATCAAACAATATTTAATCATGTTCGAGTTATGCATTGTGGAATGAACTAAGCTAGGATTAGGACTTATCATTTTTATCCGGCCTGTGGACTCCATTAAAGAAACGTATGTAAATTATCTCTGGTAAAATATTTGCCTTTACCAGTTAAGCACTATATAGTTATTTGGTTTCTTGACAGGGAATGTGAGGATATATTGCCGGTCTGGGTGTCATATTACCCGAGCCGCAGGCGAGGGATATGACACCCAGACCGGCAATATATCCTCACATACCCTTTCAAGGAACCAAATAATTGTTTTATTATACTGCAAAGACTTTTTCAGACAAAATTAATAAGAAAACATCGATTTTTCGATTATTTCGCTTATTTAATGCCGAACGGCTTAATTCCCCTCTGAGAACCTCAATAATTACATGTCTGACGTCATTAATTTACCTGCATGACGTCACTTCTATAGAAATTGAATGGACTATCCATTTGATTTTTATTTACAAAATTTGAGAATAATCTGATCGTTTTCAACGTTTAAAACATAACAGAAATATTTTCTGTAACAATTTATTAATCCCTAAGCATACCGCTTTATAATTTACAAAATCGGCTTGAAATGATGCATTTTTACCGAAATTCAAAACAAAATGGCGGATGACAACAAACGGTGGGAGGCCAGACGGGGAAATTAAGGCACATCATGACATGCAGTTCATATCTACGGCCGATCCGTAAATACATCAGCGGCAAATTATCCAATCAAATTCAAGGAAATTTCTTTGCAGGTTGCTTGAAAGGGTATGTGAGGATATATTGCCGGTCTGGGTGTCATATTATCCGTCGCCTGCGGCATGTTCCAACCTGGCTGACCTCATTGAATGCTTGATGTATTTTGTGTCCGGTTTATATCGTCTGAACCCTTGGAATGAATTTTATCAAACTTAAGTCAAATGTTCATTCCATCAAGACGATGTGCCGAACCCTATTCCATCATGACTGGCTCAAGGTCAAGGTCACTAGTTGTCTTTGAAGGTTTGAACCATGTATTTCGTTTTTGCTCCATAACTTCCAAACTGCTGGACGGACTGGTTAAACCTCATGATCGTTGCACAGTTACGCTGTAAAAAGTCCCCGTATACATTGTATTTTACGGACAAAACAGTCGGTTTTCTGACGGTACCGAGACCGTTACTGGCGTTCGGGTTTTATGCCGTAATACAGCGTTGCATACTAGGTAATTTTCTGGGAGGAAACACACTGGCTTCAAATTTTTCCAAAAAAGGTGAAATATGCAAGTTATGTTTATTTGGTTTACTGCACTTTATTGCATTCAAAGATTACGTTTTTGGTTGTTTTGCTGGTATATACCCAATGAACTACTATATCATTAGTATATACGCATTTTATTGCTGAAACTTGAAAACCACTTCAGTAATTATTGTCGTTTTTACAAGGTCGGAGTCCTGTATTTTGTCTTAGCAATGCCGTTTGATTTCATAGAGTAGATGCATAATTGTTGCCATGCAGAAAAAAAACAGTTACAAGTGTTATACTTGCACATTTGATTGTGATTTTACATCGGGTATCGTAACTTTACGTTAAAAGTCCTGACAGCTGGTTTCCAGGCCCAGTCCCATAATAATACGGGTATTGACCGTATTTTTATACTGTTCGCACGGTGCGAAAAATTACGGTCAATACTCATATTATTACGGGACTGGACCTGGAAACCAGCTGCCAAGACTTTTACCGTAAATTTTTACGGAAATTTTTTACAGTGTATATTTTTTGATTTGCAATTAAGCACCCATAACTTTTCCAACAATCCCGCATGTGGCGGTGAATATTGCTGTCCTTCCGACTTGCTTGTTGTTCCTATTTTGAAGTGTATACCGGGAATCCACGCTGACAAATTAAACAGACATGATCGGTGCAATTTGAAACATTGGTTACCAGGGGGTCCAACGTATTTGGTTTTTGCGGAAAAGTAAGTGAGGGAGATGTTCTGTGCGGAACAAAATGGTGGAATATTTCGTTATTTTGTGCATTTCCGGAGATATTTTGACTTGGTAAGTAGGTTTACATCACTGTTACCCAAATATAAATACGCCTACCCGGAGACCAGACATGTAAGCTTCACTCGGTTTTTTAACCTATCTTTCTAGAGGCCTTAACAAAAAAGTTATTGAATGTATAAACGGAAAGATTGTTTGTTTGCAAAGTGAAAATAGAAAATTGCGTGACTTGAAACTGCGTTTTTAGTCAAAATATATTTGCCAAAGATATCTTGGCCAGACTTGCGGAAATTCGAAAACTTGATGTCGTCAAAAAATAAAAAAACTTTAATTGGTATAAGTAAATATTTAAAGAAAGCATATGAAACACGAGATGGGTAATTTATTTTTACATTGAAATTATCCCTATACTGTACGTCTTTTTTCCAATGTTTGTATGGTGTTATATAAATTGAGTTAGTGATTATAACTTCACTCTGTTTTGTGTGTGGTTATTTCTAGTCACTTTGATATTGTACCTCATTTGTATTTGATTGTATTTTCTTGTCACTCTGAATGCGTAAAATATGTTTTAAAAAATTGCTGTTGATTGTTAGCCAAAGGCATTTGGTTGCCGATTTTGCTAATAAAAGTTTGTTGTTGTTGTTGTGTTGTTGTAGTCAAAATATATCGTGCTTTGACCTAGTTTAGCTAAATTAACACCGACTTTTTTGCATTATATCTTCACGACGGCTTTTGCACTTTACATGGGTACTTAATGACCAATTTTTTAAAGTTCAAACACCTTAAATGTTTGCCGCGGAAGTGGTAAGCATTGTTTTGTTTGGTGCAGAATCTGAATAACAAACTTGAATGCGTTAATATTAGTGTAAGTAGGACAAGAGCTGGTAACAAATGTTAATAATCAAAACAAAAGCCAATTTGTTACCCAAATACGAATGTCTCTCGTATTTGTTTTGCAAAATTACCTACCATATACATTTGTATATTATTCTGCCTCTTGATATGTGTTCATTACATTATTACTTTTTAGTAGTACTATAGTACTATAGTACATAGTAGTAGTTTACCAAAAAATACATGCGCACCTATAAATATATAGGCGCACCTTTATATGTAAATGGTCATGGCGTTGTTGCATAGTCTCTGTACCTATTTCAGATCGAGACACTTCACGATGCCAAGATATAAGAAGAAGTCTCATCTGCATTTTGAGAAAAGGGGCACGCCATACAAACGTTTGAAGCGTATTTGCGGCACAACAACACCTAAAATGATGATTGATTACTTGACTTGTTAGGTTTAAATAAATGAAGTACTATTTGGGTCAAAAGTAACATTGTACATGTCGTTATGTGTATTAAATATATGTATATCTAATTAAAAGGTTTGTTTTTATATTTAGAGTCGCAACTCTATATTTCAAGGTGCAGGTCAAAATAAAGAGGTGCTCCTATATGTCCAAACAATGAAATAGAGGTGTTCTCTGAATTTAGAGAGGTGCACCTTTACACCTGTGATAAGAAATAGAGGTGTAGTGTACATCTATATTTCGAGGTGCGCCGCTATTTTTGGGACTACCAGTACACGGTACTTATATACTCGTGGACAAAAGTCTTGTGCGGTATGGTTTTCTATAATATCTTTTGAAAGCGTGAAATCTAAATTCCACATTGATTTACAGACATGAATTTGGTATCAATAGAAAAAGATGACATTTTTATGCATATGTTTGTGAAAAAAGAATTTAAGAATTTGAGCCACAACTGCCGGTAGAGTAATGCATTGAAAATTGGCATGCAAAAAATTTCAATCTTCCTATCGGACAAGACTTTTGTCCATTAGCATATATAGATAAGAACATACGTATGTTTGGGTAACAAATCGGCTTTTGTTTTGATTATTAACATTTGTTACCAGCTCTTGTCTTCCTTACACCTATCGCATTCAAGTTTGTTATTCAGATTCTGCACCGAACAAAACAATGCTTACGACTTCCACGGCAAACATTTAAGGTGTTTGAACTTAAAAAATTGGTCATTAAGTACCCATGTAAAGTGCAAAAAGCGCACAGAACATCTCCCTCACTTACTTTTCCGCAAAAACCAAATACGTTGGACCCCCTGGTTACGTAAAGGTATAAAATAGACCGAGTGAATACTTGATGGTCCTCAATACATTTTATGTTACAAAACATATTTTTGTTCATGGACAACCTTTTCCAATTTACAAATAATAATTGGGACTGAATGAAATTGTTAAATTATTGAATAAGTGTCTGGTTACAGTGAATAAAAATTCTGTTTTACAACGCATCGAAAAGACGACATTTCTCCACGATGTAATATTGCAACATTTGCCTCGTACATTGTTGCGTCTTTTATGAAGAAAATTAATATAGTTTTGTAAGGAGTTGTTTTCGAGCTGTTTGAATGAACAAACTGTGTGAATGAAGCTTTGTTTCTTTTATGGGAATCGTATATAAAGTTACGGTCAATACCCATATTATTACGGGACTGGGCCTGGAAACCAGCTGCCAGGATTTTAACGTAAAATTTTACGGGAATTTTTTACAGTGTATATTTGTTAATTTGCAATTAAGCATCCATATTCTTTCCAACAATCCCGCACATGGCGGTGGATATTGCTGTCCTTCCGACTTGCTTGTTGTTCCTATTTTGAAGTGTATACCGGGAATCCACTCTGACAAATTAAACACACATGATCGGTGCAGTTTGAAACATTGGTTACGTAAAGGTATAAAATAGACTGAGTGAATACTTGATCGTCCTCAATACATTTTATGTTACAAAACATATTTTTGTTCATGGACAACCTTTTCCATTTTACAAATAAAAAATGAGACTGAATGAAATTGTTAAATTATTGAATAAGTATCTGGTTACAGTGAATAAAATATTCTGTTTTACAACGCATCGAAAGGACGACATTTCTCCACGATGTAATATTGCAACATTTGCCTCGTACAGGGTCTTTTATGAAGAAAATTAATATAGTTTTGTAAGGAATTGTTTTCGAGCTGTCGGAATGAACAAACTGTGTGAATTGAAGCATTGTTTCTTTCTTCCATTCGAAATTGATCCGTTTGCGCTTCCTTTATACATGTAATTTTTTTTCCATCCAGTGATTTCAGAGATTACAATATCCGGCATTATGCTGTAGATGTTAGAGTAGACCCCTCTTAAGTTTAAATGACCACTACACGTATATGATTCTGGCAAATAGTTTTATTGTTAAACATGATCTGTAATCTATACAATTATCAATTTTTATAGGTAATAAGTTGTTAGATTTCTTACTTAAAAGTTTATTTGAAAAAGAACTTGTACTAAATTCTCGAACTTAAGTGTACTTCCAAACATAAAGCATTTCATTCCGTGCTTAATTTCACTGGTGTATGACGGCCTCGTGATTCACTGTTAACTATATTACTGGTCCAGTTCATTCTATTCAGGGCTGAAGGTTATAAAACTGAGTTTGGAAACCAGTCTCAAATCTCAAGCATCTGATTGGCTGAAATGGCGACCAGTCGCCATTTCAGCCAATCAGATGCTTGAGATTTGAGACTGGTTTCCTTGCTCAGTTTTATAACCTTGGGCACAGATGATTCCAATGCTGGTGATCCGGGAACAATTTGTTTTTGTTTCTGGATTCCAAGAGATTCTCTGAGCGTTTTTAGCAAATGTAATTAGCAAAAGATCAGTTTTCATTATGTTCGAAAGATAACAACATTAACTAAAGCAGTTGAGAAGGCAACTCTGTATATTTTAAAAACCTGAAGACTTCGCTAGAAGTAGACTCTCCCTTTGTACAGACTTAATGCTGTTCACAAACTTATCGTAAAACAAAATTATTTTGTTAAAATGCGTAACGCAGTCACCAGTCATGAGAAACTTATTAATTGTAAGTTCTTTCCAATGTTTAAAACAACTGCAATGTCCAACAATCGGAGCGAAGACCGAGTTTCCACCGGCATGTCCACATACAACCGGAGATAACAGGAACAACAAACATTGCTGGGACGTGCATTGTTCTTGACTGAGTGTCAAATCCATTAAATTAAATAACTGACTAGACAATAGCTATAGCATATTCCTTTTAGATAGCATTAGGAAGATAAATAAATAAATAAATTATAGTAAATAATAAACACACAACTGAAGCAAGAAAAGAAAGCGGGAATTACGGCACAGTGTCATATGAACGCGAAGAAATCATTGTAAAACCTTTTATTGCTATTCAAACTTGATAAGTAACTGTCATTTACCGGGAATAAATGACACGTGCTCGCTATCTATGGAACTAGCATTAACTGATATTTGAAAATGTTTTCGCTTAGCCCTTATTTGCTTCTTACCCGGCTTAAATAAAATGCAACACCAGCGTATAAAATCAACAGTGTATCTATCACAGCTATTCCAGTTCATTCCAGTTTGATCCGGATCTGCCGAATCTCAAACTTGGTAAAGACATAGATTCTTTAATTTGTCGTTCTTTCATATGACTCAAATATGCTTGAACACGTGACATTAAATCTTCCATCTTGTGTCGTTTAGCAGCTGAAAATAGAGAATATATTTAATAAAAAATATATCAAAATAATCATATTGTTCGGCCCATTTAAAGTGTTTTCGTAATAAGGGAACATTTTTTTTATTGTATTGACTATTGAGGCATTCTTTTTAAAGCTTATTTTGTCAACTAACTTTATTAAGGAGCCGTTTTGGATAACTTGTTTAAATAAAATTTGAATACTGCGATAATCTTTCTTGGACACATTTTGATGTTACCACTAATTCATGATGTAACCCTTTTTAGACACCTCATCATGTTTTCGTTGATTACCGCTAAGTTTAGACACCTCATCATGTTTACGTTGATTACCACTAAGTTTAGACACCTTATCATGACTCAGACTGTAAACATTTAAAATCGCTTTTTACGATCCCTTATAATGTCAACGTTGATTACCGCTAAGTTTACACACGTAATCATGTCAACGTTGATTACCGCTAAGTTTAGACACCTAATCATGTCAACGTTGATTACAGCTAAGTTTACACACCTAATGATATAAACGTTAATTACCGCTAAGTGTACACACCTAATGATATAAACGTTAATTACAGCTAAGTTTAGACACCTAATCATGTCAACGTTGATTACCGCTAAGTTTAGACACCTTATCATGTCAACGTTGATTACCGCTAAGTTTAGCCACCTATTAATGTCAACGTTGATTACCGCACCGCTAAGTTTACACACTTTATCATATAAACGATGATTACCGCTAAGTTTACACACTTTATCATATAAATGTTGATTACCGCTAAGTTTACACAACTAATCATGTCAACGTTGATTACCGCAAAGTTTTGACACCTTATCATGTTAACGTTGATGACCGCTAAGTTTAGACACCTAATCATGTAAACGTTGATTACCGCTAAGTTTAGATACCTTTTCATGTTAACGTTGATTTCCGCTTTGTTTATACACTTAATAACGTCACGATGATCACCGCTTTGCTTAGACACCGTATGCTTAGGCATATTACCCAGACCTCCCGAAAGTTGTCAGACCGACGGACCTGTCCGGTAAAATTTGGGCCGGTCTGACGTGTTTTTGTATGTTATCATAACGAATGTCAGACACAAATTTGAACTGCTATTGTGCTAATTTCTATTTTTTACATGTTTCTGTCAGACAGAATCAGTTTTGGTCTGACAGATTTCACCTCTTGCCTGACAAAATGTCTGACTCTTTCTTTCAACTATTGGGAAGTCTTATTATCATGTCAACATAGAGTTGTCTATTGACATGTTAAGATATGTTGTCTTTACCGCTATATTTAGACATGTGGTCATGTAAACGTAGATTAACAAAATATTTTGACATGTTGTTATGTAAACGTTGATAAGAGCAGTGTTTATTACATGTTGTCATGTTAACGTTGATTACCGCTGTGTTTATACATGTTGTCATGTTAATGTTGATTACCGTTGTGTTTATACATGTTGTCATGTTAATGTTGATTACCGTTGTGTTTATACATGTTGTCATGTTAACGTTGATTACCGCTGTGTTTATACATGTTGTCGTGTTAATGTTGATTACCGCTGTGTTTATACATGTTGTCATGTTAACGTTGATTACCGCTGTGTTTATACATGTTGTCATGTTAATGTTGATTACCTCTATGTTTAGCCTTGGCGTCTGTTTCATCGTCCGTTGATTGTAAAATTTCCTCTGGAGGTTTCATATTTTCTTTTAAGACCTCTCTAAAACGTAGTTTCTTCAGTAAAAGTTTTCTTAGACCTGTGAAATGAAAAACTGCAGTTATCATTGGGTCACCTGTCTTCTAATGCTCGACACATTTATAAGCGTTATCAGAACATCCATTTTGAGGGTGCGGGCGGAGGCAATCGCTCGGATCTTTGTGGCTGACGCCACTGCAGTTTGATATCATTAGTTGGTGGAAAAAGGAAGACTTTGAGGACATTTTACCTTAGCCTGACCTTCATTGAAGCTTTAAACATTCCTTAGGGCATTTACATGCTTCGATGCTTTGGACATGGGCTTTGTTTTCGAATCCACGCCCGTAGCTTACATTGTCTGTAATGATCCTCTTGCAAAAGACATTTTAAATGTCTCAGTGTATAAATATGAATAAAAAGGAACTGGATCGTAAACAACAAACATATTTAAAAATGTATTTACTACCATGCGATTAAAGAAGCCCCAGTTTATGTTTATTCAATTTATTAAACTAACACGCCTTACTAAAGAACCAGAAAACTATTTTTAAGCTTTAACATTTAAGATATTATTACAAAAATACCACAGAATTTACCTGCATTGTCGTCTGAATCTAGATCTAGGATGTCCCTTATTTCTGGATCTAATTCCTCATGCTGTTCATCGGTTAGGTAAAATGCAGCTGTTGTAAAGTAACAATATGTTACTAGAGTGATCAGAAGTGCTAAGGAAAGGTGATTCATTTTGTTCATCCAACGTTAACCTTCAGCTGTTTTCTGTAATGAAAAAGACAACACATTTTTTTCAAGAATATCTGTTGTTATGTTTGAATTTGAATCCCCATTTAATTCGTTTTGCATTTCACTGCACGTTACTGAAATCCTTGTTTTCGACATGTTTACCATATCGGTATCATTTAAACACGTATACAGTTCTGTAATATCTTGTAAAAGTATAATTTCATTTACATTCAAATAAGTCAAGATGCATTTATTTTGAGTAAAAATAAAGCAAATTATTTCATAGCTAGTTTTTTGTACAGGACTGGAATATCGCTTGCATTTTCGAATAACCGTGTTCAATTTCACTCATGCCGCTGAATATCACGGTATGGACCCGGATAATGGAGTTCGCGGATAAAGAAAGATTGTGCTCATAAAAAATAAATCAAAACTGTTTTAAACACGAAACTGTTGTAATCAAAACCCAAAACATCGAAATTTAAAAGGCTTTCACACTTCAGCCAGAAACATAGGTATTTTCCTTTATACACGTAAACAATCTTTTATTGGGCACCCTTATTCAACTCGAATACTACCTATTGTATGCTTTTTTGCATTTGACAAAAGTGTATAACAACTTACCCCATTCATTGGGCATGTCTCTGGTGAAATTTTACCCCAGCTTCTATTTTTTCCATATTCAGATACTTATAAGTATTTTTGATAACTGTTTCATTTAAACACGTGAATATTGTTTAGGATATGAATGTTGACCAAAACATGTATGACTTTTTATAAATATAGTCACCATGGATGAACAGTTGGAAAACGATTCCATAGAGGGCATTTATTTATGTTTTTATTTATTGTGAATTCCGGTCGAATTCATGTATAAATTTGTTTTTCTCATAGTGTTCGAACGAAAACTATGTACATCTATAACTTTTGCGAGAGAACTGTTGCGAAAGTTTCATGTGATACCTGTAAAAGCATTAGTGACATACGCATTCAGGATCAGACAGTCACAGAATATAAGTGTGTCCACGCAGACAAATCATAGATCTGTATGAATGAGGGCAAAAGTTTATAATTTAATCAATTAAAAACGACACCACCAAAAAAGAGAACCAGACGTGTCAATAGATTTCCACCAGGATTAAAGCAGCAAGATAAAGATGTCAATATTTTGGTTTATTTTTGCATATATATGAACATTTTATCCGTTAAAATATCAATATCTTTGTATTAAGTTGTAAAATATATAATTTAGGTCAAAACTCCATGTTTATTGCGGGACGAAATATTACTCTATAACAATATGACCCAACAACTTATCCCACCCACCCCTTGTCGCACTTCAGAGTCGCTAAATATAACATACTGCCTGATTTATTTTTAACGCTAGTTTCAAAGAAAATACAAATATTTATGTTAATTTTTGTTTGTGCTTAAGACTTGTATATGCAATAAGGAGGAAATATCTAAATATTTTCGAAATTCGATAAAAATTACATGAACATAGTAAACTAAGTTTTTCCTAGCTAATCTGAATACTACCCGAGTAATTTCAATGAAATTTCCACTCAACATAGAGGCAACTTAGAAGGTTAATGTAGTACCCATACCAACCTTATCAGTGATGCTATGTTGTCGCAAAATTTAGTGTATCAACTTGCCCCGTGTAACAATTTGCACCGGTCTCTATGATAATAAACTTGGACTACGTAGAATATTCTCCATCTATATACCTTATAATATATTACCGCTTAAAGCCGTATTTTTGTATTGTGTGTGGAATGGATGTGAGGTCGGGGAATTATCTTATATAATATTTGCGATCTGATAACATTGTGAATTTTCTGAACATTCTACAACAAAACAGGTGACAAACTATAAAATTTATGTAATTTCTCTGGGCGATGTCTGGACATCATATCTTCAGACATTATAATGCTACTACAATATCATTTCATCCTCGGCCTGGCATTTTCCTTTTTATTTTCAACTTTATTTCAACTAAAAACAACAACAACAACAAAAAAAAACAAACAACAACATATTTTCTGAAAACATTTTCTCCAGCTTAATTCTTACTCAGAAATAGCTTTCTTTATTCTTTTTTTAAAATTGTCATCAACTAGAATAATCTTGATTATGTTGTTTCCATGAATTTCATATTAACAACACGAAATGAATCATTCACCGGACGCTGGCAATAAAGAATTGTTTCATGCCTATTCAGGAAATCAACCCCTGAAGTGTGATACAAATTAAAAAGTGTTTGTATTCAAAACATTCATTTAAAAGCGTTTCTAAATCTTTATAAGAGGTTATTGAAAATTAATACCCGATCAAACGCCGACTGTGACTTAATTGCAACATCTGAACTACTAGTTGCATCAGAACGCAGTAAAACTTTCAGTTAGCGGCTCACAGAATGCACGTTCATTACGACGGCATTACTAAATAATGAAGTTGGTATAATAGATTGTTTACAACACTCAGATCGCTTTCAGTCCTGTATTTCTAGGTATCAGCGTCACAACGTGTGTTCGAATGCAAGCGGAGTCGAATGTAGCCTATACACTTGATCTTATGATGAGTATATTTAATGCATATTATATTACAACTATGGGCGTATTCCCTTGCTGTCTCCGGCTCAGTAGAGTCACGCCAAAATCGGCAAAGAATTTTGTCATCAAGTCAAATCAAATGCATTCCATTTTTGCAAAGGACCTGTAATAACGAATCACTTAACAAGGGCTTCACGACCGCCGTACGTCACTATACACTTGCTGGCTAGTATTTACGAACTATATTAATTATTTCATACAGCTTAGTACTAATTTCGAACGCCGTAAATCACTATATCGGGCTGGCTAGTATTTACGAGCTATACGAATTATTTATACAGGCTAGTGTTTAATAACTATATAGATGATTTATATAGGCTAGTGTTTTATAACTATATAGATGATTTATACAGGCTAGTGTTTTATAACTATATAGATGATTTATACAGGCTAGTGTTTAATAACTATATAGATGATTTATACAGGCTAGTGTTTAGTAATTATATAGATGATTTATACAGGCTAGTGTTTAATAACTATATAGACGATTTATACAGAATAGTGTTTAATAACTATATAGATGATTTATACAGGCTAGTATTTTCGAACGCCGAACATCATGATAAACGGACTGGCTATGTTATTTGTTTTGCGGAAGTATTTACGAACGCCGTGCACCAATATATTCAGGTTAGCATTTACGAACAAGAACACTTCACTTCACTCGGTCTAGTATTTACGAAGCAGGACACCACTAAACACGGCTGATTTTGTGATAGTAAAGACTTAAATTATTAACATGTATATTGTCAATGATTAGCTTCTGTTTTGAGAAATGGAACTATTACCAAACAATTCACATTAAGTGTTGATCTCTATATGCCATTGTCTTTTTAATGTATCGGTATTTGCTATAAATCACGATAAATCATATTGGTAATGAACAGTGCTCTTAAACAAATTAATTATCAGTGAATGGTCTCTGTCAACAAGGCATTATCAACCATCAACAATTACAGTCAATACTTGCGAGCTTTTCCCATCCGAGTATTACATCGCGAAAACTTGTAACTTGATCTCTGGAACTGGAGATCGATTTATAACGGTTATTGTTTTGTTGTATTCACTGACAATGAAATTCTTGCTTTACCTTTCTCTTGTAAACATTGTTCGGTCCATTGGTGTAAGCCCAATCATGCATTTTATTGCAGTATTCTCTATGAATGGGGCTGTCTATCACGTGTTTACCTATTGAATTGCACTTTTAGAGATTTTCCAGAGTTACGCATGTGTATCAGGTGTTGAGACGTGATAAAGATTTGACAATGCAGAAGATCATTAGGTAACAACATCCAGGAGCCAAATTTCCACCAGTTCAATCACAATTATTGGAACTCTTAATCTGTATGATGTTTGTGCAACGTGAGAGGAGGGGGTGGGGGCAAAGTAACTATCTACATGTACTAGTACATTAATGTTAAGTTTAAATGCACAAAAAATTTTCTACTAAAGTATACTGCTTCACGTCAAAATAATGTTGAAACATACATTTCATACATTATAAAACAAAACAAAAACAATAAAATAACAAACATCACGAATTCGCTTTGTTTTACCTCTAATACCAAGATTTAATTCGAAATACTGCTTCCTTCAGTAAATCCATCCTCTGCATACTGGCAGTTAGGAGAAGGGTCACACTACTAATAGTACCACATTTAAACACACTGATATCAATAGTCCTCTGGACCACAAGTCCGATGATGTAACCTCTTGTTTTAAAAAGGTAACCAATATCAAAACATGTGTGTCACAACAATTATATATGTAGATTTTCAGTTATCGTTTATTTTGCACTCCTTGGAAAAAAAAACGTTTATTATCAAATCACATTTTAACACGCGACTCGCTTTGGTTACCTCTTGTTCACACGACGAAGGGAGTGTTTTAAGAGTTCACGAAGGTTTCTATCGAAATCTTGAAAAAAGTAGAGGCTCGCCCAGTTTTTGTTCGTCCTGACGTGTTCTCGCAGTGCTCTGGTAACAGATAGGTCATCGAGCACCAACCCATTTCACTTGAAAATGCTATTAAGCTACATTCGTTTGTATGATGGTGCGCTTTTTCAGGCAACATTGTCAAGCAAATGGGTAGAATCGAGTTAATTTACCAAGGCAATCTGTATTTGATTGGTCATTTGTGTATCGTGCCTTTTAAAATCACATGATATCGTTTAAAGTGGGTTATTTATTATATGAATGTTTCACTTTCCTGATAAGATTTGCAAATGGTGTGTTGATTCTCGTCATTTGGTAATTTTTGTATAACAAAGACATTGAATTTACTTTATATTTATGATCATATGCCAACAACAGTCTTCAACTTAAGCTTTAATCTTGTAATAATTGACTTTGGAACAGTTTGGCACTTTTGAATCGACATATGTTTGTCTCGAGTCAACCTCAGATTGGGACCTAGTCATGCAGACGTAAACTTCATAGCGATGTGAAATGGGAGAATACCACAGTCATATTTAAATAAGTGAGAGTGTATTTTTAATACATTGCCCATTACAGAGTCGGTGAAATAGAGCTAAATATTAAGTTTTAAACAGAGCTATATCTCGAGTGTAACACTAAAACCCCCCAAAACGATCGGTTCTCTCATGTTAAGTACTGGTATTAAAGTTATATATTGTAAAATATTATTCTGTAAGAGACTTAACCTAATTCTAATTGAAGAATTATTTGGCATATGAACAATTACCTCATATAACTGTATGAGCAGGTTATTTCTTCATACTGGCATTACTACTCGGCAAACAAGATGGAACATAGTGTTGTTGCTCTTATGCTCCTAAATTCAACTTATTGTGATGTTGAAAACAAACAGCAGATAATAATAGAGGATCATTTCAAACAGATTTGATCATGTCCAAGACATCAAGTCGGAATTAAGCCAAATACCACGCACGTCTTTTAATTCCGGATTCCGTGTACATTAGCTAATTATCCAGAAAACACACGCTAATTTCCGCTGTGTCTCAAAGCTGTCGGGGCTTTTCGCGTTTTACCCATCATTTTTAATCTACCGATTTCACGTGGTGTGTTTCCCAGAATAAATATAATCCCTTATCATTTGAGTGTCATGTAATGTCTAGAGGTACAACTTTCTGATACACAAGTATCAATAGAAAAAATATCAGTCTCCTAAGAAAGTTGTTAAAAACCTCTTAACATATAAAATAATACCATTCATTTCTTTACTTTTTGTACCCTTATCATATGTCTGTTTATAATTTTTAGCAGTTTCTTTTGGTTAAAGTTTGAATAAACGTCACGGAAAACAACATATCATAAACGTCACGGAAAACAAAATATCATAAACGTCACGGAAAACAACATATCATAAACGTCACGGAAAACAACATATCATAAACGTAAGGAAAACAACATATCATAAACGTCACAGAAAACAACATATCATAAACGTCACGGAAAACAACATATCATAAACGTCACGAAAACAACATATCATAAACGTCACGGAAAACAACATATCATAAACGTCACGAAAACAACATATCATAAACGTCACGGAAAACAACATATCATAAACGTATGGAAAACAACATATCATAAACGTATGGAAAACAACATAGATATGGTAATATTTCAGGTTCTGTTTGCTCGGACAGATCAGCCGAAATAAAACGCAGTGAATGTAGAATGTAACGCTCTACGTCGTCTTGGGACTGCTTTTAAAATTAACAGGAACATGTTTACCATAATGATAAGCTTGAAGAAAAAGTGACCGCATAAACTAATAAACAATATTTTATAGACGGGACGGAGTAATCTGAATATATAACTGTACACCTTCAGCTGAAACGACAATTTGACCGGGAGCGCACATCGCGAAAATTGTGCAATGTTTCATTAATTTTTTTTCAATAGTTTCCAACTTTGTTAATTGTATGCAGTATATTGTTCTAAAAGATATATCCTAATTATTAATGTTTATATTTCCTTTTAGAGATAGTAGAAAAAAGGATTTGTATAAATAATTGTCTGAAAATACGTTTCAATTGCATAATTAGTAACTACGTTTGTTAGGAAATATTATGATACAATTTGCAAACTTTTTATAAGTCTGTAACTGAAACGACTATTTTCACCGTATTTGTATTTCATTAATATATCTAGCAACTCGCTTTTGTTACTTTTATCAGTTTTCTTTGATCAACAAGTGTGATCCCGGCGTTGTTATTGTCCGAAACTGTTGATGAATAACCTAATAAACAAAATACGCCAAATAAATTAATTTCTAAGTAAAGAAGAGCAGGAAATAACGTGAATGAATGTTTTATTATCATTTTATGGCTCCGGTGCCTGTTTAAAAAACAGACAATATTCTCGGTGCTGATTTGAATTAGAATTGTACCGATAAAGCGGGATTTAGACGTGATTTCAAAATGATGTTCTTATATACTCTTATTAAAGAACACCATAAAAGTCAAACAAAAAACGATAAAAAAGGGCGATTAAAGTAATTGACTTGAAATAAACCATATCACGGATAAACAATCTGTTGAACAGCATGTGACATTATTGTTGCTGTACTTTTTCTGGTTTGTATTGTTATTGTTGCTGTTATTCTGCGCCTTAGATTTTTTCACTCTGATGTTTTCTGGACGAATTATGGGTCATGTATTATATTTATTATTTAACTTTAAAATTTAATAGATGATGTTTAATACGTACATCTAGTTTGACCCAAGACAGATAAGAGGGTTACTAAAAAAGTTCAGAAAAGATGTTGTTTTGGTAAATACGTGATTTTTGTTACTTATGCATTCAAAATCATTGTTTTAGAAATAAAATGTATTGTTATGAACGTTTTTATGGGTTTTTAGTGTTGGGAAATCGGTTGCAAATCATAATCAATCATCGGTTGGAATCGGTTGCCATTTCCGATGCGATTTCACGATTATAATCGGTTTCTTTATTTACGCAGTGTTAGGTTTACAAATAGTCTAAGATCAGTAGCTTACATAATTACTGGATACTAATAATTTTCAACTTTCTGACCAAAAACCGAATCAAAATCATTGCTGCCCAAAAAGGTGTGTGCAACTGAACTGAACCCCTCTAGATCCGCCACATTAATTCTCAAATGCAAAAATGTTGCGTTTCCTATGAATAATATACTGATTTTAAGGCTGAAGACACACGATAAGAGGTCTAGTTAATGCAATACATATTTATTCGAAGAATTTTTACCATCGTCATATAGCTACGCAACTCAGACGCTCGACAAAATCGGCGCCATTTTGGGTTTTTGCTTGTTGCCTGAATTTTTGTACTATTTGCAACAAATTCTGCAAAGGCCATTGTTAGGTCTAGGTTTTTTCTGTGCGATGGAAGTTCTTCGTGAATCTTGTAGAATCTAAAGTGCTTCTGATTAATTTTTTTGCCTAAGTTCTCGTAAATCTTTCTTTTTAATTTTCAATTTTTCAAAGTGATTTCCCTTTATGGCCGGTGTAAAAGCCGGAACCCGTACCTTTATATTTTGTCTCTAACACTGCGCATGTCTCGACTGTTAATCGATTATGAGAGAACGGCATCGATCATCGACATCGAGAAGCATTTACACGTCGCTAATCGATGTCTTCCGATCATCGGCACATCACTAGTAGAAACCTAAGTTTTTTAAGTGAAATTGTTAAGTGATTTTGAAGGGGTAGAAGAACTTTTTGAACATCCCTTTTAATAACGGAAGTTATGTTTGATTGCTCTCCCTTTGCATGTAAATATTGTATAGGAAGGATTCACAGGTAGCCAATATGCTAAAAATAGATTCACTGATAAGAATTGACCTTAGCAACCTTGCTAGCGGTACAAATTTTGTATGACTTGCATTCAGTTTACTATAAATTAGCTTGTGTTGAGGCATGGATCTGAAACCAAAATCTATAAAAAAAAAAGTTTATAGTCCGATTTTACGCGTTGAGCCGTGAATGCACTTTTGTATTTATAGATTTTTGGAATATTCCACTAAATAGGGAAGTTAGATTTTCCTATCATATCTCATAATTTTGAAATTGACAGACATGTAACAAAAAGGTTTCATAGCCGTGGCAGTAACGCTTCTGATTTCTGATAATGTGTCATAAGGGTTGTGAGTTCGAATCTTGGGAGCGGATCTTATTTTTAATGTCATTCTTTTCATTACAAATATGTAGACACCAACAAAATTGCCAAAAACCGTGCAAATGTTTAGTAAGCTTTCATCAAGTCAGTTGTTAGATGTCGCGATCGAAGCTTACTCAAAATACAGTTTTCGGACGATGCCAATACATTGTACAAAATGGTATTGAAAAGAAGAGAATGTTATGAAAGTTCCATTAACTACAATTGTTTACAGAAAGTCAGGATTCACAACTGTCAGCGCCCCTTAGGGGCAGCGGTGAAAGGGGGACGGCAAGCTGCTCAACAACAATATATTTAAAAAATGAACAGGAACTAAATCAAAGGGCTTTGCAAAGGATAATGATAAACCAACAATTAACTTAATAATATCATGCGGACTAAATTAATATTTCAAAAAGTAAATTAAAGACAAAAATAAAAAAAGTTACTTAATTGGATTCGAACTTGCGTGCAATTGCAATGTTTGGCATCTTAGCTCGAGATCCTTATCCACTGAGCTATTTCGCCGTGACTAACTTTTGGCTGCTGAACATTTTTTAATGTCATATAAGTTAAGTAAATTAACGGTACCTTTGTAAATTAACGTACTTTACCTATTTAGGATTATAACAATGGACTTGTCCAAAAGGTCACAGCTCACGGGTCAAAATCGAACTATAGTAAGACACAACAATGTTGCTATGGTGTTTGTAAAGGTGACTCGAGGTATACAGACAAAGATGGCATGAAAGATGTATCTTTATACCCTTTCCAAAACCAAAAACAAATGAACATAAGTTCAAAAAGTGGATAAGTGCATGTGGTCGGCTGTATTTTATTATTGACCAAGCAAAAAATTTAAAAAGTGTGTACATGTAAATTCAGTTGATATTTTGTTGGAGGAAAAGGACCTACAGAAGGAAATCCAGACCCTATTCGAGCCTCTTACATTCCGCTTTAGGTATAGAAAATTAAGTCAATCGTTTAGCTGTAGACATTTTATTTTGCATGACAGAATAGTAATTTTGCTGCACCTATATAGATTTTCTCTTGTGAATTATGGTACTATAAATTTGGAACCATTTGCCCTAATCAATTAATAATAATGTCCTTCTCGTCCCCAGCTTCAATACCTGCCTTGCATCTGAAAAACAATTACAACAACAACAAAAACAATACATTTAATTTCTACATTTGATAAAATATACTTAATGACAATGAACAACAGGAAACAGATTGAACCAATTCATTGTCACATTTAGCAAAAAGTGTTTCTTTTATTTTCGAGGTACAGTTTTTATTACGCAATAACTTTTTTATTATAAATAAATTTTCATAATTTTGGTATCTAAATTACTGCAATGCATTTGGTATTATGAAACTGTGAAAAATGTTGATAATATGTATATTTTCCTTGTCAAAATGCAATTATCCCCACCGTCCGTTTTTAATTGTCCTTAAGTATATTAACTTATTACTAGTAAGAATACCTACATACATAATTAGCCATATTAATTTTACAATATTGTAAACATAAATATACAGAAAGATTAGTCATGATACATCATAAAGATACTGAAACTGCACCTGTTTCTGACCACCTCCAGCTCAAGATTATATAATGCATGCTTTAACTGCTTGATATGAAAATAATATGAGAATTTCTATGAATCTTTTCAATTAATGCTTGCCTTTTCCCTGACAAATTTAAACCTTGACACTGTAATCAAAGTTTTAGTTAAACATTTGAATGCTCAGGTTATGTCAGATGAGCGAAACTTAACTCAAGGTTCAGCATTTTCTGTTAAATTTACAGCAAAGATCTTATCACAAGGAACCATTGTTTACACTGTATTGTACCACCTTCCTAGAATGTGTATCATGTGGTACTGATAACACAAATTGATGACGTAGCTGTGAATCCTTCCTATAGACGATTCTATAAATTAAGTCTTACACGATTAATCCCCCTGAATACTCTCTACATCCGCCATTACACCACTGCAGATCTGAGAAAACATTACTTCAATAACATGCCTAAGTTACAATTAATCCTTAATAAATATATTAATTAAAATGATTGAAGAATCAGTTAAGTGTTGCTGAATTGATAGACACAGGAGAGATAGTAATAAGAATTTTAAAATCACTAATTTTTACAGACTGAGCGTTATTTTTCTTAGAAAATATACCGAAAATATATCTATTAAGTAAACCATATTTTAGTTCTTATTTAAAAACGGTAATTTTAATACTGGATTTCGGGCATTTTTCTGCATATATTTAACGGGGACAAGTGTACGTGATAAATAAAATATTAACTAGTTCAAAATTATGCTGATCGATTCAGCGGTAAATATTATGCTTTCAAACAAACAACAACAACAATCTTAATTGTAAAGTAACATCAGACAAGAAAAATATGACAGCGAGTTCTACAATTTTCTTAATAGTGAAATGCGAACAGTTTTTTTCCAAATGCAGCATACACAACTTCCTGTTGGAATAGAGTAAAGAGTGAATGCAAACATGAAACCTCATATGTGGTTTTACGATCAAAATTATAAATAACAACAACAACAACAAAACAGTGATCAAAAGATAATTTTGTTCTGTTTTTTTTCGCGAAATTAACTGTTTTCTGGCAAATGTTTTCTCCGATTATTTCGGTAGATAGAAAATACGTGTTTTTACATAAATATAAATTGAATATAAAGGCAGTTTCTCGAGTGTCAAAAGTAAACAAATTCATACACAAATTAATGAATTAATTGAAACTTCCACATGAATCCTCATTATGAAAAATATAATATTCAGCAAGATAACTTAGATAAAGAAAAGCAAACAACGCAAATTTTAGTTTTCAAAGAAATATATTTTACACTGTCTGTATCAGCGGGGATTTTTAGAGTGAGAATCAAGCTACATTGATACGGTATATCAAAATACAGAGATTATAAAACATAATTAAATACTCACATTTAAAACAATTTTCTACCGTTTTTGGCAAATATATATATCCAAGGCTGAGTGCAATACTGTTCTATAGAAATAAGAAGCAGATAGAATAATTTCGCACTCTGCCCTCGAAATATTATAATGCCTCTATCGTCGGAAGATGAAAATTTATCATAAATCATACATAATTAGTTCTTTTACATATAATATATTTATATAATGAATATTTATAATGGCATTTCTTAAATTTCAAATTTTAACATATTTTCTGTCAAAATTATAAGAATATAGGTTGTCGTTATCATTGCGTGGATTTCGGCAGATATAAATTGAATTTTCGTACGTTGTCGCTCTCATTACGTAATTAGAATAGAGGTAATTTAGCCTAATTCTCTTGAAAAAACAACAACATTTTGTTATTAACTATCAAAAATATAATATAATATTATAACAAGTTATAACAGCATTATTTATATATGTAGTTTGAGCTTTTCGGAGTTTTGTTACAAAACTACATAGCGTTTTCTATATAAGACTTTCAGGAAATCTGCAGTGGTGTAATGGCGGACAGGTCACGTGACAAACAAGATGGCGGCGGTCTAATTATTAGAAATAGAATTGTCTATTGAAAGGTTCTTGTTAACCTTTAACAATTTCATTGTGATCAAAGATTTCTTACCACTAATGTGGATTGCATAAAACACCTTTTTACTTTGTATCATTTAATTGCAACATCTATTTATGTCAGAAGTTCTCATGTCTATGTTTTGTGATATCTAGTCTAATTAAACGTTTTTACTACATTGCTTAACTTATGTGGACAATATCCACTTCCCTCTACCCAGGGATCTTTCATCCATGCTGATATTCTTCAAGATATCATTGCCAGTCATATGTGATATTCAATAAAATTTACCACTTATATAACTACTTATACTTGATCTCTATTTCATATCATAGGTCAAACAACTATTCACTTCATATCTACAATCAGATGGATCCAATCACAAATTTGCTCAGGGACATTACATCATTAGCATGAATGTCGTCCACATATAACACGTGTGTGTTATACTTCACTTGTTATGCCTGTCATTTTCTATCAAATAAGCAATGTTATATTATGGTCGTAAATTAAAACTGTTATCGACAAGACTTCTGCTATTCCCATTTTCAATCGAAATTTTACCTGTAATATAGTGACGTTGAAAATGATGGGTTTTATATTTTAAGTTTAGGAAAGTGATTACAAAATGTTGTGTTTTTTATTTAAAAAGATGTTTAAAGAAGTTCCGGCAATTTCTTTTGTTCATTTGTTTTAGTTCGAGTCGTTTTAAAACGAAAGTTGATGATGTAAATATTTTCTGTATTTAATAACATTCGAGGCTCCCTTGAGGCGTACCCCAGAAACACCCAAACAAAACAATTAAGTTGGCACTTGCTGAAATGTATATACATATTAACATATATGTGTACATATATAGCGTATAACCAGCACAAAGTTTTTTTTTTAATTTTAAGAAACAAATAGAATAATATTACTTTTTTATGATACGATACTATTTTGGTAACAAACTCTCTACCATATAGTTTATAACATCTCTGATAATCTTGCAAAAACAATACATTGTTTTCCTTTCATAATTAGTATAATTATCTAAACGCTATGTTATTATATTTCAAACGCATATATAATAGCGTTGAAGTCAGTATGGGGCGAGATTTAATGAAGGTAATTTTGCATCAAATCAGTAGATAATAGCTGTAAGACACGATGCTTTTCACATATAGACAGTTGAAATTTTAAATACTCTAAAGCTGATAAGGCATGACGGGCAAGATAGGTTAGTAGTGGTTAGTATTACTGTATATTATGGGTAGTAATTGTTAGGGCAGATTTATTCACGACTTAACAGCATCCATGTTTTTGTTAATATTGAAACGCGAATTTAAGTGTCCGCGAAAATATCGTTGAACAGAAAACGACGACATTTCATGCAACTAAATGTATACACATCAAGTATGGTAACTGGATTATGTCGGGTTTGTTTTATGAACATAGCAGTCTTCAGATGACTGAAGTCGTTCAAGAAGATTCATAGACTTTACCATTTAACCTGCATCCATTGAAATTCTATCTTCAAAATTGCTAAATATTCAAGAAGGACAATCTCTTACGGCCCCATTGTAGGAAGCCCCATGCAGCCGTTTATTCGACAAAACATTTTGCAAGTACATTTGTTACAACTTCGCATTAATCACCAATGCATAATTAAAGATTCAATGGTCTCGAAACATGAATGTTACATTTGAATTCAATAACATAACTATAATAATACTAAGATATAATCTAGTCTTTACCCCTCCCCCCTCTCCCCATATGTAGGTACATTTATAACAACTAAATTAAAAACTGTACATTTTTGTATGAACTTCTTGTAAAATACATCAATGTGACATCAATTTGACACCTATAAAAGTATGTTGTGTCCTGTAATTTGTAGTGTTTTTTTTCTGAAACAAACTTACGGAAACATAAATCGGCCTCGTTACTTTGTAAAAAAATATCAAATAGTGCGTTCAGAAGTGTACGAGATGTCTCTTCAAAGCACAAGAAAATAATTGACATTTTCAACATCTTGGTCATGGGTAAATTTGAAGCAACAAATAAAAATACTCGCCTCAAAGAATTTGACTTAGTTTGCTGTAAAATTAGAAAATTGACAAATTTCACGCGTCTGGAAAAAAACAACTAACAAATAAGGTGTTTCCTTATTATCAGCAAAACAAAGAACTATGGTGATGGGGTGGGAAGGGATGAACAAGTGCTTGCGGACCGTAGAAACGTAGATAAATTTTGATCACAGCCGATCGCAAACCAAATCAGTAAAATGAACACTAACATAATTTATTCACGCAAAGAATATTTTATCATTTTAAAAATGAGGTTTCTGTAATATGCTGCGACAGTTATTTATTTTTCTATCTCGTTTCGTTTGCTCTTTTTACGAAAAAAATGACCCAAGCTGCAAAGTTTTCTTGCAAAGTCTCGGTTTAAATGAAGGTTTGCAAAGGCTTATAAACAGAGTCCGTTTATCACTATTCATAAATGCTATTATTTCACACAAAAAAAGACCGGAAGGCCCATTCAGAAGTTTGTGGAAAAGCACTGCCGATCTATTATGCTGCTAAACATTAAGAATCTTGAAAAACTAGTCATCTAAATAAATAATAATAGCATTTTACATAAAATTTGTTTTTTAGATAAAAAATTAATTTTTTTATTATAATATTTTAGGTAAGTGTCCCTCTTACTTAATTGGTTTGTAAGAGGTATTTAAAATGGCGAATACCTAAAAGAGATTGAATCTGAACAAATAAACACTTTCATGATGCATGCATTTTCATTACTTTTAATTAAAAATTGGCAGTAATTAAAAACTGACAGTAAAGTTTAAAGAATTTTTTCTCCTCATCTTGTTTTTCGTGCACCAGCATTTGATTAGCCCTAGACATCCCTTCGTCGTTTTCGTTTTTTGATAATAAGGAAAAAACGTATATCCTCTTCGTTTTATTGTTTAAAGTTAAGAAATTGTGTGGCCCCTCGCACTTGATCAGTCCTACCCCACCACTTTCCCCATTCTTCTATAAGAATAAAATAAATACTTAATTTAACTGTTGTTGTATTTTCCTGACGCTCTGAATTTGTCAATTATCTAATTGTAAAGAAAAGAAAGTTAATTTCTTGAAGGCGAGCCCTTTTATTAGTCGCTTAAAGGTGCTTCCAAGACAAAAAGTGCACACTTGTGGAAACACTATTTCATAATTTTATACAAACTAACGAGGCCGATACACGTTTTCGTACAAACTAGTCGGTATCACGCGTCGGTATCTTGTTTAAACTTTGTTGTGCTAATAGTAAGGTGACTCCAAGGTTAAAAATGTGAAAGCAAACTAGACTCGCACCACAATCTTTCCATTGGTAAAGTCTGAGACGGTTTTTTAAATTTCACCAATCATATTGCTGAGACTGGAGTGCGGTCTCAGTTCTCATTTTTATAACCTTGGAACCTGACACTTCTGCCTCATCGACCGTTTTCTCAACACAACAACAAACATAAGAACAACAACAACAAAACGAAAATAACAGAAAATAACAAAACAACAAGAAAAAAATCTTAAATATCATAAAAAAGCTTCATAATTGACAGCTTAGCCGAAAAAGTCGGACCCACGAGCAGCTATATCATTTTTGGAACCACATTACTCGAATAATATAAGAGTCATTCAAGAAACATTCCTGTGAATTTCTTTGGAATTTCGCCCAGAAGATTCTGCACACCCCGTTCCACCCATAACTAAATAAACCAACAACATCTTCGTTCTCTTTTTTTTAACAAGCGCATGCATGTGTTGGAAAATAAAAAAAATCCGTAAATATTAGTTTGCCACTTGACATTCTAGTGAAGTGAACTACGAGGACTCTTTTTAAAATTTATTTCGCTTTCATAATTTTTAAAATTTGTCTTATTATATAATAAACGGTTTTCATTTTCTTCTTCATTGGCTACATGTAAGTAGGAGACTGCTTTTTCTGGACGAAGCATTTCCTGTTTTTAATAATGAATCACTAACATTTCTTGTCTCATAATTTTACTATGAATTTATAAAATAATTAAACCGAAATCATGATTTCATCGGTACTAAACTACGCCGTCTCCTCCAAATTTGGGTGATGAGAAAAGAGGCGGTGGACTTTCCGAGCTGATGACATTTTTAAATCGTCGGAGACAGGTGAAAGTATTTCTTGATCGTTTTCGGAAACTTGTTAAATTATTTTCTACCAATAAGAATATGATCATGTACTTGTCGCAACAATAGCAAAAGTACCATACATTGCCAATTGTAATTGTAAATGTTGTGGGAAACCTTGTGTAAGCGTTAAGAAAGTTACTTGTTTGTAGCCATACTGTCACAATTAGTTTCATTGAAAGTCGACGCTTCATTTTAGTTACATTCGTGCATATTATAATTTTGCGTAAATTGTTAATCCATGGAATATAAACACAATAAACAATAAATTATGTTACGTACAAATTATATCTCTGCGCCTTGTTTCAGTGTTATATTTCGATTTTTAAAAACATTTTGGATATGTCTCTTCAGACATACAATTATCTGAAACATTGTCACGAACGCTAGTCCGTATGTGTCATGTGCGTGCGAACACGCTGTTGAAGAAAAGTTAGTTTTCTTAAGACAATATTAAAAAGAGTCAAATAATTTAATATGTAGTATATATCATGGCTATTATAAACTGACATTCAGAACGTCCTAAACATTCATTATTACATTAATGTTTAAATAAATAATTCAAGGTCCCAGATAATGATATATTCTCACAGCGTTACTTTTCTAATTTAGAAGTACTTTTTTTTTATTTATTTCAAACTGTTATAACGAACAAATAAGGAAGCTTCATGAATCTACGAAGAAACTAAATGTTTAAATCCAAATGGTTTTTCTAGTTTCTCTAGTTCTCTTCCACAAAGTGCACTAAATTTTGAATGTTGTTAAATTTTAGGAGCTCAACATAAAACAATCACGAGAACCTAGTGAAATGTTCAACATTTAAATATTTTACTTCTATGATTAAAACATATTAAATATTAAAACATATTTTGGTATATTTCACTTTTCTATTATTTTGAATTTGGTCTTCTGTATATTTTTTATAGAAAATGTCTTTGAAATTAAACAAATATATAAATATTTTTTTCAGACAGTAACAAGATCAAGTTAGACTTCAAACACTACCCTTGGATTAAATAAAATAAACATTTATTTACCTCTCACAGTAATAATGAAAATATCGCTGAATGGATTTTTATACACCGTGACGAAATTTATTTAATTCTAAAGATAAAAAATAACATTTGGAATTAAATTTAAATGATTAAGGTATATAGTTGTATCCGTTTTTGGCGATACTATAGAATGAGAAATCTTACCTTTAAGTTACGTCGCAAAGTTTCTTCTAATTTTGCAACTGCAAGATTTGGTCTTTTAAGTATCTCCTCCAACCGGATCTAAAAAAAACATCGACCAGAAGTGTGTGTCATGTGATGACGTTACTGAGTTCCCCCGGATATTCTCGTCAAATCTCGTCAATTGCATTAGATTCAGGAAACGATGGGATTAGCTAGTCTCATGCCCTTTTACTTCAACAAATAACCGTGGTACACAACTTCTGACAATAACGAGAGTGGTTGACAGATGATTTATTCGTTGTCAGTTTATTGGAGGCATCGTATTTCTGTAACAATAGAGGCTTCAACGCTACTATTGTAACTCACAAATGGTGATGATGACAATCACATTGAAAAGCAATACTGCAAATGAACACTATAATAATTCTTGTTAAATAAGCTGTCATTAAACTATATAATTAGCACTATATTGAGCAATTAACTATATAACCGTTATATTATATTATATTATTATTCGAGTGCTTATAAAATTTTCTATGTATGAAATACTATTTTATATGTAAATGTGGATGTATGTGTTGTTTGCCACTATCTTGTTTTCAGGCATGTACTGTTACGAAAAAAACTAGATGTCACATGGTGATAATGTAAAAGCCAAACTGACGCGAAACTGGGAACCCTTTCTTACAGACGAGTGCATGTCTCTTAATAAGCTACCCGGCCAATTACACATTTCCGCAATAGTGAGTAGAATCATCCATTCAATATTGGAAATTCATCCTCAAACTATATACCTGTTGGGCATCGCGGTGCATCGCCAAATGAAACATGGTGAGAAAATGTGCACTCACACTGAGACGCAAACCCGGGACCCTCGCATGCTTACAGGGCGAGTGGTCTCGCAGCATGAGCTAACCGATCGCTTACACATCTTTTCCTTATTTTTGTGACAAGATTCGTAACTTACATGATTATTGTAATTATAAAAAGAAAAAATTAACAGTGAGGATTTGAACCAGGCCCTTATATTTATTCAAATTAAGATTATAATTACAGTCAAACCTGGCTTTAGCAGCCACCCAAGTGAGTGACAAAAAGTGGCTGCTCTATACAGGTGGCTGTTAAAGACAGGTTAAAATGAGAACAAAACGTCAGTTTAGGACATATTCAAACTGGCTGTTTAAGACAGGTGGTTGCTATTCGCAGGTGGCTGCTAAGGCAGGTTTCACTGTATGTCGTTTAATTGGATTGATCAAAAGTACACAAGAAGCTCTTTGGGCTTCGCACACTTTAAAAACCCAACTGTTGTCCATACCCAAATGAAAAAAAAAACAACATCAAATATTGATTCAATCCTTACTTTGAAGCAGTGTGACGTCATTACTTCACGAAGCGTTGCTAAAGTAAAAGCCTCTCACATTGTAATGACGCACGACGCCGAGGTTTTGTCACGAGTTGCCACAATTCACTTTTTGGTCAACGTGGCTGTTGCAACAGCCATCCAAAAAGCCCTAATATAACGAATTCTTAAGATAAATTCTTTATTTATAAGATTCCTAATGTGTATAAAGTTTGATTCGATATTTGATGGCGTTCATATGGGTAAGAAAAAAACAGTTGGGTTGTTTAAAGTAAACACCGCCCCGCCCCCAAGTTTCCAAAAACATCAAATATCGTTTCAATCCTTAATTATGACGTCAGTTTTCTTTCAAGTGATGGTATTTTAAAAAACGGTGTAACGTCCGATGAAAAAAAATGTAAAAACGATCTTCCAATACTTCTATTTATATTGGCACAGAGTGTCACTTTTGGTCTTAGACATCACCCTGGATAACCTGGTACACTTCGCGAACGGAACTACATCGCGATCAATGCCTATGCAACGATTATAACCGGCATAATCGGTGTCAATATAGGAGGTTTTATGGGGTAAGGTGAGAAAAACGCAGAGTTTTTGGCTAGATTTCTAAATAATACTCAAACCAGTAGGCCAATACGGCTGTCCAGTCATTAGACTATGATTTTATTCATCTCTGTGTGCAGAATATAGTTTGTTTGTTTGTTTGGGGTTTAACGCCTGGTTTCAACACCTTTCTGGTTATATCCCGGCGGTCAGTCCACCTAACCGGTGTTCCTGGGTCTCTAACCAGTACTAACCAATTTCTCCGCAAGCGACTGACTGCTTCCTCACTTGAATCAGAGGTGAGGGACAAATGACTCTCAGACGCAATGTCCAAGTTCAATTGTCACGGAGAAATTTTTCCCGCTTCGGCTGGGGATCGAACTCACGACCCCTGGCAGAATACAGTAGTTTGCTCAATCATTTGTGAAAATGGACCTGTCCGGGCTGTAATTGTTGTAAATTTCCTGTTCAAACGTACTTTCTCGAGCTAAACTGCTGAAGAATTATGACTGCATAAAAGTTATCTACACTGGACAACAACGCAATGTACAATTTGAGTGTGTTTTATCTATATTTTACTTGCTTCTTCACAAAAATGAGAGGCCACGCACCGTTCACCGGCACTTGATTTTTGCTACGCTTCGATCACGGCATTTTATTCGATGCTGATATTCAAATATACTTTGGTTGCCGAAAAAATGTAACTGTTTCTTCACATGTTATGGAGGTATAGTTTTTCTGTTTGTGTACATTGCAAAACAGAGTTAGATATAATTAAAATTCTGCCATCAACAAGCAGTAGCGCGTCCATAGGGGGTTCATTTTGGATGCTCAAACCCCCTTTGGGAACTCTTATAGAATTGTGTTTCTTTTGAATTTCATAATGATATTAAACGAACCATAATAACAAAAACAATATAAAAATGAAATCGTAAACTTACTGAAAAAACATCAACAGATGTCGCAAATTCAGTATACATGTATAGTAGTTAACTTGGAATTCGCATAACTATGGATGGATAGAAACTAAACTGCATTCTTGCTATTCAAAATAGACAAAACAGTTTTGTCAACAAAATCACTTCTATTTATGATCAACAAATCAGAAGATGAGTCGTGCTCATACTGCTCATACTGTAAACAGGCAAAGGAAATAAACAACACCTCACATTCAAAAGAACAGTTACACAGACACCATACTACTTTTTCTAATTAAGAATACAAACATGGGTTTTAGATAAATGTAGCGCATTTTTCTCTACTCTGAATTTCTTTTTAAATACTCGCAATACCATATATATGCAAATTGACCTTTCATGCCTATATAAATATAACACCAGGAATGCAATGCAATATTACTCCATCCCATTAAGCCGTTAAAAGAATTATCCAGCTACTGCGCTGAGAAGGGATTTGCGCTGTTCGCGCGTTTCAAAGAAACTTTAAGCTACCGTTTAAAATAATTACCATACAATAATAGTTCTTCTGGATTCAGACATCAAGCGTATTTACTACTTTATATTTACACTTCAACTTCGTCCTCTACGATGAAGTCTTATTTAACCAGGGTGGGAAATCACGTGACAAAACATGGCCGCCAGCGAAACAAAATCACCGTGTTCGAGGTAAGTTTTTCATTGTTTCTTGCTTATTTCTGGACCATTTTGGATGAAATAAACACTAAAATACCCCATACACGAAGACAGATTGCATGGTGTATTCGAAATTTTGCCAGCGTTTGTAGTTTATGCGGTATTTCGTGTACAGTGTTTGGCAGCTTGCATTTCTCGGGGATAGGGTACACTTGGATCTTGTTGAAATCGTTCTACTAGCTAGTTTTCGCAAGTGAGATGATTTTTAAATAAACATAATGTTACATCTAGACAGAATGAATGTTACTGGTGAAAAAATATTCAGTTTCTTTATGCAACTGATGTAAAAATCACAAAAATGGAAAAGGATAGGGAACACTGGCTGCGACGTTGAGGATAGGGAACACTTGCATTTTTGAGAAGCAAACTGTTTGCCAGCCAAGCGATCTGATTTCGAATCCAAGCGAATACGTTGTATTTTTTTAATAAAACATGAAAAGTTTGAAAGTTTGTTTTCTTTGTTAAAATTCTCATGATCGGCTACGAAGTAATAAGAAAGAAGTATTACTAAACACAACTGAGTCTTGCTTAGCTAGAAATGTAAAATCTTTGAAACGTTTGCATTTATAAGAAAAAATCTAGAAAAATACCATAATTTGCACAAAGCAGAGTTTCTGAAGAGAATTAATGAAAAAGTGAACGTTATGAATTATTATGATGCGCCAGAAAACATAATAAATGTTGATTACAGAAGTTTTATATACAGAACACGAACTTTACCAGTTTAAGTGTAATATAGCGTATTAAAAGTAAAAACAAACATGCAATGGTAGTTTGTTTGCAACATTAGATTTAAAATACGATCTCCGACTATTAAAACGACTTTCCTATTTCCGAAATACCAACAGAGTCGATATTGAAATGTGTGTTGGTGTTTTTAGATTTTTTAGAATGGCCTTCAACAGGGAGGTTATACTACTAGGACTTTGTATTGGGGGCATTTTATTCCATTTGTAAGTCAGTGCTTGTTGCTAACACACAACCTTTATACCATATTATTAGAAACCACATGCGTTACTGCCACGGCCACGAAAACTTTTGTTACAGAGCTGTATAACTTTCACAATATGCTCAATGCGTAAAATCGGAGTATAGTCTAACATATTGATGTTGTTTTGTTTTAAGAAAATACGTGTGAAAACAGCTGTATGTGCCCCTGCCCATAATGCTGTAGATTACGCATACGATGCTGACGTAAGAACAGCAATACAATAAGCCGTTGCATTAAAACGGACTGGCACAAAGGGTTTTAAACATGTTTATCGATCGGATGCTTATGCGTACATGTATAGCAATAAAAATGCAAAATTTTAAAACACAATTACTGCTGGTGAAGCATGTTTTACTGTGTATCGGTCGGCTGCTCATGCATACATAGCAATAAAAATGCGAAATTTTAATACACTTTCGCTTGACGTGCAAAGTGTGGATATTAAACAAGTCACGTGCATCATGAGGTCGACACACTAAAATTAACTAGTCTGGTTTTCAATACTTTGCAAACAGCTCTGCTTGGGTATTGAGTCATCAAATCTGAAAAAAACGGAAAAATCTTCAATAAACACGACATTAAAATATCTGCGTTTTTAAATGTATTTAGTATATAAAAGTGCTAACTGTTATCATGCTTTTTTGCATATAATGTTTTCTGGCGCATAATTATTATTCATTACGTTCACTATTTCATTGATTATATTCAGAAAATCTGCTTTATACAAATTATTACATTTTTGATTCATAAAGCAACGTTTCGAAGATTTACATTTCTAGCTAAGCAAGACTCAGTTGTGTTTAATAATACTTCTTTCTAACTACTTTGTAGCTGATCATGAGAATTTAAACAAAGAAAACAAAAGTTCCATGTTTTATTGAAAAAATACAACGAAATCTCTTGGATTCGCTATCAGATCGCTCGGACTGGCAAACAGTTTGCTTCTCAAAAATTCAAGTGTTCCCTATCCTCAACGTCGCGGCCAGTGTTCCCTACCCTTTTTCAATTTTGTGTTTTTTACATCAGTTGCATAAAGAAACTGGATATTTTTGCATCAGTAACATTCATTCTGTCGGGATATAACAAATTTTTCATGCAACAATCATCTCACTTGCAAAAACTGGCTAAAAGAACGATTTCAACAAGATCCAAGTGTACCCTATCCCCGAGAAATGCAAGCTGCCAAACACTGTACACGAAATACCGCATAAACAACAAAGGCTTGCAAAATTTCGAATACCATGCAATCTGTCTTCGTGTATGGGGTACTTTAGTGTTTATTTCATCAAAAATGGTCCAGGAATAAACGAGAAACAATGAAAAACTTACCTCGAACCGGGAGATTTTGTTTGGCTGGCGGCCATGTTATTGTCACGTGATTCCCCACCCTGTTATCTAACGAATCATAATTTCTAATGGTAAACATTGTGACGTAATAATTTGAAGGGCGTGGCTAAAGTTGAACCGTTCACCGCAATGTATAAAACACAGTTCACGGTCCAAGACATGATGATCTGGGTTTTATACATTGCCGTTCACCGTATTGGACGTTGCATAATATTTGACGTGTGACGTCGCCGAGCACGCACGTTTTGCCACGAGTTGATGTGAAAAAACGTGGTGCCGTTTAATTTTGTCGTCAATGTTGCTGTTCCAACAGCCATCCGAAAAAGCCGTAATATCACACATTCTTTTAATAATTTCTGTTTTGAAGAGAGTATTAATGTGTGTAAATATCAGGATTAAATCAATATTTGATGGTTTTCATTTGGGTATAAAAACAGTTGGATTGTTTAAAGTACGCGTGAAGCACTTCTTGTCGTCCAATCCATCACGTGACGTAACAGTTCTCAGGAGCGAATTTTAAACATTACATGTAAAGTAAAAATAATATGAAAAAAAAAGTTTAAATATGTATAATTTTTCTGTAATATGCTTAACTATGTAGCTCTACATTATTTTTTCAGTTTGATAAGAACAAAAATTCTACAAACAACATTGGCAAGGTGGCCATACCACGTTGTTTGTGACGTCATTTTCGGTATAACGACAAGAAAAAACCCATCGATTAAAATCTTCGAAGCCTTGCAAGTACTTTATAAGTTTACCAATTTTGAACAAATTAAGCGCATTGTAAGGGGAAATTTAATCACTACCCACGGTTTGTCAATACATTTGTCGCCTTGTTTCGGGCCAAAAACTGATAATAATATTATTAATTTATTAGATTATTCTAAATTATTATATATAATTCAATTTCAGGCAAGTTCGATATCAACCGAGTTTTACATATGTAGATCTAGCTCTAACCCCATTCTTCCCGGTGTAGACGAAACGTAATGGATTGGACTACAAAAGTGACAAGAGTAAAACCGGTATTAAAGTTGGAAGAAGAGTTTTTGAGGTAAGCTTATTGCTAACAGTAGATTTTAGTGTCTTGCATATGCCTCACCGGCGAAAACCACGTGGCAATGCTTTAGAAGGAAAAACCTTGTAACGGGTTAGTGGCTGGAGAAGGCTACGATTGGGTTGCATTCCTGGTGTTGTTATATAGACATAGACATAGATATGGTCAGAAGTCATACATGTAGTATCGGGATTTTCAGGTTCTGTTATATAAAAATAAATGTATATTCTCCTTTACTGAAACCAACTGTAGATCTACTAAAAAGTCAGTAAGAAACCTAAAACACTAGACCTAGCTAGATCTAGATCTAGATCTACCTTCCTTATAAAAAGGAGAAAATCTTCATATGCATTCCAAAATATGATTTTTTTTCTCTTAATAACATGAATTCATTTCAATTATCTTATAGAATGTGTAATATTTGTTAGCGCGAGTTCTTATGAGCTTTTTAATGGTGTAAATATTTCTCTACTGGTTAAATTTTCGGGATCCATTTTTATGATTGAGCAATGCGGTCGAACCACGTGGTTAGTGACGTCATTTGTCAGTATTCCGTCAAGAAAAAAACAATCGATTCAAATCTTCCAACAGCAAACTACGTCACGAGCACCTGTTAAAAGATCCATCCAGGAAACTTTTATGTCAAAAAAACCCCAACGCATCAAAGGTTAGGTTTCATTTTTCAGTTTTGATCTTTTTAACAGGTGCACGTGACGAAGTCTGTTGCTATTGTCTTCGAAGCCTTGCAAGTATTTTATTAGTTCACCATTTTCGACGAAATTTGCGCATTCTAAGCGGAAAGTTGAACTTTTTGTCAATACATTAGTCGCCTTGGCAAATACTGATAACATTTTAATCGTTAAATTTCAGTATTTGCCCCTAATCACATGATTGATATACCGGATGTTATCAATATTTTTTTCGTTTTTGCTCCTACCTCCATCAATTGTTAGGAGAACTTTTTGTTATTAAAATGTAATGTAGGTATAATCAGTTGCGCACCTTGAAACGTTTTAAATCCACTTTGGGCAACAATTTTATTTTTATTGCCACTGACCGTTCCAAGGGGGTCCCCTTCCCTAGTTTGTTTGTTGGGGACGCCCCATGGTGTCTGTTATATCTAATGTTGGTCAATTTTGTTATTGTTTTTTATTGTTTATGTACCCCACTGGTTTAAACGAAAAGGTCTGTAAATGTGTGGTCTCAGCGGAAAGTCGATAACTGTGTTGTCTAAGCGAAAAGTCGGTCACTGTGTGCCCTGGACGGAAAGTCTCAGCGGAAAGTCGCTAAAGCCCCGGTCACAACCCGCCGTGCGTCGTTTTTGTCCGTACGGTGGTCACGTTCGCTGCGTTTTTGGGTCGGACGTGGCAAGAGCAGAGAGGAAGCAAGTCACACTCAGGGTTGCGCAAGGTGTGAGTACGTGGCCTGCACACCACGTCTAGAGGTAAGCGGTTGCATGCATCGTACGTTGCGTAGGTTAAGTGAGTTATACGTGCTGACAACGTGCTTACAACGCAAGATCTCCGTGCGATTTCCTTGTTAACGTACGGAGGCAGTACTTACATGCGCTGCTCACGTACGGTGTTCTTTCTCGCTCGCCCGTTGTAGGTGCGTGCAAGTGCGGGGAACGTGAGTTTACCTCGGTCGCTGTTGGATGATATATATAAGGACGACCTATCGATGCTCTGAGTACTGTGCGCGTTTTGGACAGTTGAACTGATGCACAGACCACGCATGGACCACAAAAAGACTCGCGGAGGCAGTGCGTTATGCGCTCGTGGACGTACAGGGCACGCACGTCACACGTACTGGGGGTGAATCCGTAGCCCGCACGCAGCTCGAACGCAGAGAAAGCTTTGCATGCACTAAAAATGCTACGGCGTCTCTGCGTGCTCCCAAATCCGTACGGAGGTGGTACTCACCACGTAAGGATCCCTTAATTTGGCACACGTTTTTGCACGTAGACAGCACGTACTTGCAAGTACGGTGGGTTGTGACCGGGGCTTTACTGTGGTCTAGGCGGAAAGTCTGTAACTGTGTTGTCTAAGCGAACAGTCAGTCACTGTGTGCCCTGGATGAAAAGTCTCAGCGGAAAGTCGATAACTGTGTTGTCTAAGCGAAAAGTCAGTCACTGTGTGTCCTGGACGGAAAATCTAAGCGGAAAGTCGCTAACTGTGGTTTTTGCGGAAAGTCGGTAACTTTGTTGTCTGGGTGGAAACCCTAAAACTGTGAGATTTCAGTAGAAAGTCTGTAAATGTGTGGTCTAAGCGGATAGTCGATAACTGTGTGGTCTGTGCGGAAACATCTGTTACGGTTAATTTGGTTGCTCTTTACAATTATCATCTTACACCAAATATGTCGAGAAGATAAAATGTCCGAATCCGCTTGATAATGTCATCTGTGGCAAATTTAAAACAGCGGGCCTTACCGTAAGGCCTCCCACGCTCACGATCATGTTATTTTTGATATTTTTAAACATTTCGATATAAATCAAGTTAACTAACAGAAAAGTTAGTAAACCATGAAAAGATAATATCTGGCTGTTGATAGAATGCAAAGTTATATCAATGTATTTCTCATGTTAATGTTCTGCTCATTTACTCTTCTGAATCGACATCGTCATCGTCTACTTTAACAATCAGTTTTAACCAATCGGTAAAGCATTTAATGCGTATTGTATGTATACACCCGGATAAAAACACCCTGGTAGCAATTATAGAGTTAATTTACAGGTTTCATTTATGAAATGAACGCGTTGACTTGGTGTGACAATAAATCGTTAGTTACTTTATGAATAGTATATAATATCCGTGTATAACATAACAATTTTAAAAGTTATAATAATTAAAGCTATTCAATGTTTACGTCAATAAGATAGGTCATACATTGATTTGCTAACGATGCGCGCGTCATCAAGGATGGTTTAGGCACTTACAATATAAAATAAATTTTATAAAACCTATTTGTTTGTCACAGACCGCCCGATCAGGGCGCTACACTATCCTTGTCGAAATACTGTAGAATCTCGAAAATAAGCGTATAAGCTTACTTTTGAATTTGTGACGCTTTTATGCGCTTATATTTAGATATGCGCTTATATATTAGGCCGCCGAATATGCGCTTATATTTGATATGCGCTTATATTTAAGCCGCTGAATATGCGCTTATATTTGATATGCGCTTATAGCTTAGATTGACTGAATATACGCTTATTTTTGAAACAAGATAACACTAAAAGACTACGCACGCATAAAAGATTATCAAAACACTTTATCGCCTTTGAAGAGGAAAGATGTGTTTAAAATGCATGTTTATTTACAAATTTACAACAATAGATCATCACTAAACCTTATATTTTGAGCATAAGTCAATGCAGACAAGCAAGAAGCCAAACATTATAAGTTCATAAGGTCTAACAGGATTTACGTTTGTAAATAAGTGTTACAATTATTTATAGTTTTATCCATTATTTATTTAATACACAAAACTGCGTCTGCACAAGATTATTGATACTTCAAGTTACGTAAATATTACCAAACAAACATTGAAAACTATAATACTTTTATTTCATTGTACTCGAACAAAAGAATAAATGGTTCATTTTAGCAATAGCAATGCGAGTTGTTCACACCTTTATGGCTAATACCGTTTATCGATCATTGTAAACGATACAGATATACTGTAATTATTTTTAATTGAAAGGCCGATTTAGCTCCCATATTAATGAAACTTAAACCACTGAGCAAGTTAGGTATGCATATATGCGCTTATATTTGGAGTATATTTTAACTGTAACTGTAAGGGACGGGTATGCGCTTATTTTCGGAATAGATTTTACCTTAACGCACCGGTATGCGCTTATTTTTGGGTATTAGTTTTCTGTAAGACACATATGCGCTTATATTCGGTATGCGCTTACTTTCGATTATGCGCTTATTTTCGAGATTCTACAGTGATAATAATAATAATAATAATAATAATAATAATAATAATAATAATAATGATAATTATAAAAATTATAATAATACAATAATAATAATATCGAGGAGGAGGAGGAGGAGAAGAAGAAGATTTAATTTTTCGTGTAAACAAATCTTACAATGTCAAGATAATAGGATAGTAGAATTAACAACAAATACATGTAAAATAAGTTAATACTATACTGGTAATATTCAAACAACTATATGATACTGATAGTTATATATTGCAATAAAACTCTTTTATCAAGACGATTAATATGGTTTGATTTATTAAAAATACAGTAAGTCTGTTCTCAAGGATAGGTCATGTTTTCTGTTACAACAAGAGAAGTATAACATACATGTATGTTATACATGGACGACATTTCAACAATAATACATGAATATTACTTTTTTCAAATGTGAATAAAACAGTTCAATAATAAATAATTGTATTTAATGCATGCATATTACTTTTTTCAAATGTAAATAAAATAGTTCAAATATCTACTTATAATTGTATTCATTGTAACACTTGAAACCTATAATTGAATAAAACATTTTCAGGCTAAAACATTTTTGCGGTGTTATACGGAATCCTAAACGGGCCACGTTAAATTTCGCTAGTACAATGCGATAATTATCGCCCTCCTGTACACTTGTACTAGCAAAATTTAACAACCATCGCGAGGTTTTTGAGCGATATTTATCGCGTAATTTTAGCATGTTGTGTGTCTCAAAACGTGATAATTTTCGCTTATTTTGTTAAATTTTTGTTAGTGTAGAGAGGCGAAATAAATGGACATGCGAATTTCATCTTTATTTTCGCCCTCCGTGATTTGGCGGGAAAATTAAACCACGCGATGCGGTGTCAGCGGTGTCACTTAACACCGACTCATCAAATACGCCCTACCCTACTCGGTCCAATTGTCCTACTCGATAAAATAACCCTAGGATTAAAGACACGAGAAATTTAAGAGCTTAAATTTCGCTAGCATCTTAATATCGCTGGTCTCTTCTGACACACAACATGCGAAAATTACGCGATAATTATGGCTCAAAAACCTCGCGAAGGTTGTTAAATTTCGCTAGTACAAGTGTACAGGAGGGCGATAATTATCGCATTGTACTAGCGAAATTTAACGTGGCCCGTTTAGGATTCCGTAGTGTTTTCTAATTCAGAAGTGCATCCAATTTATCGTTTTTACAGGCCTGGTAAACATTCGCTCCACATACACCCTGGCTAACCTGGTACGCTTCGCGAACGGCACTACGCCGCGATCACGGCATTTGCAACGATTTTAACCGGCATTACCGGTGTCAATGTAGGAGGTTTTTGTCGTCACTGTCCACCGCTAGTATATGCATGTACTAGACGACACATCGTCACTGTCCACCGCTAGCACATGCATGTACTAGACGACACATCGTCACTGTCCACCGCTAGTATATGCATGTACTAGACGACACATCGTCACAGTCCACAGCTAGTATATGCATGAACTAGACGGCACATCGTCACTGTCCACCGCTAGTATATGCATATACTAGACGGCACATCGTCACTGTCCACCGCTAGTATATGGATGTACTAGACGACTAATCGTCACTGTCCACCGCTAGTATATGCATGTACTAGACGACACATCGTCACTGTCCACCGCTAGTATATGCATGTACTAGACGACACATCGTCACTGTCCACCGCTAGTATATGCATGTACTAGACGACACATCATCACTGTCTACCGCTAGTACATGCATGTACCAGACGACACATCGTCACTGTCCACCGCTAGTACATGCATGAACTAGACGACACATCGTCACTGTCCACCGCTAGTACATGCATGAACTAGACGGCACATCGTCACTGTGCACCGCTGTTATATGCATGTACCAGACGACACATCGTCACTGTCCACCGATAGTACATGCATGAACTAGACGACACATCGTCACTGTCCACCGCTAGTACATGCATAAACTAGACGGCACATCGTCACTGTCCACCGCTAGTATATGCATGTACTAAACTGCACATCGTCACTGTCCACCGCTAGTATATGCATGTACTAGACGACACATCGTCACTGTCCACCGCTAGTATATGCATGTACTAGACGACACATCGACACTGTCCACCGCTAGTACATGCATGTACTAGACGACACATCGTCACTGTCCACCGCTAGTACATGCATGTACCCGACGACACATCGTCACTGTCCACCGCTAGTACATGCATGTACTAGACGACACATCGTCACTGTCCACCGCTAGTATATGCATGCACTAGACGACACATCGTCACTGTCCACCGCTAGTACATGCATGTACTAGACGACACATCGTCACTGTCCACCGCGAGTATATGCATGTACTATATGCATGTACTAAGACGACACATCGTCACTGTCCACCGCTAGTACATGCATGTACTAGACGACACATCGTCACTGTCCATCGCTAGTACATGCATATACTAGACGACACATCGTCACTGTCCACCGCTAGTATATGCATGTACTAGACGGCACATCGTCACTGTCCACAGCTAGTATATGCATGAACTAGACGGCTATTCGTCACTGTCCACCGCTAGTATATGCATGTATTAGACGGCACATTGTCACTGTCCACCGCTAGTATATGCATGTACTAGACGGCACATCGTCACTGTCCACCGCTAGTATATGCATGTACTAGACGACACATCGTCACTGTCTACCGCTAGTATATGCATGTACTAGACGACACATCGTCACTGTCTGGCCCTAGTATATGCATGTACTAGACGACACATCGTCTCTGTCCACCGCTAGTACATGCATGTACTAGACGACACATCGTCACTGTCCACCGCTAGTATATGCATGTACTAGACGACACATCGTCACTGTCCACCGCTAGTATATGCATGTACTAGACGGCACATCGTCACTGCCCACCGCTAGTATATGCATGTACTAGACGGCACATCGTCACTGTCCACTGCTAGTATATGCATGTTCTAGACGACACATCGTCACTGTCCACCGCTAGTATATGCATGTACTAGACGACACATCGTCACTGTCTACCGCTAGTATATGCATGTACTAGACGACACATCGTCACTCTCCAGACCTAGTATATGCATGTACTAGACGACACATCGTCACTGTCCACCGCTAGTACATGCATGTACTAGACAACACATCGTCACTGTCCACCGCTAGTATATGCATGTACTAGACGACACATCGTCACTGTCCACCGCTAGTACATGCATATACTAGACGGCACATCGTCACTGTCCACCGCTAGTATATGCATGTACTAGACGACACATCGTCACTGTCCACCGCTAGTATATGCATGTACTTGACGACACATCGTCACTGTCCACCGCTAGTATATGCATGTACTAGACGACACATCGTCACTGTCCACCGCTAGTACATGCATGTACTAGACGACACATCGTCACTGTCCACCGCTAGTTTATGCATGTAATATATGCATGTACTAGACGACACATCGTCACTGTCCACCGCTAGTATAAGCATGTACTAGACGGCACATCGTCACTGTCGACCGCTAGTATATGCATGTACTAGACGACACATCGTCACTCTCCAGCCCTAGTACATGCATGTACTAGACGACACATCGTCACTATCCACCGCTAGTATATGCATGTACTAGACGACACATCGTCACTGTCCACCGCAAGTATATGCATGTACTAGACTATGCATGTACTAGACGACACATCGTCACTGTCCACCGCTAGTATATGCATGTACTAGACGACACATCGTCACTGTCCACCGCTAGTATATGCGTATACTAGACGGCACATCGTCACTGTCCACCGCTAGTATATGCATGTACTAGACGTCACATCGTCACTGTTTACCGCTTGTATATGCATATCTATATACCCATGAATGATTTTAGCATAGTGCAGCGTTATACTAGTACGCAAAATTGATACAACTCGTCAGATTTAAAATACCGTATTGAACATTGTCCAATTTTCCGATTCTGTATTTTTGCAGCTTCCGGTAGTTTCTACGTTTCAAATTGGCCGATTTCAAACCGCGATATTTTCACAAATTTAGATTTGTTGACTTCAGTGACACTATTTCTTTGAAAATAATCATTGATTTCACGGCCTTTACAAATAAAAATAATACGAACTCGTCAAAAAATTGTAAAAGAAGGTTAAATTAATAGATAGTCATTGCGGATAAAAAAGAACCTAAATATCGATAAAACAAGCAAAAGACTACTTTTTATAGGAGCGAAGAAGTGTACATGTATACCGTTCAAATATCCCAATTTAAATATCCATTTGCAACAATTCTTCCTATTTTCTGTTTAAAGCCTGACCCTATGATTTGATGTAAACAAAGCTCGTTACTGTGGTATAAGAATGAAACACTTTTAAATCATAGTCGTTACATATCGAATACCACGGTAAACACTTCCAGCATCTTTGGGTCTTGTCCAAATTTTGCTGTTATTGATTTTACTAGACGACACATCGTCACTGTCCACCGCTAGTATATGCATATACTAGACGGCACATCGTCACTGTCCACCGCTAGTATATGCATGTATTAAAAACTCCACCGCTAGTATATGCATGTACTAGACGACACATCGTCACTGTCCACCGCTAGTATATGCATGTACTAGACGGCATATCGTCACTGTCCACCGCTAGTATATGGACTGGCATTATCTTGTGCACAAATATAACCGGGCGGCCATACCACGTGGTTTATGACGTCATTTTTGGTATTGCGGCAAGAAAAAACACCATCGATTCAAATCTTCGAAACCTTGTAAGTATTTTATTTCTTCACCATTTTTGAAGAAATTTAGCGCATTCTAAGGGGAAAGTTAAACATTACCCACGGTTGTCAATACATTTGTCGCCTTGTGTCAACTTTTGCCTGTGATTCGGGGCAAATACTGATACAATGAATGATTTGTATCATTCAAAAATTTCAGTATTTGCCCACAATCACAGACAAAAGTAGACACAATGCGATAAATGAATTGACAACCGTGGGTATTTTTTAACTTTCCCCTTATAATGCCCTAGATTTCGTCGAAATATTGATGATGAAATATTTACAAGGCTTCGAAAATTTGAATCGATGGCATTTTAGCTTGCCGTAATACCAAACACGACGCCATAAACCACATGGGAGGCCACTTAATACTAAATTAAGAACATTTCAACATAATATTAAATTTGTCATGTAATAATATTGGAAGATCATTATAAAAGTGATTTTTAAATTTCCTGTGATTTTTTATTTGAAATTATTTACGTAATACAAAATATAAATGAAAAAATGACTTCTGCTTATTATCTGATGATGTCACTGGTCACCTCAAAATGGTTGCTGGCATACATTGAGATCAATATTTAACTATCAATATCTCAGCATCCGCTGATCCGCTTTTAAATTTTTTCAGTTCTATACTCAGTTTAAAAAAATCCTATATTCCGACCTCTTTAAGTTCAATAATGGACGACGTGCGTTTACCGTTGCGGAAATAAATCCAGACTTTGTACTTTTCGGATTTATAATCGATTATTAAGTGATAAAATGAAAGGAACCTTCCGTACCTGCATCAAATAGCTAAATGACAAGCATGTTGTCCTCGTTGGAAGTAAATATGATGACAGATGGAAATATTATATGTAACCCGGCTATGGTTGAGTTAGTACCGCGCTTGTACTATCTCGCCATAGAGCTAGCTTTTATGGCGTCTCAACCGTTCTCTAACACAACACAACAACACTGTTTTGCAATGTGGAGACGCATTTATAGAAATACAAAGCTTGGTTCGGCCGTCATGCGTTCAAATTCAACCTATTTAAAACTATATCACTATATAACTAAATCTTCCAGTGATCCCGTACTTGGTATGTTCATTACAAATTTAGTTTTTTTGTAATAAGTAAAAGGCTACCTAAGGAATCTAAAATGTAACCATCTTTTGCTTGGTCAGACATCCAACGCCCATGCCTCTTAAGACATCTGTCACTGACGCCAGGCGCATTTGCTGCAGCCGTAGCACCACTTGCCCGTAAACTGTGTGTCCCCAAGTTAAGATCTGGGGCTACTAACCTAAGTTTAGAAACTATGCATTCCCTAGCCCTTGTATAACTCAGTTGCTTATTTATTTTTACCAAACTTGCGACACCCTTTCATTTGAATATTGGTCTAAATAAAAACTCCTGAGAATCTAATGCCAAACCAGCTGCTGCAATGTACCTCTGTAACATCAAAAATGGACAAGCATTTGAAACACCTTTAGCTATCGCAATTTCTTTACCCTTACGATATATATCAGTCTTACTCTTGGAAATTTTTATAATAAAGTGATCCTCATAAAAAACAATATCGCAGCAACGTAATGAACTTAACTCATTAAACCGTAAAAGCCCTGCATAAGATAGTAATATCATGGCTAAATCTCGCAAAGTGACCAAATCAACCGTATCTTAATATAAAGCACAAAGTCTCTGTAACATATCCGAATCTACAATGTCTTTTTTCTTGACCGGTGTAGAACATATCCTTTTGGAAGCCTCAGGCAGACTTGACACTAACTGACTGTCCGTTGGATAATTTAAGTCATTGATTGAATGCATCCATTTAATAGCGTAAACTGCGGAAGCAACAACGTGTTCCGACTTCCGGGATTCTATCAAATGTGTTAAATACATAGCAACAACTATTGACGGTGCTGGTTTCGAAACTAATTTGTTTTCCTCACAATATTTAGAAAAAAATTTAAAACAGTTAGTGTATTTTTTAACAGTGTTGTCCGCTCTGGATTTCACCACATATTTTGCCATACTGTCTACTATTGACTGTTGCTTATTAAAGTCCACTCTCGCCTTGAGCCTCTGCTGTTGTATTGATGACTTTATGTCAGTACCTAATAAAAATAAACAGCAGTAAGCATACTTTCTAAGCAGATAATATACACAGTCATTTTCATTAATAATCATCACTTAAAAACTAATCTTAAACGCCAACATCTCAAATGGCAATGGATTTTTACCAAATATACCATTGTTTCCTTTCCCTGGTTTTATCAAACCTGTTCTTGAAAGAACTTTAACCTCTTTTAATAAAGCTTCTAAAACTGCCTTTGTCATCTAAAAGGCATGGCCAGAATGCAGCAGACTTCCATTTAGGAATTACAAGGGTGCTTTCTGTCTTTTCATTAACAACCTTGTCCAGACAACTAATAACTAATCTTGGTTGAGGCACTAACCAGTTATTTTCTCCTTTCCATGAAAAATTAAATGCATTTACTCCATCTGTACCGGGAACCCAAAAACTTGAATTAAACCGCTTAAAATGATTATTGTAATGAGATGAAAACCTATCAAATGTATGCTTACCCCATAAAATATCAAGATAAATAAAAAACTGTCAGATATTGACCAGTCGTCACTATCTTGACACCTACTTAAATAATCTGCAAACATATTGTTTTCCCTAGGAATCCAATTTAGGATTAATCTGTATATCATGTTTGTCACAAAAATTATGTAAATCTATTGCAACCTTTTGTAAATCAGTATTCCTACTGCCATATAACAAAACAGATTTGACATTTTTATTGTCGGAATATACTTTAACCACTTTGTTTTCCAAGCACTGAACATGAGTTTTAATTATTTGGCTTACTGCCTCAGCTTCTCTCCATGTAGAACTCTTTTTCTTTTCATGCTGAAGCCAACTACCTACGACATGCTTATCAGCTACGTTTAAAACTGAACTCTTTTCAAGGGTTCCCAAAACACCCTGTTTTGCAAAATTATTGCCAAACGAACCCACTTCCGGGGGTACACTAAGAATAGGCTTACCATGAACCTGACCCAAGCTCACTTCCGGGAGCAATACTGGTTCCTCCATATAATCTGGCAAATACGGTAACATTTTTACATCCGATTTTGCCTTGTCGCGAAGCGACAAACCCACTTCCGGGGGTATTACTTGTTCACCTGATACGCTCACTTCTGACAACAAAATGCAGTCAGCTACGCCTTTGCCTTGTAACTGCAAAGTTCCGCCATACCCTACAGCACTTGCGTCACAAAACAAAGTGAAATCACAAGTAATTGTATGCTTGAGAGGCCTACCAACAACATTTAAGTACCTAGTGTTGTTTTTCCAAAACAACATTTCCTGCTCAGCAGCTTTGTTTACTAACACAGGAGCATTCCAGCTTGCCCGAGTAATAATACAATTATACATTTCTCTTGTTTTCAATCTGACTTTGTTTCCGAAAACAAATTGTAAGGATATAATTTGACCTACCAGAGATGCTAATAACTTAACATTAACATTTTTACATTTATCCAATCTCATCTGATATAACACCGAATCGATTGCATGTTCCAATCGTTCTATTCTAACTTCGCTAATAAATAATTTTCCTAAATTATAATCCAAAACATGCCCTAACCAGTTTGCTCTTTTTATAGGCATCCATTGGCACTTTTCATCTGCCAATAAAAATCCAAATTGACACAGTGTGCTTTTAACAAACTCACTCGATTTTACAGCTAGCTCGAAATCTGTATTTCCACCAATACCGTCATCTAAAACATTATCACTTTATGCCCCAATGACCTCAAGTACGATACAACGACTCTTAACGTTTTTGTAAATATATGTCCAGCTGTCTTAATCCCAAAAGGGAGAGAATTGTAGACATAATACGTTTTCAGTCCCTTAACAGGCCATGAAAAACCTTAAAATGTCCGATGAGGTGAAAATATATCTATATGATGGTATGCTCCTTTTAAATCAAATGTGAATATAAAAGAATTAAGATCAAACAACTCCTGAGCTATACGAATATCTTCAAATTCTACCTTGAAGAGATGCAAATACTGATTAAAATGCCGACAATCCAAGACTAATCTTGCTTTTCCTGACTTGCTGTAAGCTACCGTTAATGGATTGACTACTGCTGGAGTATCCTTAACAACAGAAACGACACCTTTTTTCAACAAATTATCAATTTCTTCTTGTACAAAAGAAGGGTTATCCCTAGCAGATTTATTGATATTTAAAACTGCTCCCGGGGAACCGTCTTAAAAGGCAGCTTATAACCGTGTTCTACTACATCTAGTATGTAAGACTCGCTTACTACAGATCGCCATTTACTTATATGGCTTCGTAGTCTTCCAACCGGACTAACAGACGGATTTCCGACCGTTCTGATAATACTCACAGCATTATCGACATAGCATATATCTCCCATTTGCAGATCAGAATGCAAATGAACAATGTGATTTTTTCCCGTACCAGCGTACTATACGACTTAACATGCCAATCATTGGGCTTTTTAACCTCCTGTGAAACATCACTAAACAAAAACAAACTACTTAACTTATTTTTAGAGGAGCTGTTCCTACAGTCTTTCCTCCAGTGACCCGGTTTCCCACACTGGAAACAAAGACCAGGCTTTAGCCCTTGCGCAGCCCCGGCTTATCCGGGACCAATAGCCGTGGGAGATTTGGAGTTCGAACTCCTTCCATACGGTCCTGTTCGACCACCCCTCGACTTCCGCTTTCAGCTTGCCATTGGCCCTTTGACTCTGCCTTATACATTCTTTTCTCGTCCTCAGAATCATCAGCCAGAGGGTTAGACTCGTACTCTTGAACGACACGCCAACCCAGTTCACAGCTATCTGCCAGCTGAATAAGTTTCTGACGATGGGAAATCAACTCCTTCGCTTAAAATGAAACCCCTTATTAAATGTGTCCTATATAAACGTACACGACCATTTATAACATATGTATTTAATTTCATTTCTTTTATTGCCGACAAACAGAATTTGCAATTAACAATGACACTAAATACTAATTTTTCTTTAGTTTTCAATAAAACAGAACGTTGATAAACGTATACATAATTTATACGTGTTTAAAATAAAAAACAATTCCTATACGATTACATTCAACTTCAATGTCTGGTTAACCTCGGTTTATCATGAAACTATTACAGTAACAAGATTACGCTTCATTTTATTCAAATACCGCCTCTAAGTGCACGAATTGCACGTGCGTATTATATATGCGAGTTTACCGATTCTGCTGTATTACAAATACAATGACCATTATAAGTCTTTACATAATACGCGTTTCCAAACTTATAGATTTATTGTGTATAATAACTTTTAGATTTATTGTGTATAATTATGGTTGAATACACAAATCCAGTAAATAAAGTAAATTATTTATGCCACTGACAATATTTAGAACAAAAAATAAAAGCATTTTGATTTACCTTCTACAATTCTAGAATGAGCATCATCAATTTTCTCTGCCTCTAAACTGCCTTCAGCCTCGTTCAGCTTAATGAAAACTTTGGCATTATATTTATACTGTTCCTCATTACTTTTGCGTTTGAACTTTGGCTCTGAAGCAACTAAAGAACTTAACTTCGACAACTGCGAAGAATTTGAAGATTCACATATCTTTTCGAAAAGATTTCCGATATCCTTCAGCAGACTTCCTTTCATCAACTCCATTTTGCTTTCCACCGACTGCTCAATTCTATTGCTGATTGCTTCGTCCATTCTCTAACGAACGCCACTCTCCAAAACTTCAAAGACAGTTGAAGGTTACCCGTGAAGAGTCTCCGTAGAACTGATTTACAACTACCAGCACGAGTATTTATACCCAAACACCGGACCAACCGGTTTTGTATAGCGATCCGTTGACAATAACTCTCCGCTATACGTTGTAACGCGGAGAATTTAAAGACGTGGTAGAGCGTCGGACTTGCATGCGAGGGGTCCCGGGTTCAATCCTTGGTTCAGGCATGGATTTTTCAGAACCCTTGTTACAAATGGCGCCCAACGTGGGGCTGGCCAAGGATGTTTAAACACCTCGAGAACACTCCACAAGTGAATCTCTATACTCTATGGAAATTCGAGGACGAATTCCAAACTGGAGGGGGTGTATGTAACCCGGCTATGGTTGAGTTAGTACCGCGCTTGTACTATCTCGCCATAGAGCTAGCTTTTATGACGACGTGGTAGAGCGTCGGACTAGCATGCGAGGGGTCCCGTGTTCAATCATTGGTTCAGGCATGGATTTTTCAGAACCCTTGTTACATATAAATTGACGGGTATGTGGTGGACAACTCCTCGTAACTCGCCATCAGCATATTACCCTTTTTTAAATCATAGTCTTATTAATAAGCTCATACAAACAAATCTCTTCTCAGTGGTTTGTAATAGACAGACACTTAGTCTTGTTATTGTTACCATAAAATGGCGTAATACAAATAATGGGGGATAACTTGATGACACAATAAAATTCTCACTTCTGACACCTAAACAAATATTTAAGAAAACATATTGTAGATTAGCATGTACTTTGTTCAGGTATGGGTGTTACTGTATATTGTCTGTTGATTTTCAGAGTTCTGATGCACACAGTTTTCTTTTGTTTTAATAAGTGCTTGGTAATTAGAGCATTATTTGACTGAAATAGGCCTGCAAGCGTTAATACTTCCTAAGACAAATACATTTCTTCAATAAAATCTAGCTGGCGGGTGTATTTTTTCTAAAATTCATTTCTGAAGTTTAAGCCAGTTTGAGCAATGCTTATTACTCATCCTTTTTATGCATAATCCAGGCAAGGTCAAACATGTCTAAATGTTTTAAACAGGCATCTTATACCTTTTTACCTGTTAAACGTGATATGTTTATATGATGTTTTATTCATGTTTGTACATACATGTAGACTTGATTTAAATAAACATTTAATTCTGAAAAAAAATCAAAACTAATTGCATAACCTTGTCGAAACATTAGTTATTAAGATAGTTATGTTATTGATATATATAAAGCAATACAGTGTCTTTCTCTTCAAGGCAGATTTTGAGGGAAAGAGGATCGGTGACAGAGAAACATTCATTGTATCATCATACCAGATAAAGACCCAACCCGTCCTCTGTTAAAGAATATGCATTTAATGAAATTGAAATGTTTCATACCTAACCCAACAAGGAACGCCTACAGCTGTTCTGATCTGCTTTCTGCGTGCATATGCTAAGTTTTCCGTGGACAAAGAGATAAATGTTCGCGACAACACGTTGGTCTTAACGCTTAGTCAATTATGTGATTGTAAGAATGTTTAAAAAGTCACTAATGTAATTGAACGAATGTCTGAAAGGTTATTTTGGGGGATTGTTCATCATCATTGATTTCCTTGTGGGTTATGTTTCTGCGACTTGATATAACGCGTAAAATGTGGGGAGGCAAGAAATTTTTAAATAAAGAACAGAAACTCCATTTAGTCTGAGATATGGATACGTTTTTGTGATTGGTATCTGGTGAAGATCAAAGTATCCCTTGTAATTTCACGATAAATGGGATATTCTTTATTGAACACTTCAAAGAATGGCTACAGTTATACAGCAAAAAAATACAGAACTGTTACAAACTAATGGCATCTTCATTTTTTATGCAATAGTCGCCGGGCTGCCCGTCCGTCCGTACGTTCCGCATTCGTGTCCGGCCCATAACTTTTTTATTTGAATTCGGATTTTAAAATTCTTTCACAGAAATGATCACCATAATGACCCGACGTGTCGCGCGAAACATTTGGGTCGCTAACTTGAAGGTCAAGGACAGCATGACCTTTTAGCAAAATCCTGTCCGGCCCTTACCCTTTTATGAAGACGGATTTTAAAGTTATTTTACAGAAATGATCACCATAATGAAACGACGTGTCGCGGGCAACATTTTGGTCGCTACCTTGAATATGACTTTGAAGCAAATTCGTGTCCGGCCCATTACTTTTTATTTGAAAACGATTTTAAATTATTTAACAGAAATGCTCACTATAATGAGACGACGTGTCGCGCGCAACATTTGGGTCGCTACCTTAAAGGTCAAGGTCACAGCATGACCTTGTAGCAAAATCCTGTCCGGCCCATAACCTTATTATTTGAAGTCGGATTTAAAAATTAATCCACCGATATGATCACCATAATGAGACGACATGTCGCGCGCAACATTCGGGTCGCTAACTTGAAGTTCAAGGTCACACCATGACCTTGTAGCAAAATCGTGTCCGGCCGATAACTTTTTTATTTCAAGTCGAATTTTAAAATTATTTCACAGAAATGATCAACATAATGAGACGACTGGTCGCGCGAAACATATGGGTCGCTACCTTTAAGGTCAAGGTCACAGCATGACCTCGTAGCAAAATTGAGTCCGGCCCATAACTTTTTTATTTATAGTTTTATTTAAAAAATATTTTACAAAAGATCGCCATATTGAGACGACTTGTCGCACGCAATATTTGGATTGCTACCTTAAAGGTCAAGGTCACAGCATGACCTTGAAGCATTATCATGTTAATCCAACTTCATTATTTATTTCATGTTGTTATTATGTTATGTTTATTTTTTCTAGTTGTCAACTACATGTATAAAAGTATACAAGGCACAGAGTTGAAAGAAAGATAGATTTTGGTAGAACGTTGAACAACTTTTGAATTATTTCCCCTTTTTTATTGTCCTTGCCCAACGTATAGTTTAATAACTATAACAGAGACCTACACAGATACAGATACAGAGGCCTTGCCATCGACCAGCATATACTTAGGGGAGCGTCCGTCATTTCGGATGATATCTTGTTGTTTATTGGTGTAAATATTGAGTTGCGCTCAACCCGGGGCTAGGCGGCGTTGGCAGTAATATGCATTTCCATTACTGCCCATTAACAGGCTCAATCAAACCGAGCCTGCAATATTTTCATATTTGTCGTGTTCGTCGGCTTTCAAAGTCCCCTTTTCATCTATTTCAACAAACAATCATTAGTTATTGTTTTCGAATAAAATGCAAATAGGAATGTTTACAAAAAAAACCGGATTATTAAATATTTTTACATTTATAAAGACAACTAGTAACGTTTAAATTCAAATCAAATTTATTATCGTCATATTGTACCAACAATGTTTCGTACAATACATATTTATTAACTATTTTTTTCCGCAATACTCGGACCAAACAGGATTTATCATTAAGCCAATACTGCGTGTACTGAAACGCTGGCCTCATCACTTTCGGACAAATTAAACTTATTTCTTGATTTATTTTATTTATTTTTTTTCGGGAACAAGTCGATTATTGCAGTGCATTCAACAGACAAATAACATTATCAGACAACGTTCTGAAAGAAGACACGATGAGGTATCATCACGGCGTTTTATCACATTTTCACAACATACAAGAAGGTCTTTGGCATTCGAGCACGAGGAAATAGACATTCGTCACAGAAACGCCAGTGCCAAAACTGTGGGAGATATAAATATAAATAATTTTTACGAAATACCAGCAAATTTAATATAAATTATGATTTTTGCCGGCCATTTTGATAAAAATGGACGGTTCCAACCGAAATAAAAAAATTGTTGAAGTTTTGACCGAATTTATTCTAAATACACTAAATGGCAATAGAAAAAAATACTATTTAGAAAAAAAATCAGATTGGCCCACCTCTAATATAATCATAGTTCCATGAAGTGTAGAGCATTAAATTGGTAGGAAAAAACTGACAGACACTCGAGTACAGCAGTAAGAATATTTACTCTGTTTTACATAATTTATGTTTTACATGTTCAAAACAATTATGTTATTTAGATGATAATTTAAATAATTATTCCAATTTGGAATATACAGAGTCTTATAATTCACCACAGTGCAAAAACTGTTCTAAGAATTTTATAATTTTGCAAAACGATGAATTAGATTATTCACATTATTCTTCATTAAATGTCACGCATACCAACTTACCTACAGAAAACAATATTTTATCAAATAAAGACCGCAGTATGAAACAAGAAAATCAAAATTGTTTGACATGTTGAGCAAACAGTGTACACTGGTCAAAAGTTCTAAGTGCACACTTTTCAATTTTGAATATCTTAAAGTAAACTTATTCAAATTGAATGAAAGTTTGACTTAAAGTTAATAATGATCAAACAACAATAATTTTTTGAAAACCGTGCATATGTTTTACGTTTTACGTCATCCACGTCGGCATACGCTTTTTATGCATTATCCCCGTGCGGCAAGCGAAATTTATTTTTTTACAATCGTTTTTGTTTTTCACATGTTCACCGACTCAAGACAAACAACACGAAAAACACACCAACAAATTGTAACCATGGAACGGTTGACGTCAGCAGACAAAGACATTGCCGTCAAAATTCTTTTCACAGGCACAACTTCAAATTTGTTGTAAAGAAATCTTGACGGTTTTCGTAAATGCAAAAGAAATACCTTATTTTGCATATTTTATTAATTTAAGAAGAAAATCAAACGATATTTTTTCTAGATTGATTACGTTGCTTACGTTGAACGCTGATGTTACTCAATTACGTCATTAAATATTTACGTAAAACAACGTAAACTCGAAAAAATTAGTGTAAAATTTGTTGGATAAGTGTCCAATAAATAAAAATTTAAAACTAAAATTTATAGAAATTCAATAAACTTCAATATCGAATTATTCGAAAATGACGCTTATTCGGTCAAAAGGCGTATCCGAAAACTGGTCAATTTTACCGAAATGAATACATTTTTTTCGTTTGGAAAGGCTGTTACACATCTATCATAGAAAATTGTATCATCCCAAACTGCTAGACAATTCAAAAACTTTTGGCACAAAACATTGTGTGAACAAAGGAATTTTCTACTTGAAATCCTGTAAAAACGTTATGGATAAAATAAAGTTGATTATGTTGGCGCATCGTGCCCAGCAGACCATTACAAAGCTACAGAAAGCTATTTCAGTGCAATGGAATGGCAAACTACAGTATTTCCTTTAAATCTGCGTGAAATTTAAATTATACAGAGATGAGAAAACGATCACAAATGATAGCCGATGCAATGATAATTAACTTGAGAATTTCTTTCTGAGAACAAGTGAGCTAAAATATTATTATTTTTTAATCTGGTTAAGCAGACTTAAAATTTTTGGTGTGCTTTAATAGAATATTGATTCTTCTTCATTGTAATTTACACTATTTTGAAAGATTCAATCAAATTATTGGAAAAATTAACGTTTATCAAGTGTGCACTTAGAACTTTTGACTAGTGTAATTATAAATCGGTTGAAGTTGATAATGAAAGTTATGTCAAATTGAAAGATAATTTTGATCATAATAGTGATAATTGTAAATTAAAAATTGTTTCATTTTCAGGTAATGATCAAAGTACGTCGCCACGTGACAGGTATCCCACACAAGAATTAATGAAAAATGTTTCCAAGACAAACTCTGAATTTGGCTTTACATTTAAAGGATGATACATATAGCATCGTTAAATATTCAACATTTGCTGCCTAAATTAGGCGAGGTAAAATTATTGTTGAATCAGGAAAATTCCCTTAACATTTTTGGACTTGTGAGACCTTTTTAACAAGCAGCATAAGTAACGATGATCTTATCATAAATAGTTTTGTGTTCGAAAGAAGGGATCGTTGCATTAAATCTGGTGGCGGTATTTTAGTATATCTTTCGAATGACATTCCCTTTATAAGGAGAACTGATTTGGAAGGTACTGACATCGAAACAATCTGGTTAGAATTATGTTACTCTAATTGCAAATCATTTTTAATGTTTTATTTACAGACCACCGAATGCATCGAATATATGGATTGATGCATATGAAACACAGCTGTTGAAGGCCGAAGCTTTAAACATTGAAATGCATTTGCTTGGGGATTTTAATAGAGATTTTTCTTGTAATAATTCGTTAAAAATGCTAAATGGGGTCTGATTTAGGATTATCACAGTTAGTAAATGTCCAAACTAGAGTAACGTCAAAATCGGAATCAATAATTGACCATATTTATACCATGAACCCTGAAAACACCTCTGAAGTATTAGTTCCAAATATTAACATTACTGACCACTTTCCGGTTGCTTTTACCAGAATAAGTAAAAACAGAGTTGAGAAAGTAGACAAACATAAAACTATAGTTTATCGAGATTTCAGTTGTTTCAATTCAAACTTTTTTTGCAGTGAGTTATTAAATTCCAATTAGGAGGTCATTGAAAGTTTCAAGAACCCTAATATGTCACTTAATATATTATATGACACTCTTTACAGACCACTCTCTAAGTTTGCTGCTACAAAAGTTAAAAGAGTAAAAAGACTAAATCAGCCAGGTTGGTTTTCAGAAGAAGTAAAAACAGCACGGAAAAGAAGAGATAAATTTAAGGCAAAAACAATGGACTGAATATAAAATAGTATTTAGCAATTATTAAGAAGCAAGAAACAATTCTTTAATAAATCTTTTGAGGAGAAAAGGGATTCTAAATATCTATGGAAAAATTTCAAGAATGTATCAGGTTTAGATCAAGAAAGCCTCAATATACCTCATGCTCTTATCGTTAATGATGAAAAAGTTCAGGGATTAGACATAATATTCTCAATAGTTTAAACAGTCATTTTATAAATGTTGCAAATATTGTAAGTAAAGGAGAATTGCAATTGGAAAATTATGATCTATTAAAACAGCAGTTACAACATAAAATGAAAAACTTTTATTTTTCACTTGATTCAATTACACCATTTGAGGTATGTAAGATAATAGATCGGTTAGATGTGAATAAATCAACGGGATAAGATGGCATAAGCGCGAAGATTTTTAAAATATGCAGAGACTGTCTTACACCTGCAATAGCCTCTATAATCAATAGCTCTATTGAAACAGGTGAGTTTCCAGACGAACTTAAGGTTGCTTGGGTACCTTTACATAAAGGGGGAACACGTGATGATCCTAATAATTGTAGACCAATTTCTATTTTGCCGACTATTTCAAAGATTTTTGAAAGACATATTGCTAATCAAATGCATGCTTTTTTGAAAAATTTGATATTATTCACGAGTTCCAGTCAGGTTTTCAAAAACAGCATTCATGCCAAACCTCATTAATTCGACTTATTGCTTCCTGGTTAAATGATATTGACAATGGTAAAATGATAGGTGTACTTTTTGTAGACCTTAAAAAAGCATTTGATCTTGTTGATCATAAAATATTGATGTTCAAGTTAAGTTTATACCAGATTTTTAACATTACTATTAGGCTCTTCCAATCATATTTATCGAACCGTTTTCAGTCAGTGAAATATGGTAGTGATATGTCAGACATGCTTCCAGTCCGGTCTGGTTTTCCTCAAGGATCCATATTGGGTCCTCTATTATTCTTATTGTATGTAAATGATCTACAATTGTCAACTTCTTCTACTACTTATATGTATGCTGATGACACGACTATTCATAATTCTGATAGACAGATTTCTAGCATACTTGTAAGCTAATTTACAGCAGGGCATAATTAAGGTCCAGCGTTGGTACACTCAAAATAATACGGTTATTTATCCCATAAAAACAACATGTATGATACTAGGGTCCAAACAAAAGCTTAATAGCAATGTTAAATTAGAACTGTCACTTGGCGACACACCTATTCAAAATGTTACCGTTCAGAAGCTTCTTGGTGTATATGTTCATAGTTCATTAACATGGAATATCCAAATAGATAAGACTTGTAATAAAATTGTTTCAAAATTATCATTACTAAAGCGAATTTCTTTTTATCTGACTCTTGATATGAAATAATTATTTTATAATGCATACATTGTTTCCATATTTGATTAGGGATGAATAACTTGGTGCAAAACAAGTCAGTCAAATTTAACAAGATTAATGCGATTGCAAAAGCGAACAGCTAGGATAACATTAAATAAACCTACGCGCACACCAACATTTGAGCCCTTTAGAGAATTAAAATGGTTATCATTTCGAAGCAGATGTAAATGCCATGTTTGTCTATTGGTTTACAAAACATTGCACCGAAATACCTTAACAATATTTTATCTTTTTCTACTAATACCAGTTACAATCTTCGATCTGTACAAAGGTATAATATTATAAATAACAGACCAAACAAAATTTCTCTGAAACGAACCTTTAGTTACTCTGCTATGGAAATTTGGAATTCTGTTCCATCACATACGAAAACACATTCGTAATATCCTGTCTATTAAGACACACCTGAAAACATATCTTTTACTACAAGATTGTGACTAAATATAATCATCGGTGTATTTTTTCTACTTACTGTTTTAAATCCATCTTTTGATATGTTTACAGGAGTCTGCCAACTTATTTAATTATGTTTTGACTAAATGACTAAAATTTACATATTTTATATTCATGAATGAATGTATGTTGTTTTTATTTTTTTTTTATTTGTTTGTTGTTATAGAAGGCCTTATCGTAATTTAGACATTATATTTGGTAAATTTAATGTACGAAATAAGTTACAACCTTCTTTAAATAAAGATATTATTATTATTATTATTATTATTATTATTATTATTAGGCACTTTCAAACCAAAACAGCATTTTAAATTGAATGCTCATTTGAATTTAACATTAGTATTATGAACATGCATTAAATGAAACTTAATGAAACCGCATTTCTAATTGGTTAAAAGTTAGTTTACACACTCTCTTGCATCTGCTACAACAAAAGAACATGGACAATGTTATTTAATCATCTGGAAAACGTATTACATAATTGTTGTGTGGTTAAAAAATGGGAGCAGGAATTTCATTAAAGATTATGCATTCAGTCTGCTTTAATGGTTAAAGACTGGCAGTATCTTTCTTCATGTTTAACCGCATTTACTGGGGTCGTGTCCTTACATGCAAAAGATTTAAAACGAGGACAAATTTTAGTACGATATTATAATGCACTCATGTCCACCATGTGAATTTGAAGCTATAGTTTTCATTTGTTGCAAATAACAAGCAAATGTGTTTTAAATTGTGTACATTAGTACCAAATAAGGATTTGTTCAACAAGATGAAAAAGTATTTAATAAGTCATGTTATTTTTACCATATAATAACACAATAATTTTTACTGGCTTCACTTTGCATAATTTACAACATTTGATTTAATACATGGTCAGTTGAATATTTTAACTGATCATTTTGCAACATTATTAGGAAATAACTTATTTAGAAATCGCCCCCCCCCCAATTTTTGTCTGTAATGTTTCACCTGGAAAAATGTGTCGGACAGATAGAAACTTTCAAATGGGATAGATCTACTTGCAGTTTAAATTTGGCGCCAAGTAAGTGAGTCAACGTGTTTGCAGTTTCCATTTCATGTTCTAATTTTATTTAAAAAAAAATCATGGTTAAAAACTAGGACATGTTCTAGAACTGGGCCTGGTTGTAAGTTTCTAGAATGTTTTAGACTTATATAGGACTAGTTTCACAAATTCTCCAATATATTGCATGAAACGTATGTAAACTAACAAACGAATTTATACCTATTCTCTTTAATTGTTTTAAAATGTTACCGTACTATGTTAGATGTGTTATCAGTTAAAGATAAAACAGGGCGTTAAATGCGTACTGAAACTTTGCTTTATTTATTGTTAATAAAAATAACTGTTAATAAAAATAACTGATAAGATCTATGTATATAATATCTATATATAATATGTAAATATGGTATATCTTTATCCCGTATATTAACTTCTTTTAAATCGGACTAGGCATTGATTCGAGTCTTGTACCATTGCAAGTACGAAAAGAATTGAGGACAAATCAACCTGACAACACAAACATGGCGGACGAAATCCCCTTGATTCCGAAAGCTGGGAATCTCGTCATCAACAGTGGAAATATTCTGAGCTGGAATAGATTGAAAAGAAAACCAAAGCATTCTCCTACAGAAGAGGTATACTAGCTTTATTAAATGCTGTGAATGGCGGTTGTCAGTTCATGGGATTGCAACAAATTTTCTTTAACATAATTTTTGACAAGACCAACTGTCAAAAAGGGCACCTGCTGTTATTCTCACAGACACCTGTTTAGAGGTCCTTTTGTGGCCATTATGTCAGTAGAGCTATATAGGCTTAACAAAGCTATAGTGCTGAACAAATGTTGATTGCCGTTGATAGATCCTTTATTGCAACAGAAAATTAATTCCTAGATTCTCATCCTAAATTTGGGGAAAAATAGGGTGGGTGGGTGGGTTTTATTTTTTATTTATCATTCTCAGTGTGAACATATTCATATTTATTTTCAGTTTCTTACAAGGCTTGCATAATACAAAGATAAAAAAGCATCTAGCCAAATATGAATTGCTGATTCCCACTGAATGGTTTCATACTGCGTCATACTGTAGATACTCGGAATTATTACTCGTCATAATGTAAATTTTGATGTTTGCATTGTTTTTTCAAAATAAAAAAAACGTTCAGGCGGGGATGAGAATCTAGGAATTAATTTTTAATTGCCTTATTAATCCTTCCTATGACACCAGTTACTAAACATAAATTTGTCTATTAGTGGAGAAAATTCAAATTTATTATCAAATTTTATGGAAGTTTTCACTAGGAGTCTCTTCTATTCCTAATAAGCCTGGTTTGACTGCGCATTAGAGCCGGGTTATAAAAAACGTTAAATTTGGCTGAACTTCTGAACGTCCGCAAAATGTCAGTATATTTCATGTACCTACGATTGTGATTTAAATTTTAAAAAAGTATATAGAATGTTGACAATCAAAGCAATAGACACTTACTGAGATTACATGTTATTTTTTCAAGGTTTATTTCAAAGGATTGTAAAAAAATTTCTTCCGTTTGTTTTTAATTAACTCATTTTTTTAAACTATTGGTGTTCGAAGAAGTAACCTAATTTGCATATTTTCGGAATAGAGCAGATTCCACGGACAAGAATGTGAAATTCTCCGCGAATAAATGGAATTATGTTTGGTTTCTGGTGTCATCGGAATGATAAATTATTTATCTATCAATGGCAATCAATATTTGTTCGGTAAGTTACGATTTTGTATTTGAAATTGATGTGCAACTGGGATGATGTTTTTTTTCCATTATTTAGTTTTTTAGGATAAGAAATATGTTGTTTTTTTTTAAAACAGGTGTATTTTGTGTTCTGGGTGATTGTAGTTGCACCTCGTGATATAGATCGCCAATTTATTAGCTGAAATTGACGAAACTTGTTAAGCATAGATATAGCTTTACTGTCATACTGGCTGGAAAAGGACCTCTAAACAGGTGTCTGTGGTTATTCCTATAATTAATGGTTATTATTTTTAAGTTTACCCAAATTTGTATATTTCAATTTAATTCTTGTTAGTTTGTTTTAAAATTAAACTTTAAAAATAAAATTGAAGCAATTAAATATGTTATATCCTTACAGCATTTCATATGAATGGTAAACCACTCTTAAGCCTTAAGTTAAGGCAGGGATTTTTTCGCCAGTTTGGGAATATGACCCATACCCTTGGAATTGGGAAATTTCACAATCGTTTTGACAGAAATTGGGAAATTTTCAGGATCTCTGGGGAATAAAAGTTTTACCGTTATCTGCCGTTTTTCTTATCATTGCCACACATATTTAATATTGTCAATAATTTCTGGTTGAAACTTAAAGAAACAAAATTAATGATGCAGATTGTGTTGTATTTCATCAGAAATTTTCAATTTGATTCTATAGGGAGTTTTATTCTTAAATTTTGATAACTGTTTAAGAATGTCACAACTATAACTGTTGGGGGATGCTCTACAAGTTTCAAAGGGTCTGGTGCCTGTAGTGGATCCGTATACATATTTGGTAAAGAAACCTGAAAAGAAGGGCAGACCGTTAAACCTAAGAACTATACTGATCATCTCATATCATGTCATCCTGCCGCTGGACCTGGACAATAGAACTTCTACAAACTCGAGATCTTTTAACCCTTTATATAAACATGTTTTGATGCATGTGTAACCAGTGTAGATCCAGTTCAGCTGGCAGCTCTGTGCCATCTGATCTGGATCTGCACGAGTCAAATCTTGGTCAGAAATAACATAAAATCTAAAAGTAAACAGTGTAGTTCCTGGTAAGGAAGCACGGATGTGCAGGCTGATCTTGATCTGCGCTATCACACGTGATAAAAGGCTTATACGTGCATAAGGAGGAACAGGTTAACCCTTTCCTGTACATATACGCATTTTTACGCATGTGCGACCAGTGTAGATCCAGATCAGCCGGCACATCCGTGCCGTCTGATCAGGATCTGCACTGGTCCCATTTTGGTCAGAAATAACCTAATGAATCAAAAAGCGAACAGTTTAGATCCTGATTAGATGGCACGGATGTGCCAGCTGATCTGGATCTAAACTGTTCGCCCTAGCGATAAAGGTGTGTCTATACAGGAATAGGTTAAAGCATCATTCACTCACACTGAACAATATATTAAGACTGAAGTATTTATTCTTTGTAAATGATGGTATTAACCAGTTTTGTCAAAAGAGAAAGTCCACACTTTTTGTGTCGCCTGCGATAGCAGGTAGACACATAGGGATGCTATTGTCCGGCGGCATCGTCATCGTCGTCGTTGGTGCCGTCGTCCGGTAGTCCCCCAACTTTAATCTGAAACTTAATGTTGCCTATAACTTTGAAAGAACTTGACCTATTCACTTCATACTTGGAATATATCATCAGCATGAACAATGCCATCTGTGACGACAAGAATGATAACTCCAGTTTCAATATTTTTTGAGTTATGCCCCTTTCAAATGCAACTTTAATCTGAAACTTAATGTTGCCTATAACTTTGAAAGTACTTGTCCTATTCACTTCATACTTGGAATATATCATCAGCATGAACAATGCCATCTGTGACATGAAGAATGATAACTCCAGTTTCAACATTTTTTGAGTTATGCCCCTTTCAAATGCAACTTTTATCTGAAACTTAATGTTGCCTATAACTTTGAAAGTACTTGTCCTATTCACTTCATACTTGGAATATACCATCAGCATCAACAATGCCATCTGTGACGACAAGAATGATAACTCCAGTTTCAATATTTTTTGAGTTATGCCCCTTTCAAATGCATCTTTAACCGGAAACTTAATGTTGCCTATAACTTTGATTATACTTGTTCTATTCAATTCATACTTGGAATATATCATCAGCATGAACAATGCCATCTGTGACGACAAGAATGATAACTCCAGTTTCAATATTTTTTGAGTTATGCCCCTTTCAAATGCAACTTTAACCGGAAACTTAATGTTGCCTATAACTTTGATTATACTTGTTCTATTCAATTCATACTTGGAATATATCATCAGCATCAACAATGCCATATACGACAACAAGAATGATAACTCCAGTTTCAATATTTTTTGAGTTATGCCCCTTTCAAATGCAACTTTAACCTGAAACTTAATGTTGCCTTAACTTTGAAAGTACTTGTCCTTTTCACTTCATACTTGGAATATATCATCAGCATGAACAACGCCATCTGTGACGACAAGAATGATAACACCAGTTTCAATATTTTGGAGTTATGCCCCTTTCAAATGCAACTTTAACTTGAAACTTAATGTTGCCTATAACTTTGAAAGTACTTGTCCTATTCACTTCATACTTGGAATACATTATCAGCATGATCAACAACATTGGTAACAAAAAGAATCATAACTCCTGTTTGATTATACTTTGAGTTATGCCCCTTCCAAATGCAACTTTAACATGAAACTTAATGTTGACTTTAACTTTGAATATTCACTTGATATTCGAAATAAATCATCTTCATGAAAAGCGTCATTATGAAGAACAAGAATGATAACTCCTGCTGGACTATTTTATGAGTTGTGTCCCTTTAATATACAACTTTAACATGAAACTTAATGTTGCCTATAACTTTTAAAGTACTTGTCCTATTCACTCATCGAATATATCATCTTCATGAACAACAACATGGGTTACAACAAGAATCATAACTCCTGTTTGACTTTTTTTTTTCAAATGCAAATTTCACATGAAACTTAATGTTGCGTATAATTTGAAAGTACTTGCCCTATTCATTGAATACTTGGATTGTATCATCAGCATGAACAGTGCGATCGACAACTACAAAAATTATATCTCCTGTTTGAATATTTTTTGAGTTATGTCCCTTTCAAATGCAACTTTCACATGAAACTTAGTGTTGCCTGTAAAATGGAAAGTACTTGTTTAATTCACTTAATACTTTGAAAAACTCATCTGCCTGCAATAACCAATTTTTGAATATGATAACTCGGGTTTCACCATTATTATAGTTATTCCCCTTTTAAATGCAATTTAGATGACACATGTGTTCTGTGGTCTAGTATTGAAATCAACTTAAATAAAATATTTTTATTATATATGATTAAAAATAGGCCCACATTTCAACTTTTTCCATGCAGGCGACACATGTGTTCCGCGGAACACAACATTCTAGTTTATTTTTAGTCTTACGAGAATTTTCTTGAAAAAATGAGTACGGTAGGTCGAAATAAAAATTAAAAAAAAAGATAAAGATGTGATTTTACAATCTACTTTCAAACCTCTTTTGTACATGTTTGCTTTTATTTAGATTACCCTTACTACTGACAAAACAGTGTACATGTATTACAAGGTAAAATTTGTAAATAGGTTTATTTTAATATTTTTATGCTGCAATTGTGTGATTGAGGCTTTTGTTCATGTATAGAACCACCACAAGTAATCTTCAAGGCTAGTCTCATCAGTCTGTCACTGCTTTTTCACTCAACACAATAATTTGAAAAAGCAAACTTTTCACTTTTAAATAAAAATCACTTATTAACAGAAGAATATTAGCACAAATTTACATTCATACGTCCTTAATGACTTCTGCTGGCATGGTGCTGTCGATCTGTCATGTCTGCTAAAAATGCGTCATTGTGGGAACCAGATATAGTTTTTAAAATGTTTTCATTTGGGGATGTAGCGACTAAAAGTTGAACCAATGGCTTCATCATTTCCTGCTTTCAAGAATACCTTTTTCTGCCCCAAAATTGAGCCTAAAAACGTTGCTTCAAATAATGTGTACTGCGCCATATGGGAGGCCATGATGAAAGTGAACGGTTTACTTGGATTGTATTAAAAATAATTGATTTTGAATTATGTAAAAAAAAACCAAGTCAGCACTATTTGGAAAGCTTCTGATTCCATTATAGTTTGATTCGTACTCATTCACTTTCGCTTTTTTTTAGGGTTTCGTATCAAATGGGTACGGTCGGCATTAAAAAAAGTCGGAAATCAAGATTTTATTTTTTTCAATTTTAAAAAAAATACGGTGGGGATTTTTTGTAAGACGAAAAATATAAATGTTCAGGCCTAAAGCAGCTTGACAAAGAATTAAGTGGAATAGGCTGAGTATCTAATATAAGAAAGCTAACATGAATATAATCAAGATTTGTTGCTATGTAAATTTAAGTTGACTGAAATGAGAAGGAAGTGTCATCTAGTTGTCATAATACAATGTGCATTTTTATGCCCCCACAAAGTGGGAGGCATATAGTGTTGCACTCGTCCGTCCGTCCGTACGTACGTCCATCCGTCTGTACGTCCCCAAATCTTGTGGCATTAACTCCTCCTAAACTATTAGGCGGATTTCTTTCAAACTTGCTCAGATGATCATGCAGGATGTGTAGATGATCGTAAAGAAAGGATTTTTTCCTGCGACCATTTTTACTAGAGTTATGGCTCTTTGTTATTAAAAATTATGTTGCAGCAGTGGGGGCATCAGTGTCCGAGGACACATTCTAGTTTTAACTTGAATGACAACTTCATTATTGAAAGTGTGTGTAATTTATGAGAGACAACATTTTGAGACATATTATGACATTTTTAAGATTGCAGACACTAGACAGAAAACTGAACCTTCACTTGCACCAACTTGAAAGTTTGTCCAGAAATTGCACCGTGGCAAAATTTGTGGGGCTTATTGACTGCAGTGAATTTAGATCCTGATCAGATTGCAGACTTAAAAAGACAAGGATGTTATGTAATATCAGACAAGGATCTAAACTGTTTTCTGCATACATTAATAATGCTTTCTCTGACAGAATAGGGAACATTCTGTGTAGATGTACAGGCAGGTTGATCTGGGTCTACACTAATTGCTTAGGCCAAAAGCTCCATTTAGTCAAGGTGTTTCATAATGTATATTTCATAGATTTTGTTTTGTTTCTTTGCAGGTCTGTGAGTGTGTTGGTACAACACTGCGGTTTTTCTTGGATTCAGAAGATAAAAATGCTCTTCAGGTATTTTCATCTTGAGTTCATATATTTGTATGCAAAGTGTTACGTATTTTCTTTATTATCTGTTTCATGGCTGACTATAGACTACTAGAGTACTCAAGTGGCTTATATAGAACTTCACAAAAATGATCCTCATCTTGTCTCTTGGTGATTTCTGTCTTTCTGTCCTGTCTGTCTGTCTGTCTGTCTCTTGATAATGTCCACTGCTCAGAATTACATGTACTCAAAAATTTTACTCAAATATTTAGAAGTCTATATTTCAACAAATGCCTGCCCCATAACTCTGATTTCAGAAATAATTCACAGGAATATTTCTTTGAAGTCTCTCTTTTATTTTTTGACAAAATAATGGCCCTTTATCTACTTAAAATTGGCCTTTTATACGTTGTCTAAATGATAGGTTAAAAGCAGTATGGCAGACTTAAATTAAATCTTAGTTCATTGTTGTCACATTTAACAAAATGTCTGTCAAATTGAATATGGTCAGAATCAACAATATGTCAAGTAGGGAAATTTACTACACAAGTAAGTACAAAGTTCTTGATGCTTAAGAAGTACACAAGTATGTTCTCAGTACTCACTTTTTTATGTGTACTTAAATAGGGCTCTCCCAAAAATTGTGTAATTTTTTAATTATTCTGTTAATAATTATAGCATTTGCAATGTAGTTGAAAATCCCCAAAGATGTCTATAATTATATTTGCTATATAAATTCAAAGTTCTGCTACAGTGGAGGCTGTTTTATGAATTTTATAGTGATTTTTCAGGACCATCTCATTCTGCTTGCCTATTGGCCTGCATCAAAATCTACAACAAATTGTCATTTTTTGTATTATTCAAAATCTTAACAAAAACATATCAATTTAAATGAATGGACTGAAATTGTGTACCCTTATATGACAAAGGATTTTCATATAACATGAAAATTCTATCACCTAATCAGACATGGGAATTTGAATTAAATTTGGTTTATTGGTGTAACATAATCAATTGCGCGTCAAGTTTGAAGTTGGTAAGAAGAACTTATTTTGACCCTTTCCTCTTACATTTAGTACCTTTTTACTATGTCCAGAGAGATGGTATGTCAAGAATGGTTTATCTAACTAATATTAAATTTGGTTTTTTGTTGTAACCAAAAAAAAATGCAATTTAAATTAAGGGTCCTCTACACTCTCCTCCTTTTAAGGTCATCGATAAAAAAGAAAAAACTCAATAACAGCAAAATGCTGTTCAATGAAACTTTGCACTAATGAATGTTACTAATGTATCTTTATTTTGCATATGGTAAGACATATTAGAACAGTAAAGAAAAAAAGTGAGATCTCAAAATTCCATAAAATTCTATTTGCATAAATTCACATAAACTAAACAACACAAAATATCATTTAAAATGCAAACAAGAAAGACAGTATAAGTACAAATGTAATGATTTTGATTAAAAGATCAACTGAGTGTCACCTGCACATTTGGAATGGTTAAGAGGTTGCAAACATTGCAAATGGCGAAAACTAGCTAAAATTTCAAAAATGAATTCTGGGGGAAATACTTATTGCCACCTAAATTTTGATAAAGAAATGTATTTAGCTATGGATGTAGTAAATGTTTGCAAGCTCAATTTAGTCTAATTTGTGTTCTAATTACCAAGCACATACTAAAACAAAAGATAAACCGTTTGCATGAGAACTCTGAATTCACGAACAATATACCAAAGCAACTCATACCTGAAATAAGTATATGCTGGTCTACAATGTTTAGTGCCAATTCGTCAAAATAATGTTAGGGTTTTCAAGAAATTCAAGGAAATCTTACTTCCTGGTTCAAAGTGAAAGTAGAATCTACTTTCATTTAGAACCAGGAAGTATGTGATTGAAATGTAATTAATTACTCTTGCAAAGTAATTGTAATTAAAATTTAAATTACATCAATGAAAATGGTGGAATATGATTGTAATTGAAGAATTTATATTAATGTAATTGCATATTAAATTAATAACATTCTGGTTACAGTATGCCACAGATCTAAGCTGTGTTCATCAGAAGTTTAAAGAGACCATCCCAACAGATGAGAGGGAGGACCTCAAAATTACAGGTAGGGCCAGACCATCCAATTACCAGTTAAATAATAATTAAATGAATAAAAGATTTTTTGGTTTATACCACAATATTATTTTAACTTAACTTTGATTCTCATATTTGGTTGCCAATGGTTGCATACACTATCAATATTTTCAAAATATTTTGAGGTATTAATTAACATGGGAAGTGTTATATAACTTGCATATGTCACAAATAGAATTGTATGAATGAAAGGACAAACTATTCTATTTAACACAACATTGTTTTATAGAAGAATATGTCAAGCTATTGTACTCACTTTGACGACGGCATCAGCGTCCCGCTTCAGTTAAAGTTTGCATGCAGCCTACCTATATCTTAAAAACTACTATAGCTACAGCTTTGAAACTTGGCACACTTGTTCATCATCATATACCAAATGAGTATGCCAAGAACCATAACTCTTACTTTCAATTTGATCAAAATATGGCCCTTTTTTGACTTAAAATTTCTGGTTAAAGTTTGCGTGCAAGCTAGTGTACAAACTCATAACTTCCATACTAGTTATTTTGAAGTGTTTTATATTGGCGGGGTCATAAATTGGCACGAACAAACCAGACTGCCAAAATAAAACCCTTTATTAAAAAATCGCAGATCTAAAATTGGCGTTAAAACAGATTGGCAAAATAAAACATTTATATTTAATATTCAACACAACATTATTTTAATACCAGTTTGAAAACATTATCACAGCTACCTAATAATAGATTGCTTTGTTTGATTCACAACATATTCTTATTCTATTATTTTTGTATCAAACTGAGAAAACTTTGACATAATATGTGCTAGATTATCATAGTTGTCTACCTTTCAGATATTAAAATGGCGGTGTTATTAATTGACGGTGATTTATATTTGCGGTGTTTTATATTGGCCTAACTGACCCTGACTGCCAATATAGCCAAAATTAAACCCCCGCTAAAATAAGTACTAATACAGTATGCCAAAAACCATAACTCTTTCTTTGGTTTTGATCAAATTATGGTCCATTTTCGACTTAGAATTTCAGGTAAAATTTTGCATGCAAGCTAGTGTACAAACTCATAACTTCCATACTACTTACACTACAGCTTTAAAACATTTAACACTTGTTTATCATCATATCGCGACTGTGTTAGCCAAGAACCATAACTCTAACTTCCATTTTGTACAAATTATGGCCCTTTTTTGACTTAGAAATTAAGGTTAAAGTTTGCGTTCAAGCTGGTAAAAGCTCAACTTTCATACTATTAAAACTACAGTGTTAAAACTTTGTACACCATTATTTTATCATACATCATGTTGATGTTCAAAGGCCCATAACTCATCCCTGCTTTTTTAAATTTAGTTTTTGCCCTTTTTTCACTTAGGAATTAGAATTAAGACTTCGATTTTATGGTTAAATTTTACAAATGAACTTAACATACATGTACTTTGGTTGAAAGTGTTGAGTGGCTGTGGGGTGGGTGGGGGGATATACTATACTGTGCTGTGCTGTGCTGTACTGTGCTGTACTGTGCTGGACTGTACTGTTCTTTATTGTAATATACTATACTGTACTGTACTGTACTTAAGAAATAATCAATAGCTTCCGGTGAATTATTGCAGAATAATTCACAGGGCGGGGTTCAGATGCGTAAGGATATATCGCGAGTGGCATAGCCCCGAGTGATATATATCTATGCGGCTGAACGACGCCCCGTGAATTATCCTGCAATAATTCACCGGAAACTATTGATTATTTCAATTCTAACACGACACATCTGACTGAATAAGCGAAATAATCATATCTCAATTTTAGCGTGTTGTAATAAACGCAAATGGGTTTTAGGGTCGGCAGTTAGTGTTTACTCCATAAACATCTCCATAATTCAAAAAATGATAATAATTAAAAGATTAAATAACAACCTTGAATACTTTTCCATCCAACTGCCCATCCAGCACTCCAGTCGTCGTTGGAACCGTATTTTCATTCCAACGGTTTAATACTGCACCAGGAAATGACATGTAAACAACGGAAATGACGTGACGTCGTTAAAATGGCGCGTTAACGTCACCTTAACGTTGCCGCAAAATGGCAGAAAATTATTATAGTATTTTATCTAAATATATAAAATAAACATTATTCTATTACTGTGGTAACATCATATTTTGCGCGGGTAAAAATTTTGCGTATATGTGCTTTCTTAAATGCGCGAAACTAAATCCCAGCGAAAAATACAATTGTCATGTGATAAGTTTATACCGACAGGTGTTTAGTAATAGCAGTGCCCATGCGTGGTGAATTATCGTGTAATAATTCACAGCAAATTCAATGGGAAAAACGTCAAGTCGTGTTAGAATATACTATACTATACTATACTATACCATACCATACCATACCATACCATACCATACCATACTATATACTTTACACTATACTATACTATACTATACTATACTATACTCATACCATACCATACCATACCATTGAGCAGGGTAGAGGGGGTGCAGTGTCAAGGGTGTCTGAGTGCTGTACCTTCACCCCCCACCATACCATACTGTATACCATACTATACTAAACTATACCATACAATATAATACTATATACCATACCATACTAAACCATATCAAACGAAACCATACCACACCAATATACTATACTGTACTATACTATACTATACTGTTCTGTACTGTGCTGTGCTGGACTGTACTGTTCTAAAGTGTACTATACCATACCATACCATACCATACCATACCATACCATACCATTGTGGGGGGTTGAAATGGTGCAGAGGGTGCAGGGTCAAGGGTGTCTGAGTGCTGTACCCCCCCTTCCCCACCATACCATACTGTATACCATACCATACCATACTATAATATACTCTACTCCACACCACACTACATTGTATATACTGTATTGTACCATACCATAACCATACCACACCACACAACACCCCACCCCACCCCAACCAACCACACCATACCATACCATAACCATAACCTCACAATACTGTACCATACCATACCATACTATACGAGGGCTGTCCGGAAAGTTCGTAGACAAGGCTACAGAATAATTATAAGCAGTCATATCAATAAGCTGTTTTGGTATTTTGCTTAAGTATGTATTGGCTACATATTTCTAAATTTATAAACATGATAACAATAATATTTGCGAAACGCCCATCGCCATGGTAACATGACCGACGGTTTACGGAGCACTTTGATTCCATGACAGTAGCTACTCAAAATAAAAGTGAATAAAAATTAAAGTTTTATGCCTAACGCGTTTTTACTTACGCGAAGTTATTTGAAATCATTGCATGACATTTGGTGAAAATTATGACGTCATACGTTAAAAAACAAGTTGTAAACGACCGTTAGACGCATTGGGGGCGCTTAACATTTGTTTCGAAAAAATGACGTCAATTTCACGGACGGAGCAACGGAGTTTTATCAAGTTTTGTGTTCATGCTAATATGACACCAACTGAGACGTGGAAGTTTATTTCAAAAGCAGATACGACCGGTAAATGTTCAAGGCAACTTGTTTTTAAGTGGCACAGCAGATTTAGAAGCGGAGATGAAAATGTGTTAAATAAGAAACGAAGCGGACGACCGAAAGTAGCAGAGCCGAATTACGTAGAACGCGTTAGAACAGTCAGAATTGCGCGGGAAAAGATTTGCAGATTTGGAAGAACTTTGCGTCGGTGTTAGATCGGCGATATCTGGTTTTGATCGAGAATGGTACAAAGGGGTATACCAGCAATGGGTCAGCCGGCATCAGAAATGAGTAAAATCGTGTGGGCGATATTTTTTGAGGAGTGATTACATGACATTCATTTGACGTTGATGACGTTTAAAAGTGCTCCGTGATTATGTATATGTGTTGGATGTTAGGACTGTTTTTATGCTAATGTTCATCGCAGCCTGACAGTTTTTTGTAAATTTGTTTGTTAGATATGCATGTATTTGCTGGCCAAATTTGTTTTATGTATGTATTGCTTGAGTGTAAAAAATAAAGTAGTATATGAACTTTCCGGACAGCCCTCGTACTAAACAAATGACAAAAATGGGTGGTGTCCACTTGTTGTCATTCTCGATTATTGAAGTTGTTGTTTCCTGTTCCACTTTGAGTTGTTCTTTTTCCACTATTGTATAGTTTGGAGGAAAAACATACTATCAATTTTTTAACAAAAAGTCTTGTAATTTCAGTCAAGATCTTCTTGTGCAGTTTTCTACCTCCAGAATCAATTAGAGAGGCTGTAGAAAAAGGTGAGTAATTTGTTCTTAATGTTTAATGTGTAACTCATAACCTGTTTGCTTGAAAAGAATGGAACAAGTCATCAATTTGATTAAGCTAAAAGTTTAGTATCTTAGGGGTATGAATGGCATTGTTTCGAGTTTTAAATTAAGATTATTAACTATAATTAAGTCCACATATTGACTTGCTCTGAATCCTAGACAAAATGTGCTAAATTGCTTATCTGGCTGAAGTCTTCAACTCTGTTTTTACTAATCAGTGCTAATGTTTCAATGATCTCAGACAATGACTTAAATACTCATTTTCCCAAAATTATTGTTCATAAAATTTAAAATCAACTAACTTCAATTATTATTCAGTTTTAAGTTTTCCAAGATTCTGTAGTGTTCCTATTTTCAAACAGTGTCAAGCTTGGGAGATGTGCCTCATAAAAACTTGAGAGCCAGGGCTGAAGGTTATAAAACTGAGCATGGAAACCAGTCTCAAATCTCAAGGATCTGATTGGCTGAAAAGGCGACTGGTCGCTATTTCAGCCAATCAGATGCTTGAGATTTGAGACTGGTTTCCATGTTCAGTTTTATAACCTTGGGCACAGGTAATTATTAAATATTGCAGTATTGTGTTTTCCTTGTTTCAGCATTATGTGACTTGGATGTCAAGTTTATAGAGACAGCCCTGGTGGCTCTACCTGACACTGAGGATGAAGAAGTCACCTTGGAGATGGTGAAGCCCTACTGGAAGGCACTTGAAGATCTCCTGCATAGAGAGATGGTCTGGTCAATAGGTGTAGCGGATCTGGATAAACGTTTACTGGAACAGTTATATGAATGGGCAGAGGTAACTGAACATACTGTACATACCTCTTGAGCAGTGACACCCTTTATTCACTCTTAACGTACTGTATGCTGTGCTTACACTGAGTCTGATTTGGATAAGAACCTATTATATGAATGGATATACAAACCTTTGCTTGTTAAATGCCGTGCCATAGCTTGTTGCATGCTAGGCATAGCTTGTTAAATGCTGGGCCATAGCTTGTAGCTGGGCAGTAGCTTGTTGCATGCAGGGGCTTAGCGAGTTGTATGCAGGGGCATAGCTTGTTGAATGCGGGGGCTTTTGCATGTTGCATGCTGGGGCATAGCTTGTTGAATGACAGACCTAAGCAAGTTGTATGCTGGAGTTTAGCTTGTAGAATTCCTGTCCATAGTATGTTCCATGCTGAGGCATAGCATGTAAAATACAAGGCCATAGCATGTTGAATATCGGGGCATAGCTTGTTGAATGCCAGACAATAGCATGTTGCATGCTAGAGCATAGCTTGTTGAATGCCAGGCCATAGCGTGTTGCAATCTGAGGCAAAGTTTGTTGAATGTAATGCCATAGCATGTTGCATGCTGACCTGCAGCTTGTTAAATTCCAAGTCATAGCGTTTTGCATGCTGTAGCATAGCTTGTTGAATGCTGGACCATAGCAAGTTGCATGCTGTGCCATAGCATTACGGGGCATAGCTTGTAAAATGCAGGCCAAAGCTTGTTGAATGCTGGGCCATAGCTTGTTGCATGGTTTGCCATATCTTGTTGTACACAGGGGCATAGCTTGTCGAATGTGGGGGGCTATAGCATGATGCATGCTGGGGAATAGCTTTTTGAATGCCAGGCCTTTGCATGTTGCAAGCTGGAGCATAGGTTGTTGAATGCCAGGCCATAGCGTTTTGCATGCTGTTGCATAGCTTGTTGAATGCCAGGCCATAGTGTGTTGCAATCCAAGGCAAATTTGTTGAATGACATGCCGTAGCACAGCGTTTTTTTTCCTTCTTTAACTACCTCCGCAAAACGGTACCATTCCCAAAGCTGACCAGAGTCTTCCCAATTTAAAGTACCGGACATTCCCAATCCCCAAAGCTATATTTCCAACAAAAAACAGTGCCGTTTCCCAATTGACCAGAGTTTTTTGCAAGAAATGTCGTTCCGCGTAAAAAAACCGTACCGTTCAAAAGGGGAGTAACTCTTATCAACGCTCCGGTTAGACTCTTACTCAGTTGTTATCATTAAATAAAATAGACATGTGACGTCATTGATCCGGTCCGCGTTTTATACACGTCCTTTTTTATCCCCCTGCCAAAGGCGATGGGGATATTAGAAATGCCCTTCGTCCGTGCGTCCGTCCGAAACAATTTTGTCCGGAGCATAAGTCCAAAACTACTGGAGGGATTTTATTCAAACTTCATACAATGACAGAGCACATTGGTAGGTAGTGCAGTGTGCAAGAACAATAACTGTACCTTGCCTATTTTTAGAGTTATTCCCCTTTATCATATTTACTTGATAAATTTTGTCCGGAGCATAAGTCCAAAACTACTAGAGGGATTTTATTCAAACTTCATACACTGACAGAGCACATTGGTAGGAAGTGCAGTGTGCAAGAACAATAACTCTATCTTGCCTATTTTTAGAGTTATTCCCCTTTATCATATTTACTTGATAAATTTTGTCTGGAGCATAAGTCCAAAACTACTGGAGGGATTTTATTCAAACTTCATACACTGACAGAGCTCATTGGTAGGTAGTGCAGTGTGCAAGAACAATAACTCTACCTTGCCTATTTTTAGAGTTATTCCCCTTTATCATATTTACTTGATAAATTTTGTCCGGAGCATAAGTCCAAAACTACTGGAGGGATTTTATTCAAACTTCATACACTGACAGAACACATTGGTAGGTAGTGCAGTGTGCAAGAACAATAACGCTACCTTTCCTATTTTTAGAGTTATTCCCCTTTATCATATTTACTTGATATATTTTGTCCGGAGCATAAGTCCAAAAGTACTGGAGGGATTTTATTCAAACTTCATACACTGACAGAGCACATTTGTAGGTAGTGCAGTGTGCAAGAACGATAACTCTACCTTGCCTATTTTTAGAGTTATTCTCCTTTATCATATTTACTTGATAAATTTTGTTGTCCGGAGCATAACTCCAAAACATCTTGAGGGATTTTATTCAAACTTCATACACTGACAGAGCACATTGGTAGGTAGTGCATTGTGCAAGAACAATAACTCTATCTTGCCTATTTTAAGAGTTATTCCCCTTTATCATATTTACTTGATAAATTTTGTCCGGAGCATAAGTCCAAAACTACTGGAGGGATTTTATTTAAACTTCATACACTGACAGAGCTCATTAGTAGATAGTGCAGTGTGCAAGAACAATAACTCGACCTTGCCTTTTTTTAAGAGTTTTTCCCCTTTATCATATTTACTTGATAAATTTTGTCCGGAGCATTAGTCCAAAACTACTGGGGGATTTTATTCAAACTTCATACACTGACAGAGCACATTGGAAGGTAGTGCAGAGTGCAAGAACAATAACTCTACCTTGCCTATTTTAAGAGTTATTCCTCTTTATCATATTTACTTGATATATTCTTTCCGGAGCACAACTCCAAAACTACCTGAGGGATTTTATTCAAACTTCATACACTGACAGAGCACATTGTAGGTAGTGCAGTGTGCAAGTCCAATAACTCTACCTTGCCTTTTTTAGAGTTATTCCTCTTTATCAGAATTACTTAATAAATTTTGTCCGGAGCATAACTCAAAAACTACTTGAGGGATTTTATTCAAATTTCATATACTGACAGAGCACAGTAGGTAGTGCAGTGTGCAAGTTCAATAACTCTACATTGCCTATTTTTTAGAGTTATTCCCCTTTATCAGATTTACTTGATAAATTTTTATTGAAAAATTTTAACTCCAAATTTAAAAGGATTTCCTCTCCAGGTAAATTATACGAAAGTACAACCTTCAGGTTACTTTTTCAGGCGGGGGGATTTAACCATGTGTAACATGGCTCTTGTTCAGACTGGCTTACGGTAAATAATTGCAAGTTGACTGATTCTTACGTATAAAATTGAAGCTCAATGACCAGTCTCCAGAAACTGAAAGTAGTTAACAAACTTCACAACAACGTTTAGAATGAGCGATTATTCAAAGGAAAGCCGTTAAATACGAACACTGGCACTCTTTTGTTGCAAGATTTTGGGTATATATCGACCGATCCCATGCCATTGGCAACGAGTCCCGAGTCTGAGCGATTTGAACCAATGAATGTAGGTACTGGTATCGAGCAACCTCCCATACTTTCCCCGGAAAATCGGACTGAAACTAAACTTGAATCGAACCTTCCGACGTATTTGGATACCAAACTTTGTCCCACTCAGAAGCTATCCTTGAGCTAGATGTAGCTCAAAGACACATTGCCTCAACCTGACACTGACTCCAGCCCCCACTCCTTCTATTATAATTTCAAATGCAGATTCATTTCACATTAATTGCAACCTCAATGAAACTTTTCCTGCCAATGGAAATTATTTTTCCATAGACAGGCAGTCATTGGATTGGCTGTAACTTAGTTCTGGCTTAACAGTTACATCATTTAAGGGTTTCCTGTTAAAAAACCAGAGCTTATGATGCTTGGTGAAGCTGAATAAAATCCCTAGTGTTTATTTACATGAATAAAGAAAATCCCAATTTGGCTGATTTGCGACTGATTTTTTTCCCAATTTCAAGATTTTACGACGCAAAAATTTCCCAATTGTAGGGGAAGGGGAACCTTTCCCCTTTGGGGAAAAAAAACGCTGTAAGCATGTTGCATGCTCTCCTGTAGCTTGTTAAATTCCAGGTCATTGTGTTTTGCATGCAGTTGCATAGCTTGTTGAATGCTGGACCATAGCATGTTGCATGACCAGGCATAGCTTGTTGAATGCTAAGCCATAGCATGTTGCATGCCTAGGCATAGCTTGTTGAATGCCAGGCCATAGCATGTTGCATGTGGGGGCATAGAATGCCGGGGTATAGTATGTTGTATGCTGTGGCATAGCTTGGTGACAGCCGGGCAGTAGCGTGTTGATGCTGTTGCATAGCTTGTTGAATCTAGGCCTTATTTTTCATAGGAAAATACCATTGATGTAAACAGTATAATTCTGCCTTCATGGCGAAACAAGTACAAAATGTTGCTGGAAATTTTTATCAAGCTTCTTGTTAATACAGTTGGTTTGAAATTCTATACTGCCTCTAAATTCATCTCTATTAAAAGAATTCGGAAGTTATGTTTATTTATGTTAAAGTTGCTTGCAAAGTATGATAGAATCTAAGAAATACTTCCTGGGTAAAAAAAGTTACTTGATTTTATACACTTGTGAAAAATTCTTAGAGCACACTTTTGAATATAATATAATATAATAATATCAAAGGAAAAATGTCTGGATTAAATAGATAAAATAATAAATAGGTATTATAATATTTTGACAAAACTATTAGCTTAAAATAGTGCATGTGTTGTACAAATAACTTCAACCTCAACATTATACTCTTTTTCTGCCAATCCCATTTCAAAAACCCCTGGCCAGATTTCAAAAATATATGAGAGGACAGGAAGATTGCTTGAAGGACCTGTCTTGAAGCTGAGCAAGCTGTGGCATTTCATAAAAAACACAGCCACCAAGGGGCAACCTTGTTTTCCTTTAAAAATCTTCTGAAAAACTGCTTAGAAGACCCTCTCCCAAAGCTGTTTGAGCCATGATGTTTAACCCTTTCCTGTACAGATACACCTTTATTGCTAGGGCGAACAGTTTAGATCCAGATCAGCCGGCACATCCATGCCGTCTGATCAGGATCTAAACTGTTCGCTTTTTGATTCATTAGGTTATTTCTGACCAAACTGCGACCAGTGCAGATCCTGATCAGACGGCACGGATGTGCCGGCTGATCTGGATCTACACTGGATGTGCCGGCTGATCTGGATCTACACTGGTCGCACATGCGTAAAAATGTGTATATATCCAGGAAAGGGTTTAAAAAATCATGGCCACCATGGGGTGGGGCTACCCTGTTTATCAATAGGGAAAAGTTTATAAATCTTCTTTTTCAAAACACCTTGACAGATTAAAAAAATATTTGACCTCCTTTACAGTTGTTTTATCCCTTTATAAAAAATGTGGCTGCCATTGCACAATATTATGTAAAAAATTAAAACCCTCTCTGCAACTAGCAGCCTGATTTTGAACATATTTTATATGAATGTTGTTTTCAAGCCATGCTGTTTGATTATTATACATGGCCACTTTCCCCAAGATGTCCGATTGGAACAGTTGAAAACTTTCTTCAAAGCTGCCACAACAATTTACAAAATATTGTTTGAGGGCTGTTTAAAAAAATGGCTGGTTTGGGTTTTCCTGTTATAAAAATGTACAAGAAACAGTTACTTCCATTTTCATACTTTGCAGAGGTGTCTCATCATGCCCTTTAAAGATTTGTGAAGTTTCATCAAAATAGCACCATCCGTTAAAAAAATATTCTAAAATAATGGGCTAAAAATGTCAGGAATTTGACAAAAAAGTGTGACACTTTTAAAAATCACATTTTGTGACCATTATTTTACAAAAAGCTTGAATTAAGACAAGTTTTTGTGTCGCCCTTTCGAAGAATTGGAGATACATAGGGACCACTTTGTCCGGCCGTCCGTCCGTCGGTCCGTCACGAAAACTTAACGTTGGCTATAACTTTGCCATTTCTTAATATTTCTTCATCAAACTTTCAAATTATATTGGTTATGACAACACGCTCGAGATGATGCCAAATTCTCAAGGTCAAGGTCACATTTGATGGAGTTATGCCCCTTTTTATACGCCCGTTTGAAAAACAGGACGTATTATGGGAACACCTGCGGTGGGCGGGCGGCGTCCACAGGGTTTCCGCTCTCTAAGTCAAAGAGTTTTCATCCGGTCTTTATCAAACTTGGTGAATATGTTGGTGGGCATAATATCTCGACTAAGTTCTATAATCAGCCAAATCCCCCCAGGCACTCCTGAATTATGGCCCTTGAATTGTCCAAAATTACTGTTTCCGCTCTCTAAGTCAAAGAGTTTTCATCCGGTCTTTATCAAACTTGGTGCATATGTTGGTGGGCATAATATCTCGACCAAGTTCTATAACCAGCCAAATCCCCCCAGGCACTCCTGAATTATAGCCCTTGAATTGTCCAAAATTACTGTTTCCGCTCTCTAAGACAAAGATTTTTCATCCGGTCTTTATCAGACTTGGTGCATATGTTGGTGGGCATAATATCTCGACCAAGTTCTATAACCAGCCAAATCCCCCCAATGCACTCCTCAATTATGGCCCTTGAATTGTCCAAAATAAGGGTTTACGCTCTCTAAGTCAAAGAGTTTTCATCCGGTCTTTACCAAACTTGGTGAATATGTTGGTTGGCAAAATATCTCGACCAAGTTCTATAACCAGCCAAATTCCCCCAGGCATTCCTGAATTATGGCCCTTATATTGTCCAAAATTACTGTTTCCGCTCTCTCTAAGTCAAAGAGTTTTCATCCGGTCTTTATCAAACTTGGTGAATATGTTGGTGGGTATAATATCTCGACCAAGTTCTATAACATGCCAAATCCCCCCAGGCACTCCTGAATTATGGCCCTTGAATTGTCCAAAAACTGAATTAGCGGTATCTGCTCTCTAAGTCGAATAATTTTCATCGGATCGTTATGCAACTTTGATGATCAGCAGTTTGACGGGCGTATTTGGTGTCAGTTTGGCACTCTTGTTGTACTTTTATTAAGACACGAAAACTTAACGTTGGCAATAACTTTGCCATTTCTTAATATTTCTTCATGAAACTTTCAAATTATATTCCTTATGACAACACGCTCTTGATGGTACCACATTCTTTAGGTCAAGGTCACATTTGATGGAGTTAATTCCCTTTTTACGAAAATTTAACATTGGCTATAACTTTGCCATTTCTTAATATTTCTTCATCAAACTTTCAAATTATATTCCTTTTCACAACACGCTCCTGATAATACCACATTCTTTAGGTCAAGGTCACACTTGATGTAGTTATTCCCCTTTATATGAAAACTTAACGTTGGCTATAACTTTGCCATTAATTAATATTTTTTCATCAAACTTTCAAATTATATTCCATATGACAATACGCTCGTGATGATACTATATTCTTAAGGTCAAGGTCACATTTGATGGAGTTATGCCCCTTTTTAATTAATATTTCTTCATCAAACTTTCAAATTCTATTCCATATGACAATACGCTCGTGATGATACTATATTCTTAAGGTCAAGGTCACATTTGATGGAGTTATGCCCCTTTTTGTACTTGCATTTTTTTTTCCAACAGCACCAGAGGGCGACACAAGTGTTCAACCGAACACCCATCTAGTAATGTTGTTTTAGTAATAGGTGCATTTATTAGGCATCAAATAATGATAAAATTAAGCGTATTATACTTAAAGTAATAAAAATTTATGCTATAAAGTCAAGCATGGTAGATTAGAAAATACCTCAAGAAAATCAATACATTTTTGCTTTATAAATGTATAGGACTTTAAAGATTAAAAGAACATAAGAAATGGTTTGTGTATCATTAAGTTTTATGTTTCTAGATGCAATAATTATAATATTATCACCTCTATTGAAATTATATTTGTCTTTAGCTCCCTTCAGAAAATGTCAGCTAAATTTGTCAGGAGTTTGACATTATGCACATATGCAATATTCTGTCAACATATCCTTTACAAGAAAACAAGAGCATGTTTTTTCCTAGAAGTCTATGTCATGTTTTGTTAAATTGTGACAAACAGGAATGGCCTTAGTGAAACATATGTGAGTACAAGGCATTATGTGGTTGTCAGGAGTGTGACACAGGTGTGACACATTTTTTTAAAAATATGAATTTATTATCTTGCAATACCACTAGTTCTAAAGCACTTATGTTTGATGCTTCAGCATGTATTTTAACAGAAATGCAAATTTAAATGATAAGAAACAGTAATAATTGTATTTTAAGCACATAAAATAAAATTCTTGTGATTTATTTAATATTGGTCAATAAAGCTCCATAAAATTTTTATTCAGCCACATATGAGTATTGCTTGATTGATTTTGATCACTGTTAAGACTGTACAAACATATGGAGCAACCAGTTTGGACTTTATATGACCTTAAATTCTTTACATTTTTTTTCACTTCACTTGCCATTTTTCAAATGACAATATCTCAGCAACCAGTTGACCGATTTCAAAAATCTTTTCAGTTCTGTATTCAGTTTCAATAAGCAAAAGATACAGAATAACAAGTTTGGAATTTTTATGAACTTTCATTGTTCACTATATTTTCACTTTTCCAGCCATTTTTTTTGAAACAGCCCATGAGAATGTTCTTCAGTTGACAATCTACCAAATATGAAAGCTGCTTTATGTAAAAAAATAAGGCTGCCAGTGGGTTGGACTTCCTTTTTCTCTATGTTTGTAAGGTTTCTTAATTTGAAATGTTCTCTTCTGAAGCTAGATTGGCTAGCATTAGATATTTTGAGGGTATTTTATCTTCAAATGTCCTCTTTATTGTTTCATATAAACATGTATATAGTAACCAACAAATATTAAGGGCCAACTTTTTTGGCTATATTAAAGGATTGAATTGATACTTGATGGTTTTCATTTGAATATGGAAAACAATTTGGTTGTTAAAAAAGTCATAAGCTCGAAATAATTTTAATTTTATTTCAGCTTAGAATAGGTTTCCATTTACAACAAACATTTTATATTTTAGTTATACATACACTGCTGGAAATAAAATCATAGTTTTCCTTATAGGAAAATCAGTATATTTTAACAGGTCTAATTTATCTGTTAGTTGTAACAATATAAATTATTTTTCTGTATAATAAGTATAAATGTGTTAAGGTAAATAATCACTAATGAGGCTACAAAACTGAAAAATAAATCCATTTGATTAATTACATCAATAGGTAATGCAAATTCCATCGAAACTGTCACAAGGATTTAATCCTATTGCATCAATTTATTATAATCTTTTAAACTCTTTTCAGCCCCCCCCCCTTCCAAAAAAGAAAATTAACACTAAAACACTATGCAGAACAGATGCAGACTTTTGAGACTACTACTGTTAATAAGAAATTTGTCATTACAGGTGAAGCCAGTAATTAACCAGGTGAACCTAGAGTCTTGTTGTGTGATGCCTAAAGACCTTGTGGAATATGCCAAACTTAATGACATACAGCTCTTATCTCACACAGACCCTAAAAGTACGTATATACCCTTGGCCCAGATATCACTGAACAGAGATTGCTGATCAGTCTCAATCCTGAGCAGTTGATTGGTTAAAACTGTCTCAAGCATCTGATTGGTTGAAACTGTTCCCAGTCAAGTCTCAAGCAACTGGCTGCAATCAGTTCATCAGTCTCTAGTACGGTCTTCAATATGGAGAGCGCAAAAATTCGAAAAAAAAGTACATATTATTGGAACACCTGTGCTGAGCGGGCAGTATCCACAAAAGTTGTTGGCTCGCTTATTTGAGTAATATTTGACCAATCTTCATTAAACTTAAGAATGTTTATGGTCATAATATCTTGTTTAAGTTCAGTTTCCAGCCTCATTGTTCAGTAACTGTATGTGGAGTTAATGCCTTTTAATAAAGAAAAAAATGAATAAAATATAAATATAAGTAATGATTCTTATTTTGGTGCGGTTCATGCAGATTGGACGTTCACGCAAGAGCTGGCAAATTTACCATAAAGCGCTAGCACGCTTTATGGATTTGTTAAATAAACTTTAGTCGAACGCTTTCAAAAATTAGTATTAAGTGAAAAGGGGGAGTAATACGTGGGAGTTTTCAATAGTAACAGCCATGACGTTACTGACGTCATTACGGGTCATGCGGTTCATGCAAAATGAACCGAATTTTTTTAAACGAAGAAATCAATAGGAATGTAAATATTTGTATTTGATATTTCTATGTTTTGTGTTTGATATATTTCATAATTGGCAGCTACATTTTGCACTTGTTATCTTTCACAAAAGGTAGATCTTCTGATAGCTTCATTTTATGTTTGTAATGTTACATGACAGGCAGCTACAGGTTTCACAAGGCATCCTAATTTTCTGTTTGATGTGTTTTAGCATTACTTCCATCAGAAACATTACAACAAGTGATCCAAGACCAAAGTACAGAGAAGGACGGTGAAGGCTGGGAACCACAGTGGGTGTTACGGTACTCGGTTCTGGTCAAATGTCGAGGAATCGTCAAGTCAAAGGGTTACCTGCTCAAAGCTACCAGAAACATTAACAAAAGGAAATGAAAACAAGCACACCAGTACAATAATGGAAACTTACTTTTCTTCTTGCATTTTACAGTCAGAAGTTATTTCTGGTTGTTTTTTAAAGTGGTGTCAGAAACTTTTGAAAAAGCTGGACATTCTCACAAACAGCTGGAACAAAGATGGGGTTCGCAATGTGAAGGGCCTCTTGTTCTTGTGAGCGAGTTTCTCTAAACGTGTCTCTTTATACCCCTTCAAATACTTGCATTTCTGGTTACAAGCAAATAAAAGTTTGGCTCGTTGGGCCAGCATGATTTTTGTCAACAAAAGAAGTTGATAAAGTGTTTCAGTACCTTACAAATGATAAGATGTTATTTCCTTGTGTAGTATGAAGTAGGGATTAATTTATAAAATTTTGTAAATTGGCTTAAGCGGCACCAAAATTGTTGTTGTTGTTGTTGTTATTGTTGGACAACTGAATTCCACTGTGCTGGACCAAAATTAATGCAGATTAATTTGATGTAGCAGACATGGGTACATGTACTAATTGCTTACACTTAGTCTTCCAGCTTTGAATGCTTAATATTAAATAATCAAAATTTTGGCTGGATATGAAAAAAAAGCAACAAAGTATGGTGGCCTTTCTATTAGTGATAGCTTTTTGAAATCACAAAGTTATGGTATATCATATATTATTACATATACCTTGTTCGTGTTTTAATCATTGATAAGAATGAGCGACCGTAATTTGTTCCTGTGAAAATGATCCTTTATTTTGGTTAAAAGTATTAAATTGCTAAATACTGAGATGAGAACTTGCTAACTGTAGTATATATAGACCACAGCCATTTATTCTAACACAACTCAACTGTGGTATGATATTGTGTATTTGAATGTCATCACTCTCTGAGCAGTAAAAACAATCCATTCAGCTATAGGAAGTTTTTTAAAATTATTCAAATAAAAAAATAGACCATTTATTTAGTTGTACATAAACCAAAGAAAAAATAATTTAATTCAAAAACCAATATTGGGATATGGTGAACAATTTCAAACATATGTGCTGGCTGATGTGGGTCTACACTTGTTGCCAGTGCAACAAAAGGCCTATCAATTTAAAATTGTTCTGTTTATGTATAGATTATTATAGAGAAATCTATATAACTTATGGACAGTGGAGTTGTGTACACTTATTTTCTTTGGCATAATAAAGATTATGAAACTGGTTTGAACTTGTTATCATGTTCATCTTTATATTGTTGTCATAAAGTTGGCTACATGGCCAATAGTCTGACATCTTGGAAGATTATTATAGAATTTCAATCTCTATTGGTTGAAAATGATCTTTTACTGTCATAATGCCACATTGGTGATGAGCTTTACATTTTGATTTTAAAAATTCAGTTTGTTTGAATTTTTTATAAGTGAGAAAAAATCAGTGATTGGTATTCGGCGAATATCAAGGTATCCCAGCCTTCAGACAATCCGACAATGCTTTCCATGTGGAAACTCGTCACAGCCTCGTTTCCGCCTGGAAAGAAACAGCCTCGGGTTCGGATGTTCGCCGTATATTAATGACTGCAGATTATTTTTATCCTCAATAGTGCAGTATAAATGGCGCCAGAAAATCTATTGGCTGGAGTTAATTTAACCAGGCAGCACCAAGGCACCTTGTTTGTTCATTGAATGGGCACAGGTGACGGTGGTGACTCGTAGAGTTTGCTGGTTATCACCCACCCCACCCCCAGTGGCAATATGTATTGTAATGCCACTAACCATCCAATGTGATAACTCATTGGATTGATGGATTCTCGTTTTTACAGTTGCAGCGACTCTTTTGGTATATTGCATCAAAGGAAATAAATTTATTTTTAGGTATGGATTGAATTTTGAGCAAACTCCATTTTTGATCCAATATCGTTCCATCCATGCTGGACGTGCAAGGAGGAGTGTCAAACAACGGAAATGTTCCAAATCAAAATTTAAAAAAAAACTGGTCTGATTAGTCAGATACTCCCGACCATCCAGTCCGCACTGTCTATGGAAAGGTCGTTCTAACCATTGAGCAACCGACTCTATTGGGATAGAAAGAAATAAATTTATGTTTTTGTATGGATTTAATTATATAGCAAACCCAATTTTTAATCCGATATCTTTCCATCGATGATGGTATGCGGTCAGGCTGCAATCTACTCGAGCAAATGCATTGACGTTCAGTTCCTTAAAGCCCAAAGCACTTCCTTGACATCTGTGCTACGGTCGGCACGACATAATATACGACATTGCGTTATGCATTGTGAATATGATGTAAACCCCGAAAAATCTCATTTTAAATCTCGGGGAAAAAAGGAACAAAGGTTGTTGTGAACGTGTGCGCCGGATGAATGGCGAGGTCGAAGAATGGTTTGTTCGATCCTTTGCTAAACAGGAGAGTTAACAACGGTTGCATAGCTGCATCAGCGGCCGGGCATATAATGGTGAGTTCTACATCTGTCTATGGGTGTATGAGGGCTAATAACCTGCATTTCAGAGGCCGTTTTCTGTTGAATATTACGCGTATTTCGAGCTTTTGGTGAGACTTTTTGACATTTACTGTTAGATCAGACACTGTTGCGTTGAACCAAACAGCTGTCAGGCTGGAATCCGCCGTATTGAAGGAAAAACAGCCTCTCGGTAGGGTCTGGAGCCGTTCCTGACCATTATTCAATTATATACTTAGAAATATATTTTTTTTTAGAATACGATTTTGACGGTGTATTTTCGCATATTTTGATAGAATGGAATAATATTAGTGACTTGACACCATTTTTACAAAAAAGGGCGTATTAGTAAGGGTTGGCAGGGGGTGGGGCGGCTGGTCAAGCGCCAGTGGGTGGTGAGCCCAGGATGATAAAATATCGGCGGTATGCGGAAAAATGATGCGTAAACCCTCGACACCTTGATATAGGGAAATCAACGAGAAAATCCCTTGTCTAATAATATACCATAGATTCAAAGGATTAGAAAAAAAGTTACATTTCACATTTGTTTAGTGATGCATCGAGAAAGTCCTCCGTTTATAATTGACCATGAACAACAGTCGTGCAATTTACGCTGCATACATGTGTCACATGTAAGACTGAATCAATGGCAAACGCGAATGTTATAAGACTGTTTATTGAATGCAGACATTGATATTTGTTTTTGTTTTGGCAAACATAGATATTTTCACATTCCCAACAACCAATTCATTTTCACATTAAAGCCAATACAAGTGTTAAAACATTTGTCTAAATTGTTTTACTTTTTTTTGTCTATTAGTCATTCATGAGGTAAATAAAACGAAATAAAAGACACAAAACCGGCATACTGTTGTTGCTTAGCAAACTGCGTTGTATAATTTGTAATTTAATATAATTTAATTAAAGGAAAAAAAACATGCATCGGCCGGGAATCGAACCCGGGCCGCCCGCGTGGCAGGCGAGCATTCTACCACTGAACCACCGATGCGCACACATGCGAGGTATCTAAATGCTAATTATATCCTTATGTTCTCTATTAATCATTTGTTCTTAAAATAGAATACACAAGGGATGCAACTCCTGACGACTACGTGACTACTTAATTAAGCTACTTAGATAGAAGGAGGGACGGTGGAATTTTAATTGCAATTTTATAAAAGAAGGAATATTGATGTATATTTTTATTTTACAATTTAAAAAAGTGTTCTTAATTTCCATTCTGAAATATTTTTAAAAATATGATCGGTTAATTTAGAACATTGCTTAAGTGTAATAAATACTCAGTAAATATTGCACATTTTAATACTATTTGAAATGTTTTGTAAAACTCTTATATACACGAAGGATTTACAGGTAGAGAATGTTCTAAAAAATAGATTCGCTAATAAGAACTGAAAACAATAACAGTTGCTAGTCGGTCAAACATTCGCCCTACCTGATATTTTTACAAGCAGCATGGATTCTCATGTTTTATATATAACAAAAAGTACTTGAGCTAATAAACATTGTTGTTTTGGTGTATTTTGGTGTAATTACTCTGGGTAAATGGATAGGGAAATTATGCGTGGAGTATTTTTTTACGGGTTTTTAAAGCCAAAATCGAATAGGCATGCATCTGTAGTACACTTTATTGGCGGAAAATGGACAATAGAAAATCACCGAGATCCCGTACCTGATACATATACTCATGCACAGGTGATTTCCAGTTTACTTTTTGTATCAAGTACCTGTTTTGCTGTGTAAACTCTTTCTAGTTTATACCGTTTTCTCATTAAAAGTTTAGTCATTTTCAGATATTTACTTAGGTTATTTTTTCTTCAAGTTTATATATATTATATTATAACTGTTTCCCCATTCATTGTGCTTACACACAGGGCCTCTGTCACTAAACTTATTGGAAGCATCAGTCTGTAACATAACGACAAGCAACACTGTAAGTAACCCTTTTTTTAAAATTAAATTAACTTAATTAAGGCATATTCATTGCAGTTTCACTGTTAGATTGTAGATATAAAAAAGCGTTTGTTAATACTTACAGAAATATCTAACAATTTGAAATGAAGTCATGAAAAATTTAAATCATAATACATTATTAAAATACTATAAAATGATAATTAACAGTAGGTAAGTTTGTTACACATAAAAGTGTTCAGTCTTCGTCCCTAATAAATATATGTGTAACTCTATGATAACATTATATCTGTGTTGATCTTATTTCAGATAAAAACTCAAAAGACACCTCCTCCGCTCAGTAGGAACTCGGCCACAGTTTTCCTGCATGAAAATGTTAAAAAATTACTGACTATCTCCATAAATATAATATATTGCAGCCTAAATATCGAAGCCCCCTCTAAATCCGTTCCTGTCAAGACAATGATCTTACAGTGTAGATGTAGATCAACTGATCTTACGGTGTAGATGTAGATCAACTGATCTTACGGTTTAGATGTAGATCAACTGATCTTACGGTTTAGATGTGGATCATCTGATCTTACGGTGTAGATGTAGATCAACTGATCTTACGGTGTAGATGTAGATCAACTGATCTTACGGTGTAGATGTAGATCAACTGATCTTACGGTGTAGATGTAGATCAACTGGTCTTACGGTGTGGATGTAGATCAACTGGTCTTACGGTGCGGATGTAGATTAGCTGATCTTACGGTGTAGATGTAGATCAACTGGTCTCACGGTGAAGATGTACATCAACTGGTCTTACGGTGTGGATGTAGATTAGCTGATCTTACGGTGTATATGTAGATCAACTGATCTTACGGTGTGGATGTAGATTAGCTGATCTTACGGTGTAGATGTAGATCAACTGGTCTTACGGTGTGGATGTAGATCTGCTGATCTTACGATGTAGATGTAGATCAACTGATCTTACGGTGTGGATGTAGATTGGCTGGTCGTACGGTGTAGATGTAGATCATCTGGTCTTACGGTGTGGATGTAGATAAGCTGAGAAAACGGTGTAGATGTAGATCAACTGGTCTTACGGTGTAGATGTAGATTAGCTGATTCACTGTTAGATGTATATGTGGCACATACATCACTATGTGCTGCAACTACATTACTGTGTGCGGCAACTACTTCACTATGTGCGACAATGTCACCACTATGTGTGGTTACTATGTCACTATGTGCGATAACGACATCACTATAAGCGGCAACTTTACCACTATGTGCGGTAACTACGTCACTGTGTGCGGCAACTACGTCACTATGTGCGGCAACTTCACCACTATGTGCGGTAACTACGTCACTGTGTGCGGTAACTACATCACTAAGTGCGGCAACTTCACCACTATGTGCGGTAACTACGTCACTGTGTGCGGCAAATACATCACTATGTGCGTTAACTTCACGACTATGTGCGGTAACTACATCACTTTGTGCGGTAACAACATCACTGTGTGCGGCAACAACATCACTATGTATGGTAACTACATCACTAAGTGCGGCAAATACATCACCAAGTGCGGCAACTACATAACTATGTGCGGCAACTACGGCACTTAGTGCGGCAACTTCACTACTATTTACATGTATTATTACGCAAATGTTCCACATATAACATTTATTATTTTTCAAATTTAAATTTATTTTATGTTTTCCGGTAGTTTAAAGAAATACATCAGTGGATTTTAATCCGATTATTTCAATGTTGAAGCAATGAAGTTATCAGTTTGAACATTTGTTGGAACTACTTTGTTCGTGTTGGCCCCCCTGTTATTGTATTCCCTTGTCTTACTGCCAGATGCTCCAGACTGTTCGTCAGTAAATAATGATAAACAGAGAACAAAACTCTCAACACCAAATAAACCGAATGAGGGGCAAGTTAAATTATTGGAACAAATGAACATAAAAAATTCAACTGCGTTTGTCCTCAAATGGTAATGAGGGGTGCTTGATAGCAAATGTGGTGGACCCTATCCCAGCGGAGTTTTCGTGAAAGGGCATTTACATGGCAATGTAAATTTATTTTTAGAAGTTTGGACATTCACCAGAAGAAATAAGGTAGGGGTGGTGCCTAGCTGAGGCGATACCAGATGAAAATAGCCCTCCTGTTACGTGTTGCTGAACGAAGAGCAAAATGTCGATTTCGACAAGGTTCCAAGGAGCAGTTGTAGAAAGAAGGAAACAACAGCATGAATTAGGTTACATAGATCTATTGATAATAACTGCATATATATTCATTGTTACATCTTAATGATGATAATGTTCAATCTAATGTTATTTTGTTTGTTTTTATTAATACTTTACAACGATGTATATCGATTCTCAAATATATGGAGCCAAATGAGCTGGAAAGGTATTGGTTCTTGAAGTCTTTAAAAGGTAAGCATCGCATCACACACAAAAACATGGATTTCAATATTATTATGAAACTCACTATCAATGAATTCTTTCAGGTAATCCCATTTATTCATTTTAATAATATACAAAAAATACAATACCAGTTGACTTTATGCTGAAAAAAAGTCTTTCTCCTGATAACAACATATACCTAACAAGGGAAAGTTTGTATGCAGATTGGTTTAACGTGGATGTATGACTAATTTAAAGGGGTCGAAAGAACAAATCCAAACAGATTCATTTTGGTCCGGAGAAAAACGTGAACAAAATAGATCCATAATGAAAGAACAAAAAAAAGGCAGAGGGAAAAAACAAAACAAAACAACAACAAAAAACGAGTTGATCGAGTCTCTTCAGACAAAAACTGCACTCGTGTAGCACATCCTATTTCTATCACTTTCTCACGGTCTAAAAGCTTCGTTTGTACATTTTCATTGACTTGTGTTCTCCAGTATTGCTGAATACAATTTCTCCGTTAACTGTATAAGTTTCGTAGGGAAATTCGGCAAGAAACTCGAACCCAGCGTTCTCAAATATCTTTTTGGAGAAATTTGACGTCGCTGTCGATTTGATAAAACAAGGGTTTATTCCAAGGTTTTGAACAAACTTTACAGCAAATTCTATCAAAAATGCACCGATTCCCCGCTGTCGATATTTTTTTGCTACACCCAGCCCGAAAAACTCGAATACCTCCTCCAAGTCAAACCTTTCAAAAACATTGAAACTGTTAGAAGAATGCGCAAAGAAAGAGAACAATTTCTTTATATTATCATCTTGAAATGCATTATTGTCCCAGTGCTCTCCCTTGGTTGTTACCCGTATATTGCGGAATCCCATAATATCACCGTTGTCTTCGTTGACCAGTATCACGGACAAGTTGTGACTGAGGGTATCTTTCCAGACTTCTTCTAAATCCTTTGTCCACTCTAGACCAATCGACTTTCCGAGAGGCTCGTCGTCAACGAAACACTCCTTAGCTATGGAATACACTGCGTCATAACGGTCCGGCGACACGAGTTCTAGCCTTCCCTGGGGCGGCACTGATACTTCCGCAATCGTGTTTTGAAATGCCTGAAAAGGTTGATGTGATCTGTTAGAGCTTATTATTGGCAGCCTTACGGGAAAGAAATATACATACATATAAATGTAAACGGATTTTGGTATGGTTGTTTTGTCCTGTCTTGTGGGTATTGTAGTCTGTTAATGTCTGTATGTGTTAATTATAGTATTATGTATGGTTTGTATGGTTGAGCGAGTGTTAACTGGTTTGTATGGTTGAGTGAGTGTTTCCCTTCACCGCACATCACTGAAACCTGTTCTAAGCACTTTTAACAAAGAAATCTTATTCCCGCTCTAGCTTTCTTAGGGAGCACTTACTTACAGTATTCAGTACTGAAGAAAATATATTTACATAGTTCATGTATTTGTAACCTTCCCAAGGATGCAACCTTAAATTTATTACTAAGCTTTATAGTATAGAGGCACTGGCCCATATTAAAAGTACCAAATCATCCAGTTTTGGTTTGAACCACCCCGCTTGAAAATGGCGCCCAACGGGGGACATGTATACCATAAAGTAGCTGCTCCTCTTACTGGCAAACCATATCACAGCTGTCTCGCCTGGTGGTGGCAACTACTCCCGTGGTTGCAACTTGGAATCTCGCCTAGTGGTGGCAACTGGCCCATTTCCCATTCGTTGGGCGCCATTTGCAAGCGGGGGGGGGGGGGGGGGGGGTGGGGGGGTTCATTCCAAAACTGGATGATTTGGTACTTTTAATATGGGCCAGTGCCTCTATGCTATAAAGCTTAGTAATAAATTTAAGGTTGCAACCTTGGGAAGGTTACAAAACTATGCAAATATCTTTTCTTCAGTTGTCCCCATTACCGGAATCAGTTATTTCTAAAACAGGTGACCAAGCAGAAAACACACAGGGAACTGTCTCGGAAACTGTTGCTCCCTCTGTTGTCAGTGGTTCAGCTCAGTTTCTGTCAAGCAGGTCAATTTCTAAAGATCCTGCATTTGTGTCCCAGACACAGGAATCCTTTTCCCAAAGTATCCCTGAAGCCAGTCCAGAGCCCGTCCGTAGACCCCAGCGACTCAGAAAGCCGTCCGATAGATATGGCAAATGGGTGTCCCCATTAATAAATTGCAACAGTGGATGTGAAAAGGGAAGTTCACATTTATTATGTATACTTGCAGAATGGCCGTAAAACCAAAATGATAACTCATTTAACAGTTTATCTTGCATAATTATAAGATATGTTTAATAGAAAATTGTGTTTATTTATCCAAACATAATAAATGCATTTCATAATGCATTCCAATGGAATGTTATGATTTTACCTGATTTTATTTCATTTCTTAATGATTTGCAAATCAATTCCTTTAATATTGACAATTATACTTGTATTTAACCTACCAGCTGATATTTATTTACATAGCGTGGGAACTAGGTCAGTTACCTGATCATTACATTTTACTACCTACACTGTAGTGAATATGCGCTACGCGTATGTAACTTATACCGTTGTCAATATTAGTTATTGTATTTGGTTTATTTGACGTATGTTATTTTAACTCTCTCGGTTTAAATGTCAAGACATTCACTTCAACCTGGGGAGAATGAAAACGGGGTTTGGTATCGTTGTTTTGTCCTGTCTTGTGGGTATTGTAGTCTGTTAATGTCTGTATGTGTTAAATATAGTATTATGTATGGTAAACTGGTTTGTATGGTTGAGCGAGTGTTACCCTTCACCGCTCATCACTGAAACCTGTTCTAAGCACTTTTAACAAAGAAATCTTATTCCCGCTCTAGCTTTCTTAGGGAGCACTTACTTACATTATTCAGTACTGAAGAAAAGATATTTTCATAGTACATGTATTTGTAACCTTCCCAAGGTTGCAACCTTAAATTTATTACTAAGCTTTATAGCATAGAGGCACTATATTAAAATACCAAATCATCCAGTTTTGGTTTGAACCACCCCGCTTGCAAATAAAACAAGTTAGCGGAAATAATCAGCAGAGAAAATAGTGTAGGCAATTATCATCTGCATTTCATTGTCTAAAGTGTCAATTCCTTTGAACTTGAAGCACTTTCGGATTTTACAAAACGCAGACGCTCCGACAAACTGAGAATTGTAAATACATGTTTTCTAAAAACTAAAAAAAAATCTGTCTGTCTGTCTGTCTGTCTAAAAAAACAATTTCGCCCGGTTTATTAACCTAGAGGCTAAATACTCGTAAATAGTCCCTGGATATTCCTACACACGTTTGGTATTTAGTCCAAATTTTGGTATTTTGTGAGTATGGCCTGAAAGGAACTTGTTCAGTAACTGACACACTGAAAGCCAATTTATGTTTGGAAATGCAATATATGAAAAAGGCCCTGCTTTCAAGATGACAAAGAGTAAAAGAGTTCTGAAGTGAAACAACAGACCGAGTATGCATATCAGGAATCGCCACACTCATAAACACAGCAGGTTCTAGTGTGCACCAACCTCACACTTGCCCCAACAGGTTCTATTATCAACGAACAAGTACAAGTTGTCTTGGTGAAATAACCCCAACTCACCCATCAGCTTAACAATGCTGCAAGCAAAAGCACACGCATATATAAAACATAAGAATCTAATAGCATTGCAAAGCCAAAGGGACGAGTACTCAATGACCTTACCGAGACCAGAGCCCCTGGAGTCAAATTAGCAAGAACACGATGACAGGGATAAAAGAAACAAGGCTGAAGGTTATAAAGCTGAGCATGGAAACCATTCTCAAATCTCAACCATCTGATTGGCTGAAATGGCGACTGGTTGCCATTTCAGCCAATCAGATGCTTGAGATTTGAGACTGGTTTCCATGCTCAGTTTTATAACCTTGGGCACAAATTGAGCTTCTAGCTAAAAAGAAATTCCCCATTAACCTTCAAAAACTCTCGATCCCCTGCCACCTTCGTGATGTCAAGATGTCAACAAGGCAGTCGCTACAGTTTCATCAAAATTTTCCCAATAATAGATTTCATTCAAACTTTGTCTATGTCAATAACATGATGTTATGCAATGAAAAACCAAATAAAAATGGGACCTTACCGGGGTTACTTGTTTTTTATTAGATACCGAAGATGTCACATTTTGAACAATTTTTTATGATTTTCATAGACTTCTTTGTCGGCATAAAATCATAGAATGTATCACAAGAATATCATAAATAATTCTATTTTTCAGTTAAAAACATTCTAAATTACAAATAAATTGCTATTTATTGCAATACAAATAATGAAACACCTATAAAAAATTAAGTATTACATATTTTACTACAAAGAATTTATCGTCAAATCTTTTCATTCTAAGGGATGTTTTCAAGTTTACTTAAATTTAACATAATAGAATTTCACCATATACTACCAATATATTCACCAATGTATACGCCCTTTCCAATAAACAGTTTCGCAGTCCTGTACGAGTTACTTCCCGTGACCAGATATCGACCCAAAACGAGGCTTCACAGGAAAGCTGAACTATCGGACTATGGCTTAAGCACATAAGGCCTAACATAATCCATTAAATTTCAGGTGTGTAATCGTCGCCGCCGGTCGAAAATAAGTTACTGGTCTGTTATTCTAGTCAGACATTTTTATTTTCACTATTTGTTAGATATTTGCATTTTAAATATTGTAAGAACATGTACCATTCTTGTTGATATTGGGCAGTATGAAACGCGATTCGGATAAACGTGAGTATTAATGTTACGAATTTCTATTTAGCATTTTCATCTTGTATTTTATACTTAAAAATATATTTAACTGGTATGAAATTCGCAAATTGCTAAGACTGGTAATGTACTATACTCCGGAAATCGTGACATGTCAACATTCGGTTACAGTATCTGTACGTTATACTTATACTCATCTATTACTTGAATTCATCGTACCGTTAATGTTCAACGAACAAATAATTTTGAATTTTTGAAAACGTCACGTATACTTCACAAGCAAAAATACGGTACGATTGATTCTGTCTTGAAATTAAGAAGGATCAATAAGGTTATCTGATTGTTCGTTTACGTAAGAGTATCATTCATAGAATAAAATTCAAGGATTCTGATGTTGGCTTCTAATAAAGATGGAGATGCCGGCTTCAAATAATGATGGGAACATTGATATTAACATTAAGACTGCTAAGGTTTGAAATTCTGTCATTTTGGCGTAAACGCTCAATCGCTTGATTGAATATTTATAAAATGTTCTGCTAAGATGAGTTTCTAATTGATGTCTTATGGTTCTACTTGTCGTATTAAGGATTAATAATTCATATAACTGCTATATCAAATACTTTTGCTACCCGATTCAGTAATTAAGGATTTCGATATACTTATTAATTGGGAGGTGGAGGTACATAAAAAAGTAAACCGATCTCTATTGGTCAGTGATATCTTCTTCTTAGTAATTGACAGGGGACCCCTTGTGCGCGACAATTTGGCATTTTTATGACATGCCGCTTTCAAAATCAATCGCAGCCGGCATGTCAGTAGTTCATAAGACACGCTAAGCCGGAAACGACACTCAATTTATCCGTGGATAGAACACAGGCTGTTAGTTAAAGTCGTTTAAAGTAAACCTTGGCGCGAGGAATAATGACTTTACACTTTTAGTCAAATTAGATTTGTTGTTTTATAAACTATTCTTGATAAAAAAATCATTACGCTGATGTATTATTACTAATTCAACGATATACGAGAAAATATATTTTAAAAAAGAAATTTCATGATGAAAAACGAAAGTTGTAGGTACATGTTCCCTATTACATTAATAGAGCCCAGATAGCAGACATAAGTTGGCCCAACGTTGGCCCAACGAAGATGTTTGCGTTGGCCCAACGAAGTTTGCCAACGTTGGCCCAACGCCTTTTTGCTAATTGGGGCAACGTTGGCCCAACGATTGGCTCGACGTTGGCCCAACGACTGAATTTTCATATGTGTACGTTGGCCCAACGTTGGCCCATCATATGGTTTTCCACGCATACAGTTGGCCCAACGTTGGCCCAACACATGTTTCCACGCATTTGGTGGGATAATAAATGAAAGGAAATAAACTCAAAATACATTAATAAACTTTAATTCGACATCAATGAGTGAATACACAGTATTCCAACAAAATATCATATTCCCTCTCTTTATGATTGCCACTTCGCTCTTGACCACTTCCTACCTTTTCTGTTCTCTTTATTCTCCTTTACGTTATTTCATATCTCACACAGTCATTCTTCGTCATTTCAATATCTAAAATGAAAAACGTAGAGCTATTGGCAAATGTAATTAATACCCAGATTTAACTAAATTTCATTTATTTGGAAATACAAACATGCTTAAAAGATTATTTATACAAGTAAATAATGTTAAATATATAGTTAACATATCTTAGCATCTTTTTAAATATAAGTTATTAGAATTTTTTAAAACAAAAATGTTTAATAAGTTCAACTTACATTTTAAACTGCAAAAGTTGTAAAACAACATCGTCTATACACGCAGCAATCTGACACACAGTGAAACCGTTTATGAGCTCTTAGAACTTCTTGAGTTATAAAGGGTGAAACTCGGGTCAAATCCTGCATTATCAGACATCTTGAGTAATTTATTGGCTTTCATGCCTGTACATAGAATAGGATTTCTCTCAAGTTATACAACTGATGACCAACTGAACTTGAATAGTATCAAAATATAGCACGTTTTTATTCGTATAAAACATACACTTATAAACTTATTTACATAGAATCAGAGCAATACATGTCATGTATGTACATGCAATAAAATTAAATTAAAAATATGTTAAATAAACGATCGCTTCAAATGAAAATTATAAATGCCGATTTTAATATTTATCTTGGTATATGTTTTCCCGAACTTGAGTTTAACGTTATTAACTCTCTGCAACAGTAACACAATTAAATATGAGCTGTGTTTAAAATTTAGTATGTATAGTTTAGTTTTTCATTAAGACATCGGCCCAACGTTGGGCCATCTTACAATTAGTCCCATGCATAAATACAACGGATAATCTTCGTTGGGCCACCACCGGAGATTAATGTACAGAAATTCAATGGTTGGCCCAACATCGGGTTTCAGTGGTTGGGCCAACCATATCATGTTATCTGGGAGCGAGCAATAATTTTTCCTGTATAGTAGTCACGTGACTGAATAGGGGAGGTAACCGAAAAATTCACCGAATTATTGGAAAGGCGTATAACAAACATAAAATAAAAAAGAAAAATGTAGGTTACCATATTAATTTGTCCGAAATGGCAATTTCAAAGGGGGGTTAATTATGTATAAACAAAAAGACTTAAATTATATAGTGTACATCGTTAATTTTTACTGTGGTATCATTTTATTTAGCGATGACTTAATTTTCGCGTATTTCGCGCTCGGACCAGTGCGCGAATTTTAAACTTAAGCCAAAATTTCACCAATAATCCACATACGTATCCGAAACGAGCTATGTCCGAATAAGTCATGTCTTGGAGCGTGAACTGTGTTTTATACTTTTATAAAACCCAGATTGGACCGTTAACTGTGTTTTATACATTGCATTTAGACGGTGGTACAGAAGTTTAATACTCGTTGAAAAAAACTGTAGCGAACGTCTTTAATTGATTAACGACTCCTACTTTTCTTGCTTGGAAAGCAGAAACTCTTTAAAATCATTAAGTTAGCATTATATCAAATGGTACCAGCTATGATTGTCAGCCTTTGAAACTTGTCATGATAACTATAGTTTATATAGGGGAGTATATTTATAGGTCTTACAACTAGATGTGCCTCGTATCGATAAAAGTGATTAGAAAAAGGTTCCGGACGTAGCATTGTTAAAAGGGTCCATTCGGTTCTATTGTTTTGTGTTGAGAAAGCAGACATACATTTTAATATTTCAGATGTTGTGTGTGTCTTTATATAAAACGGTGAAATACGCATATCAGGATTGGCCGCATCCAGCAGACACAGCCTCCCCACACAGCCAAAAAGTTGAGAGGAGAAAAGGGCACGGTATTACAATAATCAGATAAGCTTTCAACATGATTTCGCAGCTTACATCACATGGACTGTAAAATGTAAAAACAGTTCTATTATTAGATCCTCATGTGACTCAAGTTATACTTTGATGTTTACCTTGTCTACCTGGTTTGTTTCAACGCTGATAGCGATTTAGAACTTAAGGTTAGATAAAAATTGACAGATTAACAACCTCACTGTGGCGAATGTTTTGATGAAAAATTATTAAAATGTTAACAACGTACGCATTTAACACGTTACAAAACGAAATCAGCCATCTTAATCTTGCAGCCAGGTTAAACAATCTCAACAAGCGTTCATAATTATGATGGAATTGACATGTTTTAACTTATTAAACGGTCAAAGAAAAATGTCTACAAACTCCAAAGTGAACGCAAAATAATGTTGCTCAGCTCCGTTTCACGTGTTTGATACTATAACCTGGTACTGGTCTGTAATATCTTGTTTTACTCTCCTAGCTTTGTTAACATCAACAAATAAGAGGCGAATAACTATTCTTAGGGCAAATAAAATGAGAACATGTTTAAAATGTATCTTACCTTTTCAATTTCCGACTTGGATAGGTCTTTCGCTGATCTCCTACCGACTTCCATTTTGAGTTCCGCCGAGTATAAAGGTCAGCTATAGTCTACATATACTGATGAGATAAAGAAATGTATCATAAATGTAAAACAGATAAACATAGCTTATTTATAATCCATGTACATGCAGAAATAGTTTATATTAGTTTGAGCGATCCGTGGTTGGTATGTGAGAATGGGTTTCTGTTCACCAAATTAGCTTACACATAACAATTCATCATATTTCTTATTTTAATGTATTTAATGTATAATCTCTTTAAAATCGACACTTTTTTACCATTTTCAACCTCAGTGATGACATTGAATTTAAATTCTGGACTAGAATTCTAAGTTGCTCGGCGTTCCTATTCTTCCTGTTACCGACCTAGCTATCCCCCGTTACCGGGTCCTTAACTATGTTGCTTAGCTAGTTGATCATCTGTTAAACTCAATTTGAACCAGTTCGTTTTGAACCAGGAAGTAAGATTTCCTTTAATTTCTTGAAAACCCTAACATTATTTTGACAAATTGGCACTAAACATTGTAGACCAGCATGTACTTATTTCACGTATGAGTTTCTTCAGTATGTAAAACAACATTTTTCTGAGGGCAAATTAACACGGGCGGTTATAGGGGACGTTTGGTGGTTTGGGAAGAAGTTTTGCTGGTAAAAAGAGGGGGGGGGGTACCTCCAAAAAGACCCCCCCCCCTATTTTCCGGGGGGTGTTTTTTAACTGATTATTTCCTTAAGACTATAGACGATTAATCTACAACTGTTTCTTTTTATTTTTCCATGAAATAAACATTAAACTACTACATACCTCTTGTTTTTATCTTTTATTGTGACAAAATGACATTGACTGACACTTTCAATCAATAAGGCATGTTACAGATCTTAAAGAGCATGAATGCGATTTTAGGTTTAAACATGTCTAGGTCTCGATCCTATTTTCACCACATAGACAAGTCTCAAACAAACTAAGAACATATTTCTACGATCTCTAAAAGTTTCAAGTGATTTTTTTCACAGATGAAAATTGGAGATCAGGTTTTCGGCAAATTTCGATAAGAAATTCAGAAATTTTAAGACGTTTTTGTCGTGTTTCTGCACCACAGTTCCCTTAGAAAACATTGTTAACATTTATTTGTTAGCACTCAGCGTTTTCCCACCTACGTTTACCTTCAGAACAACTCAGAAACATTGTTATATCAACATTTTATGACAATTTCCAACTGCCCGGTCGAGTCGCGGAAAGTAAAAAAGTGACTTGGACTCGATCCCATTTTTCGGCGCATACAAAAGTCTCGATCAAACTAACAACATGTTTGTATAGTGTGATACTAGTTCTACAATCGGTGAAAGTTTCGAGTGATTTGGTTAATAACAATCGATCCCACAGATGAAACTTAGAGGCTAGGTTTTCGGCAAATTTTGGTCCGAAATTCCGACAATTTTCGATGTTTTTTCAGTGTTTCTACAACATAGTTCATTTTAAACACATCAGTTGCCTGTGCTCATCTGTACTTCACGTTTTCCAACCATTTTTAGAAATCAAACCAGCTCAAAAGCATTGTAAGATCAAATTTTAATGACAATTGTTCATGACTCGGTCGGGTCTTGAAAACTGAAAAACAGGTCTCGGTATTTGAGTGATATTGCAGGATATAGACAAAAGTTTTTGAAATTAAAACTATGTCTGTGCAGCGCTACCTCAGAGCAAGATGTTTGGAAAGTTTTATCAGTTTTTATTCAGTAGAAAACAAACGGCAGATGAAACTCCGATACCTATTTTACCAGTCTTACAAGGACTCGTGTTTGTGTATTTTCGCCTGTTTCCGTTTTATTTCACATAAAATCAAGCGGTAAAAACTACTAACATGTCGGCTACTCGATGATTAATCCTTTTTGATTCATCTGCTCAAACAAAATAGGCTAGTTTGCGTTATTTTCAACAATTCCGTTTTCTCAGACTACCGCGAAAACGTTACTATTGTGCAAACGGCTGCTCATACAGCTTCTTTTCTGAAAATGATTCGTGACGTCATCGGCCTTGGAGAGTCGCAAAGCGCGTACGTTTGAAATGTTTGTGAAGGGACAGACTGGGGTTGTTTTTTAAGTGAAATTAAGGATTTATTGGAAGGATTTAACAAACAAATGTGAGTAAACGCATTGTAAACTTGTTCTTTATCTGTGATAATTTTATGAGACCGATTCGTTCGGTACATTTTGTGAAATCCGAGCTTTTTCTGTTAGTAATCAGACGTTCGTTATGGCGGCCATCTTGGAAAAAATAGATTTCGCTCTGTTCTGGCTCTGTTCTCGGCTCTGTTCTCGGCCAGTTTGTGAAATTGTTTGTTGAATTCATTCAGAAAACACAGCCCTCATATTACTAGACCCGAATTTTGAATTTCTGTCGAGATATTTTCGTTATTTTGGAATTTCAAAATCGTCCGCGAGTCTGCGAAAATTCTGAAACCACTGCCATCGTGTAGATCAAATTTTTCTGAGTAAAAGGAATACCCGTGTCGCAGGTCTAGCTCAAAAAATGACTTGCTGGCGAATTTTTGAAGATATTTTAACTGATTTTCTGTTTTTTTTTTAACGTTCAGTAACGTTCTGCATACGACTACGTTTAGCTCGGATCGATCCTAGGCTCACGGCAATCGTTGAAATATTTTTTCAGTAATAATTTCACGAAGCCTAAGCAATCTCAGTGTTCTAGGTATATGTTTGAAGCTCCAGATATTTTATAGAATTTTTTTCATTGATTTAGGACGACAGCTGTACGTTTTCGTACGCTTTACATGCGCTTTTGACTCTGATCGTACCCAGACTACCAGGGATCGTTGAAAATATTTTTTCAGTAACAAGTTCACGAAGCCTAAGCAAGGATTGAAACTCTGGATTTGTTAAAAAATGTTTTTGCGTGCTTTTGGATTTCAACGACAACTGAATATTTGTCGAAGTTCGACATCAAAATTGTTTCGACAGATCTGATTTTGATTGATTCATTTTTTTCAGGTTGCTTGATGTTGTGGAATGTTTGGCTACTAAAAGGAGAGCTGATTGCCGGTGTTTGAAAACAAAAAGCTTAGACAGGTAAGTATATGCAAATGCGTCTTAAAATTTGTACCCATTTTGTTAAATTGGAAATTCTAACAATAGTGATCGTGCAATCTTTGAACCTATAGATCAGAGTCACATCGTTCAGTTTCAAGCAGTAAGAAATTATCTCACTAGATAGATTCTTGCAAAGTACTGAATGCTAGATAGGTTCTTGCAAAGTACTGAAAGTGTATCAAATGTCATAATTAGTAAAACAAAAAAAAAATGGTGAGTAAACTGTTTATTGTGACTAGAATTCTAAGATGAGAGCTGAATGTCTGCATTGGAAGACAAGCACAAGCTTCTACCAGTAGGTAAACGTTAACAGTCTGTATGATCTTTTTTTAAAACTAGCTTTAGCAGGATTTTCTTACAATAACAGTTATACAATCTGCACTTACAAATCAGGATCCTAACGTTTAATGTAAACGCTAGTAAGGTAGATACATCAAAGCACCGAAATTGCATCGATTCTTAACTACCATGTTTAGTAAAAATCTTTTGATGGTAAGATAAACAGTTTACTTTACTATGATCGACTAGGATTTAAAAAACGATTTGTGCAACATTTTCAGGTGCTGAATCGACATGATTGTACTATGAAGCTGATGAGCTTGAATACTGGCAGTATGTCACAATGGCTGTTTTACTGATATAAACAAGCAGACAAGATGAACTAGTAAGATGTTTTTATTTTCATAGACTCACAGATTTTTACAAACAAGTTAGCGAGCAATTTTATCATAAAACTGGCTAGTCAAAGAGGCAAGTAGAACATAGTGAACACAGCTAAAATGGTCTGAATAGAGCTTATTTTATTTTAAGTTGTTTCATGATGTTTACTTTTTGCATATCGAAATAAACGTTCAATCAAAAATCATCTTTTGGTTAGTTCCAAAAAAGTGTTATTGTTTTCTTTCAGAGCTTGAATGCTTCAAAAAATGATCACCAGTCTTCCTGTGTTGTACTCGAATTTGACTGGGATATAGTTGCAGACATCAATCTGAAGTCTTTGTAGGTAAGCTGTAGCTATGCAGGTTACACATTCAGCAATCTGACTGTGTCAATCATTTCTCACAAAAACAAATATCTGTTAACTTTTAAATCACATCTTTTCTTATTGAATCAAAATCTCGATGGAGATATGCTTTCACAAAGATGTAACTACAAGGAAGATCTTTATGTACAGCCTATCTTCAGTTTATTGGTATACACTCTTTGTCACTAGCATGCAATTAGATGATAACGTTCATCACTCAAACTTAAATGATTTATCATTTTCAGTAGTGAAATAAAGATGTTGAGTAGACGAGACAAAGTCGAAATGATTAAAAGTTGTGGAACAGAGGGTTGCTTTCATTCAGCAAATGCTATGAAGTTGTTGTGTTCTGCTCGAAGACTGACAGAATGCCATTAAGAGAAAATCAACAATAGACAAGCTGAGCTGGTAAGAGTACTGTTCAGGAACACAGAAACAATACGTACTAGAAATCTAGCATCTATATGTCAAAAGTTTTGTTAAGATAAATCCTCCTTTAGGCTGACCAAAGATGATTTTAGAACATTCGCATTCACAACACACAGCTTAACATGAAACATGTAACAAATAAAAGGTGTCATTTTTGGCTGTTTTACGGCATAAATGCTGCAGACTGTAACAAATCTTTTGTGCTATTAACTCCCTTTTATGATTATAAACTAATTTCAAACCAGTTGCAATGTCAATTTTTGTGGTGGATACTATATATGAAAACTTGAGACATTCCATATTTGTGGATCACTTACTGGGTCGATTCACCCAGGGTCGGGTAGGTAGAACCTTTACCGGCCAAAAATGAGTCACTTAAGTCAAATTCAAACAGCTGTTTTGTGAAAATGTGGTCATTGCCAAAAAGAATTTGATCGACCGAGCAGATTTTGTTTGAGCTGTCTTCTTATTTGTTTTCAGATCAGGCAAATCAATGACTAGACAGAAGCCTACCACCACAGAACATCTCACGACACATCGTTTTCTATATGATAAACTGACTGACCAAGATTAATTTAATCATCTCAATGTCTTGTTCTACTTGTTATCCTCTCAGAGAAAGTGACGGTTACAGGGTGTTTGAGATTACAAAGAGACAGAGATAATGTGACTTGTTTATTTGAATATTGTTTGTTTGCATATTTTTTCACGATGGTGGGAGACAGTGAAACAATAAATGATGATGTATGAATGTGAAGGCTCGTAGAAGCAGCCAAGTGTTATTGACAGGGTGTTTTCTTTTTTGTGACTGCAAAACAGTTCGATCCCAAAAACTTGAAAAGCCACTTGAACTGTAGTTTTCAGTTCAATTTTTGTCGCACAATGTGTCGTTCAATTGCTGACCGGACCGCTGAACGAGCTCATTGCATGCGATGTATAGTTATGATAAATCTGGACCAAAAATCTGGATTTCTCATAACATCAAAATGCTTCTTTCTTCTCGATGGCCACAACCTATTCACCCAACTTAAGCATCTGAATACGATCTGTTCAGAGTTTCATTTTGTGCAGTGTCGTTCTTTCACTTGCGAATGAGCTCACTGCATACGATGTATAGGTATGATAGATCTGGAGTAAAATCTGGATTTCTCATACTACCACAAACGTTGGTCTGTCTCGGCCATTCAGAATCAAAATCAGTTTGTCATATAGGAACATACTTTTCCTTCACGATGGTGACAACCTGTAGTCTCAAGTTAGATTTAACATATGGTAACATGCTTTTAATTGTCGATGGTCAGTCCCAACGAACAAGTCTAAAAGTTAAAATGAGTTTGTCGTTCAATCGCATGAAATGAATTTGGTTTCTCGTACAGTAACAAGCCTTTGCCTATCGATGGACGCAATCTGCAAACAAGAACAGGTTGCGACCATCGACAGACTAAAGTTTGTAACCTTACAGTGAAATGAAACGTTAACCATACGTGAATCTTACTTGAACTACAGGTTACACTAGCTTTTTGGACTGTAAACATATGAAACCACGAGGCGAAACTAGGTGGCGTTAGCTCGACTCTTAGTGTCTGTGACGGGCTGCGGTTAGGACACTAAGGGAAAGTCGCCTCGTACGCAGTGATGATACGACATTGGCATGGACTGCCGAGAGCATAACAGTATAAAACGTGAAGGTTCTGTGCCTCCTTTGAACCTGATTAGCGACTGTTATCTAGCTTAGGCGGGCACACGGGCTATATTGCATCCTCGTCAATGAAGTGCCTTTGTCGTTATTTCATCAAAATTTTCACTAATAGCAACATACTTCTAATTCTCGATGGTCGCAACCTGTAGCTCCGACCGAGTTCGTTTACAAAACGAACGACAGAAGTTCATTTTCAATTCAGACCTCGATATTCATCAATTTATCAGCGGTAGCTTTTTGTCAGTAAGAGCCAGCCTAGTGTCAGTTGATCATTTTCACAAGATAGGTCTGAATTGAAAATGCATTTTTGTCGTTCGTCTTGTAAAACAAACTCGGTGGAAAAGATATATGGGGTACGACAAACCAGGACTACAAGATGCGACCATCGACAATCAAAAGTCTGTTCCTATTTAACAAATCAACGTTCCGACAAACAGTACTGCAAACATGTCACTGAGTTCAAACATTTGAGCTTCGATGATGTGCATAGCTATTCTAGTAAGACAGCCTATCTTACCCAAAGAGCATTTTTTGTCATTGAGAGCATTTTCTGTCGGTTTCGTCCTTTTTGCAAGAACAGTACATACTTTAATATTGTAAGACAGTATGATGCAGTGTCTTACTATCTTACGATATCCTCAATTTATCAGAAACAGCATTTTCTGTCAGTAAGAGCATTTTCTGTCAGTTCGACCCTCCAAGTATCGGTTGATCATTTTTTACAAAAACAATACATGAAATAAGACAGTATGATAAGATGTCTTACTGTCTTACTTGCTATTCCTCAATTTATCAGTAAGATCATTTTCTGTCAGTTTCGTCCACAAAGTATCAGTTTATCATTTTTGCAAAAACAGTACATACTGTAAGACAGTATCATAAGATGTCTAACTGTCTTACTTGCTATTCCTCAATTTATCAGTAAGAGCATTTTCTGTCAGTTCGACCCACCAAGTATCAGTTTATCATTTTTGCAAAAACAAGTCATCCTTATGACGTGTCAGTAAGAGCATTTTCTGTCAGTTCGACCCTCCAAGTATCAGTTTATCATTTTTACAAAAACAGTATCTACTGTAAGACAGTATGATGTGGTGTCTTACAGTCTTACTCGATATTCATCAATTTATCAGCAACAGCATTTTTGTCATTGAGAGCATTTTCTGTCAGTTCGACCCTCCAAGTATCAGTTTATCATTTTTGCAAAAACAGTACCTACTGTAAGACAGTATGATGTGGTTTCATATTTTCTCACTCGATTTATTAAGAACAGCATTTTCTGTCAGTAAGAGCATTTTATTGTCAGTACAGCTAGCCTAGTATCAGTTGATCATTTTCGCAAGATAGGCTGTCTTACAAGTTGCATTACAAAAATATGCATCCCTCAATTCTGATTGGCTGAGTTTAATAATGCATTGTATCCCTCGATTCTGATTGGCTGAGTGAATAATGCATTACATGCTGGGGTATATAAACTTCTGCACGCAATATTCTGCCTCTCTCTGCCACAATTTTTTGGACTGACTGCTAAGAGCTACCCTGCTCAAAAAATTGTTCAAGGCAGATTGAGCTGTCCGAGGTTCTCACTGAGAATTTCGGTCGATGACTGGTAACTGTCATCACTTTGGCTACTTTGACTTCTCGTTCCTATCGAGAACGTCTTAATGCGTTCGGCAATTGCAAGGGGTCCACCAGAAGTGAGAGGTGTCATACATATGCGTACTGCTGTAGGGCGGGTCGGCCTCCTCCTAAACACGAACAGAAGAACGTGTGGCCGATCGTCCCCCTGATCAGCACGAATTATTTTCTTCTGGCTGTACAATGACACTGACTCGCTGGTCGATCTGACGACTCTCAATGCTTCGAGTGTATCTCGGCTGTCGAGAGTATCGACTACTCTTTGGTCAATCCTTGTGGATGGCAAAAGAGAGCCTTGCAGTTGTTCTGCTCTTTACTTGAAGAGTAAATCGAGCGGACTTGCGAATGCAGGTGCTGGAGTGGTAGCAAGTTATCATTTCATCGATCGACAATTGTCAGTTAAGCTTGCCCAAGCTTGTCCGATACTTTTTGTGATCAAGTTTTGACCAAGTAGGACACGTCAGCTGAACGTTGCTGCTCTTTCCTAAAAAGAGAAATGCTCGTTCAGCGATGTTAGATGAGCGGTCGGGCACCCGTAATGTACATCGGACGATCGTCTCTGCTTTGCAAGGCTCGGCAATTCTGCTTCTGAACAAGAAGAAATGATTGTAGAGCTTTGTTATTTTGGAATGACAGCTTTTCTTCTAGAAGGTGTCTTCCACCACGACAGGACTGTGTTAGTTTCATAAGCTCAACGGTGCTGCTCTTACTTGCTAAGAGAATTGATCGTTGTGCTATGATATTGGACGAACACTGGAGTTCGATTCATGCATGTTAGGACTCGTCAGCTCGGCGATTCTGCTTTGTAAACCAAAGAAGTGGTCGATCGAGCGACGATAATGAGCAAACGGACCGTAATGTACCTCGGACGTTTGACTCTGCTTAGTAGGCTCAAAACACGATGCTGCTTCTAACTTTGTTAGAAGAATTGATCGTTGTTTTTGATGCTATTATGAAAGATGGTGCGCTGTCTTTCTGCATGACTGGACGTATCCCGGCCTAACTTTGTCGCTCGGCAAAGCTGCTCTCAATGAGAAGTGCTTGTTGACAATATGAAACAGATCTGTAGGATTAATCAACTCTACAGTGCTGCTCTTCCTAGAGAAGAGAATTGACTGTCGAGTGATGATACTTGAGCAAACGGACCGTAATGTACCTCGGACGTTTGACTCTGCATTTAGGAGAAACTACGACGTTACTGCTTCTTAGCTTGCTAGAAGAAATGTACGTCGAAGCTGTCTTATGTGAATGCTTTCGACCAGGTGGCTGATCGTGAAGCTCGTTTGTTAATTGAATGTCTTAGTCTCGACAGGCTCTAGCTCGAGAAGAGTCTGAGAAGACAGAGAGATTCAGTTGCAAACAAGAAAAGTGATCAGTCTCCAGATCGACAGCTTTTCACGTTCAGCCAAAAAGCCGTGCTGAACGTGGGGAAAAATAAGAGATGTCTTGTTTTTCTCTAACGCAGCCAACAGTGTCTAATAAAGCTGTTGTCGGTCCCAAACCCGATTGAATGCGGAGGGGAGAAAAACAAAACAAGCAGAAGCATAAGTTTGAACATATTTGCAATTTTGGAAAAAGAGAAGGATTGTTGTGACATTACTTCATTCTTGAATTTGTCGTTGTCGAGAACAGTCGCAAAATGTCAACCCTGAACAAACTTACAATCGTTACTTGTGAATGTGGTGCAACTTTTATGAAGGAAAACAGAACAAAACATTTGAAATCAGCTCGACACCGAGCATCGATGGCTTCGACAAAACAAGATGTTGGTGCAGATTCTAAATCTAACAAACAAGGCTCAGTTTTCTACTGTTCGTGGAAAAACAACATAGCTAGAAAGACTAAACACGGAGATCGCTACTTCGAGAGAAACGTCAAGTATCAGATTTGTTCGGCTTTTAAAAAGCATTGTAAACGCATAGACAGTTTTGCCGTTGGCAATGAGTGGGAGATGATGAATGAATCAGCATACAGTCGACCGTTTGGAGCAGCTGCAATCAGTTCGCAGACTCGTTGTGTGATCAGGATGAAAGACAAACAGACTGTCGATGAATTCAGAAACTTTCTTCAAACTTTAGATGTCAAACAGGTCGACCAAGTTCAACTGTCAGTGAGTCTGAAAGAGGATATGAAGTCTGTAACAAAAGATGACGTGCGAGCATTTGTTCAAGGTTTTCATACGACTTTGGCTAGTACACGTTGGAAGGCTCATCATTACGCCAGAGAAGTTAGTGGGTTATACAAACTGGACTGGAGTGACATAGTACCATCTCAGATTCCAACATCAGAACGAAGAGTGTTTGAACAAATTTTCAACAAAGAGAACAAGCAGAATCAACTTGAATACAGATACGAAATCGCAATGTCGACCAAACTGCGTTGGTGGCAAAAAACTGCTGTCGAACTTATCGAACGTTACGACGACAGTAGGACAGTTTGGTGGTTTTTTGACAGTGAAGGCAATACTGGCAAGTCTTTTCTTGGTGAGTGGTTCGTGAATTTAGATGGAATCAAACTGGAGAACGGTCGCAGCCAAGACATAGCAATGGTTATCCAAGATCAGAAATATGTCGTGTTTGATTTTTCCAGACAAACTGTCGGTCACATCAATTACAGCATCATCGAAAACTTAAAAAACGGCCGGGTGTTCTCAAGCAAATATCACAGTACTAGCAAGGTTTTGGAGAAGATTCCGACTGTGATTTGCTTTGCGAATCGCAAGCCAAACACGGGACCAAACACACTGAGTCAAGATCGATGGAGAATTTTTGAGATAATTTCAAATGATCATGGTGGACATACTCTGGTTAGAAGAGCTCCTTGATTGCATATAATAAAAATGTTTAAACTGTAGTATGTTTGTTTGTTTGTTTGTTTCTTTACTTGTTCTAAAAAATGTCTTGTCAGCGATGCATGATTGGTCTCTAGTTTCCCGCCACTCTCGGAGTATTTGAGGCGACACATGATTGAAACAGTTCATTCTCTGTTTAACTCTTGAAGAAAATAGACTTACAGCTTGCACTAACAGCTATGGGAAACTCTACGAACAAACTCAACAAAAACTGGGCTGTTGCTGAAATTGAGAAAAGGCAGACGGAGCAGTGTCTAAGACAATTCTGTGCTCGTCGAGGGTATGTCTGGAGTAGACCAAGACAATCGGGCAATAATCTCAACAATTGCCAACATGTTGGAAAAGGAGTGCTGAGATTGACAGTAAAAAATGATCTTGGAGGAAGCGCTCAATCAACACTTGCGAAAGTTAACAACGTGGACAAACCTAGATGGAAGCCAAAAATGAAGAACATGTATCCTGACTTGACTGAATTTTACTAGGTATGTGAAAATGATTTTGTGAACTAACATTGACAATTGTTCAGCTTATTCCAGACTAGTGTAGGCTAGTCCGCCAGTAGGCTAGTCCGCCTACAGGGGTATAAAAGTCTGTTCTAGGTGTACTTGTGTCATTTCGCATCTGGCATTCGAACTTACTAGTAATAGCAGCTCCACACCAATTTCATCAACAATATCTGATCTACTATTCTTATATCAGCAAAGTAGGTAACACTTTAAGTTAATGTTTCTTCAGATCGATTGATCGAGAATGTAAATTGAAGTTTTCGCTTCGAGTCGTACGATGAAACTGCTTCTAAACAAAATATTTCTTTTGTTTTTCAGAACCATGTCATACCGTTATGTGTGTATGTTCGAAGACTGGGACAACGAGGTTATGCAGACAAAACGATTTGTAGCCAAGTCATCGTCAGACAAATACGTTTGCATGACTGAAGACTGGGGAGAAGAGATATCTAAACGTATGGCGATTAGGTCGACGTCATATGTTTGTTTAACTGAAGACTGGGATGAAGAGGACGAGCTTGTGGAATCTGAAGATTACAAAATTACATTTGCGTCGTGGGCACTCCAAGTGGAGTTTGAAGAGCGCCAGAACTCTCATGAACGTTTCACTTAACTAAATAAAATTTGTTTGAAATGCAATCATGTCTTTGTGTTACTGAATCCTATGACTTGTGTATGTTTATTCAACGTTCACGAACTCTCACGAACTCCAGACATGAGAAGGGAGTTCTTCGAAAGAGAGATACCGACATCAGATACCGACAACAGTCAGAGCTGTTTCGAATACTTTTCACTTTCATAACAATGCGGCGTTGTAGACTTTATGTGCCATCCTAAAAGTACAGTTTGACTGATAATAAAATGTAATCTATTTCAAATACACTTATTTAATTCCACTCACAGATTAGTTTTCTTCATTCTATAAACAATTTTTAAACAAGGTAGTTATGAAGCGAAAGAGAGAGACAATAACGTTGTGGGATGCTGCTCAAGTTCATAAGCACAAGACATTCAAGAGATGGATAGACAAAATTCAACGATGTGAATATCAAATCAAAGACAGTCCCTGTGAAAAATATTCGACAAGTGATATAGATATAACCAAGATTCAGAAGATGGATTCCGCAACTGCCAAAGTGATGACTTCTTTTTCAGTCGGACTTCGACCTACGAAACACCAGAAGCGAATATTGAACGAAATGATTCGAGTCAGCAATCACTGTTATAACTGGTGCAACTTCCTAGTGAAGGAGAAAGGAATGAAACCAAACCTGTACGACCTCCAGAAATTTGTAACAAAGACTAACGCTGATAGTGTACCTGCTGAATATCGAATGAATGTCAATGATGACTGGTATTTTGATAACAAGATGAGTATCATCAAACAAACATCATGTAAGAACTATTGCACGATGCACAAGGCTACTCGCAACCGTATGAAGACACAGAACGTGGAGCTTAAGGACAAATCGATGTCAACACTAGAAGGAAGTATTCAAATTCCACACAAAAAATACATACGACTTCTTAATGAGAGAGACAGTGATGATTTCTCATTTCGGAATAAGTACATCGCAATCATGAAACATAACTTCCTGGTTCAAAATGAAAGAACTCCGAAAGATGAAAAGTTCATCAAACTATCAAAGAAAGTTGATCGTCTTCCACCCATCGAACACGATGTGAGAATCACTAAGAGGGCGAATGGAAAATTCATTCTCCAAATTCCATGTGATTCAAAGTACACAAGACGACCTTCAACTCCAAAGGATGCTATGTGTGGAGTCGATCCTGGAGGAAGGACGTTTGCTACAGTGTACGATCCGACTGGATGTATCGCATACCAAATAGGAACTGTGGAAGACAAACAACGTGTGATACGAAAGCTTCATGACAGAATTGACAAGACACAATCACATCTGCAAAGAGCGATCGATAAAAATCAGCATAAAAGCAAAAGATGAACGAACGACTCAACTTAAGAAGCTTCACCTAAAACTGAAAACATTCGTTGACGACATTCATCTCAAACTTTCTTCGCATCTAGTGAAAAATTATAACTACGTAGCTCTGGGGAAGATTGGAGTATCTTCCATAGTTAGAAAGGATCGGCCGAACCATCTAGCGAAAAGAGCGAATCGCGATCTATTGTGCTGGAGCAATTTTAGATTTCGACAAAGGTTGATTCATCGAGCGAATGGAACTTCTTGTAATATTGTTATACAGGACGAAGCCTACACTTCAAAAACATGTGGCGTTTGTGGAACAAAAAACAATCAATTGGGATCAAGTGAAACCTTCAAATGTGAGAAGTGCACATTCGAGACTCATCGAGACGTCAACGGTGCGAGAAACATACTTCTGAAATCTTTGAAGATGCATCCATTTGAGTAACACACTTTGAAATAGATGAGACATTCCATATTTGTGGATCACTAGCTGGGTCAATTCACCCAGGGTTGGGTAGGTAGAACCTTTACCGGCCGAAAATGAGTCACGAAGTCCCACGAACTCCAGACTTGAGAATGAGTTCTTCGAAAGGGAGAGTGAGATATTTAGCAAATGTCTTTGCTCTCTCTTTCTATAAAAATGTCGTATGAGTCAGTAAAATTTGAACCATTCGAACAACAACTTAACACCGAAGACGTTTAAGCTTTTCATTTTTTATTGTACATTCACGAACAAACAGGTTTGATATCATCTCAATGGTAACTATTTGCCAACATCGCTGAGCGAACGATCCTTCTGATCACAGTCGATGGCTGCACTTTACTCGCAGCGTTGAGTGGAAGGAGGAGAGTAGTTTGTCTATCGTGAACCACAAATCTAGAGAATCAAGCCGTGATTTCTGTTTGGTAGACTTATAATAAAAAGGTAACACCTTTGAATATAAATCTGATTGTTCTTTTTGATTTCCACTCATTTGTCAACGGAATGGCAAGCAACTCACACACGAACTCTATTCGTTCTCTAAGCGGAGAAACTGACATGAAAGATCTTGAAACTTTCAGGACAATCAAAGCTAAGTGTAGATGTGGATCCATCGTAAATCCAAGTGGATGGCAATATCACTGCAAGAGTCGTAAACACCAAACTTGGGTGAAATCGACAACCTCGCATCTTGAGAATGAAGCTTTCGAACAGTTTATGACTCAAAAAACGAATGATATTGAAAATCTGTACATGATCAAGAAAACTGTTACTACTCGTGATAACCGTTTTACTGATTCAAACAGCACCGAAGGGATCGATGATCTGTGCGAAGAATCAGTCGGAAAATTATACATCTGTCGTTGGAAAAGACAAGAGGTGAAACAAAAGATCGTAAAAGTTCTCAGAGTCAACAAACAACACGTGAAGTCTTTCTGTGTCGGGATCTCGTTTTCTGATATGCCATTTCGCTGCCACGGAATAATTAAGACCAGAAATCAAACGTCTGTTGATGAATTTAGACAAAAATGTTCAACCTGGGACTTGCCAGAAACTTGTAAAGTTCGTATTTCAAAGTCGCCAAAGGAGGAAATCAGAGACATCACGAGCATGGACCTACGGGCTTCCATTTACGGATTCAGGTATAGTTTCGCAACGATGGACTTTCGAGCTTATCAGTACGCCAAAAGACATTCGTCGGTCGTGAAAAACAAGAAATTCTATAATCATGTCAAGACCTATCTGAAGAGCTCTACGTTCAAACAGAAAAGCCAAGAGAAGACTTCGGGCGTTCTCGATGTGACTTCGAATCCTTTGACATTACCAGTGCATCCTAAGAGAGAACAGTCCACGCAAACTCAGCCTGATGACAGATTGTGGGATTTTATCATTAGTCAGGAAACAACTGACGAAAAACTCAGACTTGTGCGAAAGATTTTTGATTCTATTGATTATTAATAAAAAAAACATTCAAAACCATGCCTGATGTCTTGGTCTTCTTTTAGTCTCGTCCACGATTTCTCGAATCTTAAAAATTCCTACTACTAAACCTTCATGAGTTCAGGAACGAATTCCAACATAAAAGTCAGTAGGGGAGCTTGGAACGAAAAAACACACTTCTCAAATGGAGTGCAAGAAGAGACTTATGTTGTAATCATTTTGATAAACAAAATAAATTTTGACTGTAACGTTACTTAGTCTTTATTTGACAATCTGATAAGCCGTGTATACTTATCCAACTCTTACGATGACCAACGAACTCCAGAAATGTGAAAGGAGTTCTTTGAAAGATATAGTACGACACTTGAATTCGTATCCAAGTGTCGTTACTCTCTCTTTCTATGTCACCAGGAAAAAAGTGAATCAGTTGGAAACACAATCATAAAACCAAGATAGTTTGCTCGTTTCAATCTTTATTTACATAACTATGCATATAGTTTCACACCTTGTGTGTATGAAAAGAAAAGTTAAAAGTCAAAATACTGTTTAGCTCGTTCGATGATTTGGATAGTTCTCTTCATTTGAAGGTAGGAAACGTTTCACCGAGAGTCTAGGATCAACAATATCTTATTAGAAGGTTGATAATTTATTAGCTGAACCAACTGTTTATGCCAGTTATGCATAATACTTGAAGGCTTTCTCGAAGAGAGAGCGATTGTGTCTAGCGATCGTATTTGCAATTGGTAGATTATAGTCTATTTTGTTGTTGCTGGAAGCATATTTCGCAGCTCGATACACAGTCGAAGTATCCGATAAAGGGAATCCTCTGACCATTGCTAACTTCTCCCGATTAGTGATCCTTCTAAGCGATACTCTAACGTTCCTGCATCGCTTTAAGCTATAGGGTTGACGTATCCGCATTGATTTAAGCAACTCTTTAAAGGCTCTGAAACCCATCTTTTCTTTCGTTTTGAAAATAGCTTGACAGCGAGGCTTATGATCGAATTCATTGCCAATCGCAAATCCTGTTATCTCAGACTGTTGTCTCCAGATCTTCTTGCACAGCGGATACTTCATAAATCGTTTCCATAAGCAGGAAAACAGGAAGCCTTTTGTTTCTTCTTTTAAGTTTGCTTTGTCTAGTTTTGTCTTTTGCTGTTTTAGTTTCTTTGATTCTACCCGTGAAGGATCTTCCCACCGAATATGCCTTCTCGACTTGTAATGCCTAGCTTTGTTCTTCAACGCGCACTGTTTTCCACATTCACAAATTATTTTCTTGTTAGGGTTAGACCTGGTCATGGTTGAAACTATAATCAAACTGAAAGAAAAGTCTTTGTGTACTCTAATATATGAGATTCAGTTGTAAAACAATTAAAATGATTATACAATCGTTTCTCTGTTCTTGCTTGTAAAATGAACATCGTGAAACTATTCTCTCTTGGAACCAGCGAAACTATCCTTTGGCTCCGGCTTCGGAGACGGAGAGGAGACGAGATTTCTCATGTCATTGGTAGCAATTTTCTGATCAGTCAAAGTTCTCTTTCTTTCATCTTAGAAGCATATTTGAAGATCTTTTATGAATTTGAAACTGTTCTCACTTGGAACCAACGAAACTATCCTTTGGCTCCGGCTTCGGAGACGGAGAGGAGACGAGATTTCTCATGTCATTGGTAGCAATTTTCTGATCAGTCAAAGTTCTCTTTCATTCATCTTAGTAGCATATTTGAAGATCTTTTATGAAGTTGAAACTGTTCTCACTTGGAACCATCGAAACAATCCTTCGGATCCGGAGACAAAAGAAATCAGTTTTACCAATTCAGAAAGATCAGACAAACGAGTTGATCAACACATCAAAACTGAGATTCTCTGGAGAAGCTTCGAAGACGGGGATAATAGAAATCAGTTTCATAAAATCAGAAAGATCATAAAGAATAGTTGATCGACATATCAAAGCTGAGATGCTCCGGCTCCGGCTGCGAAGACAGTTTTACAAATTCAGACAGATCAGAAAGAAGAGTTGATCGACATATCAAAACTGAGATTCTCTGGAGAAGCTGCGAAGACGAAGACAAACGAAATCAGATTCACAAAATCAGAAAGATCATAAAGAAGAGTTGATCGACATATCAAAGCTGAGATGCTCCGGCTCCGGCTGCGAAGACAGTTTTACAAATTCAGACAGATCAGAAAGATGAGTTGATCGACGCATCAAAACTGAGATTCTCCAGAGAAGCTGCGAAGACGAAGACAAACGAAATCAGATTCACAAAATCAGAAAGATCATAAAGAAGAGTTGATCGACATATCAAAGCTGAGATGCTCCGGCTCCGGCTGCGAAGACAGTTTTACAAATTCAGTAAAGATCAGAAAAAAAAGTTGATCGACACAACAAAACTAAGCTGCTTCGGCTCCGGCTGCGAAGAAGGAGACAAAAAAATCACAATATCAGTTTCACAATACGGAAAGATCAGAAAGAACGACATATCTAAACTGAGATGATCGTTGATCGACACATCAAAACTGAGATTCTCTGGAGAAGCTGCGAAGACGGAGACAACCAAAATCAAAAAGAACAATTGAACGACACATTGAAACTGATATTCTACGGCTCCGACTCCGAAGACGGAAACAAAGAAATCAGTTTTACAATTTCAGAACGTTGATCGGCGCATCAAAACAGAGATTCTCAAAAAGAGTTGATCGACACATCAAAAGTGAGATGCTCCGGAGAAGCTGCAAAGATAGAGACAAAAGACATCAGCTTTCCAGAGTCATATGTTTGCTGTTTCTCAGGTGAAAGAGAAACGAAGCAATCGACGGTTGATTCATTTTTTGTCGATCTCATTGAGCAAGCTCTGTTTATGAGGAACAGCAATTCCCCGATATACATCAATATAACTTTTTCTTAAATATTAAAAATGTGTCATCTTAATTCTTAGTTACCAATTGGGATTGACAATGTGAAATCACAACTAACAAGCAATAACGTTTCAACAAAATTTATTTTTTCTTGTCGTGTTCACCAAACAAGTAAATAGCTTCTCGATCGTCCCGACCAACTAACAGTTTATTCCAATCTGATTGCTCGATTTCTTAGTTCTCTGATACATGTTGATCTCATTATTCTGCCTATTTGCTTCCTTCAGCTCCTACGTTGCTTCTTGGTCAGTTTACGAAACACATCTTGGTAAGTTTCGGCCGAACGTTCTATTTGGACTACCAAAGCATCAATCGTTGGGTCGTCTATGCTTAGACTTATCGACAATCCCAGATAGTCAAAGTTGTTGGCTGAAATGATAAGAAATATCAGATTGTTAGTAAAGATAAAAAACAGATTGTTAGTAAAGATAAAAAAGACATGAAGTCAATGACATTACAACAATCGACTTTCAACGCAATACGTTACGAGTTTCATTCATTCTCTTCGACCTACCTTTGAACGGCATTTTAACCCCAGTTTCTGAGTTGTAGATTTGTAATTCAAGTCGTTCGACGAGCATGTTGGTATGATTCTAAGAGCAGCGATAATTTTGCGACTGTTCTGGTCTGTGTCTCAAGTCGGAATGACGATCTCTATAAAGGAAGACACTGCTTTCGCGCCAAAAATCTAAACCGCCAATCAAATTGTTTCACAAAATGCGACAGATGGAGTAATTAAGAAGAGATGGTCATTCGCAGTTTAGCTGTTGAACAAGCAACATCAAAATTTTGGAGCTCTCAGAATTAATTATGTCTTCAAGAATAATTAACTTTAGTCGATCGTCAAGTCGAGATATCGATGTCATCGACGTACTAGAAGAAGTGGAAGATCTTCCTGACATCATTCCACCTGCATCGCCTTCTCATGTTGAACCATCGCAAACATTCACCAATGTCAGGCAATCGGGCTCAAGGGATGAACGTCGCAGAAAGCCATACAGTCGTCCTGCCAGAAACAACAAAGTTACTTCATCTAATGTCGAAAGTCGTCAAACAAATTGTGAAACAAGTGACAGTAATTTGCTACTATCGCACTTGGACATGCTCAAGTCTCAGTATTGTGAAAAGGCGTGGAATTCTACCAGGTACAACAGTTCGTCTTTAAATGCAACCTTCAACGAACTGGTTAGCAGTTTGGAAAACGCTGCTGCTCTACATCGGCGAGCTATGAACAAACTTGCTTCGCTAAAAAAAGCTGAAGAGAAGAAAATGTCTGAAGCTAACGAGAGCCGACTTCGTCGAACCTTAGATATTAGTCAGAGAGAGGAGATTCGCCAAGAACTAGAACAGTGCGTGATTTGCTACTCTGAGAAGAAGAACGTTGTTATTGTACCATGCGGACACTGTTTCTGTAACACATGTGCTCTACAAATGGGAGAACGCTGCGGATTTTGTCGAGAGATCATGCACGACGTTGTAAAAATGAATTTTACAAATTAAATTTGTTTGAAATTTGCCTTTTTGTTTTGTCATATTTCAGATGATCGAACGTCCCTTTCATACCATATCAACTTCACAAAATGTGCTTTTTGCAAGTCCTAAGAATTTTGCAAACTTTGTTTCTCTCTGATCGTCCATCGACGAGAGAAGCAGTTAGAAAGTCTAAAGTCTTAAGAGACTTCCTCGAAAGTGGAAATCGAGTTTACATACCGACAACTGTAAGAGAACCGCAGAATCGGATCATCACGACAGTTTGATTTGTAAACAGATTTTGCATCGACATCTGCCAACTTGGCTTTGCTTGTGATGTTATAGAATAAATTCGGAATTCTGAATTAATGTGTTTGGTTTGGTTTTCACATCGTGAACGTTTGACGAATTCCAACAGAAACATAATTAATATCATCCGATCGAACATGTTTTATCAGATACCGACAACAGTCAGAGCTGTTTCGAATATTTTTCACTTTCATAACAGTGCAGCATTGTAGACTTTATGGAACCTATGAGGGTAATTATTGATAGACTCGCTAATGGTGAACGAGTGTCACCGCAGATTTCGATGAGGTACGAGATTTTGAGATTAGCCACACTGCGAAATTTCCCCAGAGAAAACAAACCGTTCATTACTAGAATAGCGCAAGCTGGGTTCTATTACGCCAACATCGGTGATGAAGTTGTATGCTACTGCTGCGCAAAACGCAAAAGAAACTGGACTGAAACAGATGTACCGTTAGACGTTCATCATCAGCTCAGTCCTCATTGCCGTTTCATAAAACACAATCATCAAGTAAATGCACCGACGACGAAGTTACCAAAATTACTCTCATAGCAGCTGCTTCGAATAGTGCTCTCGTGGCAAATCAAACAATTGATTCTAGTATTCAAGTGGACGGTACAGCGTTGTCTCAACCTACTGTTCAATGCTTATGATGTTATAGAATAAATTCGGAATTCTGAATTGATGTGTTTGTTTGGTTGTCACTTTTCATCGTGAATGTTGAAACACTTGAATCAGCCTACCTTGTTTGTTAGATTGCATACCTTGCTCGTTAGAAAGACATGTCCATGATTTCTCGAACCTTAAAAATCGCCCTACTAAACATGCGTGAGTTAATGAATTCCAATAGAAAGCCAGGTGGGGGAGCTAGGACGACAAAGTTGGCAAAATGAACTCAACTCTGTTGTTTATTTTTCAGTCATAAGAAAGCGCTCTGCTCGAAGGATCGACTTGGCCTTCGGTCAAAACTTTTTCTCTAATTTGTCAAAGTGATATTGTCAAATTGAATTTGTCGACAACAACAATTGAAAACGAGGTACGATAAACACTTCGAAAAAAAAAGAAACTGTAATTGGCTACAAAGAAAATATTGAAAGCAAAACAAACTCTAGACTGTCATTTCTTTGAATTTAATAAACATAGTAGTATATACCAATAGCAAGTTACAAATTACTAAGATCTCTTATTTCTTCATCAAACAAGTCTAGTCTGACAGAAATGACCTCACAGTTTGTCCAATCCATTTTCTACACAGCGGACACAAGTTTCTTTCTCGTTGACATGTCATAACGCAATCACCACAAAACGTATGTCCACAAGGCACTAGAGTCGTTGTTTTCTCGTTGACAGTACAGATAAGACATGTCATCAGGTCTTGCCTTGCCTTAATCGTAGCATTCCTGACAGCTTCTTCTAGCGCAATTTCAAACTCTGCTCGTTGCTTCTGCTCTTGTAATTTCAAATCAAGTTCGTGTTCTTAGATTAACAGTTTGTTGATCGACTCGAAACAATCTTTTTCGAAGCGTCGACTTTGCTCAATTGTCTGAACAATTTCTGTGTGCATATCATAATCTATATTCCTCGGTGTACTCTGTCTTCGCAGCATATCTGGTCTTCGAACTATGTAACACATTCTCCTTTGTCTCCTACGATCGGCCAAATCGCTCACACACCGGCTCATCGTTGTTGTGTGTTTTTATCAAGGGAAGACAAAATTATGCGACTGCTCTCTTCGAGTGCTAGAATCAGAATGACTCCTATGATCTTCTAATCTACGAAACTGGATAAACCAACCAATCGGATAACATGGTGGCGCTGCAGACAGGAGTATAAAATCTCAATACAGCTTCTTAGAGAAGTTAAAGTTATTCTAACCATCAGAAACCATGGCTGGACATCAACACGTTTTTGATCACATGAAATACGGGACCTGCGAAGTTTGTCGAACTCCTACTTATCTAGAGTGTCGAGAATGCGCTTGTATTCTCAGGGAGATGAACGAAGATCACAACTGTCCCGAGGAATGCACACTAGCCATAACGCCTGTGTTGTGTGACGAGTGCGAACACTTGTAAGTTTCGACGAACGATCGTTCATTTTTCATCTTGAGAGTCAGATTCAGAGCGATTCGTTTGACGGTCGATGATCATTGCTGGGACATATCTCGTAACTAGCATGAACTTATTTGGATCAATATGTTTTTTTCTGTTGCAGGAGAATACAGATTATTCGCCTGAGACGAAGAGCGGCTGGAGCGTAAGAAGAAAGAAGAACAAGCAAAGAAGTCTTTTGATTCTTTCTTTATTGGATCAAAATAAAAAAACGTTGAAGCACACAATTGTTTATCTTTTTTATACCTCCCCAATCTCGAGTCAACCAAACTGATTGATTCCTCCACAATTTGCCGACTTGCCCCAGAAGTTATGTCTATAATTTCTAGGAAGACCAAATGCGCCTTGAAGTTGCTTCTTCCCACGATATCCCCGTCAGTCCCAAGGATTTTTAGATAAGGACAATCCGTTGAAAACTTATCATGTTCCACCAGTGGATCGTCGTTCGTCTCCCAACTGTACAACTTTAGCCCGCATGAGAAGCAATAAACAACATCCGCGGTCCTCGAATAATAAAGTCCTGCTTTCGCCAACGAGAATTTGTCTGGTCGTAACTGCTTGTTCCAGGTATCGAACGTTTTCAATCGTTGTTCAAATAAGATCATGTTCTTGTTCTGACATGGAATACTGTCAACAAGATCAGAGGTTTGATTTGACGAGTAAGACATGGTTATGATTTAGAATGACAATTTATTCAAGACCATTCTTAAATAGTACAAAACAACAAAAACAGCAATAGTAAATTATAAACTTCCTTTTTCCTCAGAACAAATGTGACTGGCTAAATGCTTTTCCAACGAAAGCACCAGCTGGTATGTTTGAATACGTTGGAAGTGGCGTTGACGACATTGGTCCGAAGTGAAATATTGATTGAGCGGTTGTCGTCGCAGCTGTAGTCGTAGCAAAGTTTGACCCTCCTGTCAATGCAGCACATGTCGCTGTCGACGTTTGAGTAGGAAGATTATTCTGTCCCACACTGGTTGTTCCGAAACCTCCGAATCCTCCAAATCGAAATCCAGTTGGTATTGTCGAAGTAGATGTCGATGTTGACGTTAGAGTAGGAAGATTTTTCTGTCCCACACTGGTTGTTCCGAAGCCTCCTAGTCCGCCAAAACGGAATCCACTTGATGTAGCTGATTTTGATTTTCTGCCATTGTCGATCTCATCAAAGTTTGGTCTGACAGCTCCGACAGAAGGCTCGGTGTAACCAACGATCTTCAAGTAAGAACAGTCTGGCGACCACTTTTCATGCTCGCGCCATGGCTCATTGCTAGCTTCCCAATCGTGTAGAACGATACGACAATTAAAACAGTAAACCCTGTCAGACTTGCCGGTGTATACAAATCCAGCTTTTGCAAGATCGTGTTTGTAAGGTGTAAGCTGTTTTGGCCAAGTATCGAAGGATTTCAAACGATCTTCGAAGAAGATCATGTTTTTTTTCTGACATGGAATACTGTCAACAAGATCACAGGTTTGATTTGACGAGTAAGACATGGTTATGATTTAGAATGACAATTTATTCAAGAAAATCATCCTTATATAGTAAAAAACGAAGATCAAGTGACGATTGTGAGTTTGTTTAAGACTGATATTTTGCGACTGTACACGAACACGACAAATTCAAGACTGAACTAATGTCACAACAATCCTTCTCTTTGTCCACAATTGCAAATATGTTCAGACTTATTACAAATCTTTTGTGTTATTAACTCCCTTTATGATAATAAACTAATTTCAAACCAGTTGCAATGTTTTTTTTGTGGTGGATACTATATAGGTAAACTTGAGACATTCCATATTTGTGGATGACTAACTGGGTCGATTCACCCAGGGTCGGGTAGGTAGAACCTTTACCGGCCAAAAATGAGTCTAACTTGCCAAAACCGTCATTTGAAACGGCAAACAATACATTCTTGGTTCGTCATAAAACAACTTTAGCAGATTGTTAGACTTCATGTTTGTCCAAACGTCAACTGGCTCTTGGAAGAATTTGTAGCCGTTTTGATCAGTAAGCAAATTGTTTGCAAACGTTGTTTTCCCGCTTCCGATGTTTCCAACGATTGAAACCAAAACGTTCTTCATTTTGCTAGAATGAATGTACAAATGACACGGTCGACAAAGTTTATCTGAGTTTTATTCTTCGAACAATCCGTCAAAGTTCTGAATCAGACACAAGAGACAAAAAATTCGACCTCCATCTAGTATGTAAAAGTCATCTATCTCATCTTCGACAAACTTCCCTGTCTCGACACAGTATTCTCGGAGCGTAAACTCGTTACAACAAATACAACGAAGACACAGCAACATGACTGATCGTCAAAACGTTCGAAAATGAATACTTCAGTATGACCACGAATATTATAAAGTTTTACTTCTACGATAACGTTTCATTCAAAAATAAGTTTCCGACAAAATCACTCAGTGACATGGCTCTTAAACATAAGCTGGCTAACGCCGATCTACTTTCATTTTGGAACATGGAAGAACGCGCGAGGAAACATAAAGACTATTTGTCGTTGCAACGTTTCTTCATGGAGGAAATATCACCCTATGATCTCGATTTTATTATTAATTACATCGGTTTTCCGCACATGCAGTTGACCCAGCTGAGATACGACTATCCTCGAAATCGTCAAACGATAATGAAAAGAATGTTTGAGATGTGGTTTCCAGTTGCCCTGCAGGTAGCGCATGTTGACGACATAACTCCGAGAGAAATCCTTGCCTACGGTTATCATTCACTTACAAACAACTTAAATTTCAACCGGCTTCTTGATTCTGAAGTAAGAAAAAATTTTGTGAAATCCAACGGCATAAAGTTTGAGCTTTTGTCAATGGCCATTGAAAAGAGAATTCGTAACCTCTGCGAAGAAGAGATGTCAGTCGATGACAGTTAGTGGTGAGGAATGGAAAAAAGAAACTTTTATATTTAAACGCAATTCCACAGTGATCACTCGCACTTCTGTTGTTTCTAGAAACGTTAGGCTAAAGATTTCCAAAGTGAAAGGATTTAAAGATCAGATGGAATCTAATTCCCTACTGCACGATTTTGAAAAAATGACCATAGAAGATGGTTCACAAAGTGCTTTATTTCCAGATCAACAACAAGCTAGTGTGGACGAAAAGTATCTGATGATATTGTTTGACAATATTACGCGGTTTGCTAAGGAGCACGATTTAAACCCGCATGATTATAAACTCTTGCCCTGGAAAACTCTGCCCGCAGTTGATAACATTATGGTAGAACTCAGCAAACACAATCACAGCTCTGCTTGCGACATCATAGAAATGCAATGTTTAACGAATCGCCGTTTGTTGTGCGAAAAGATGGAACAATTGTTGTCGGACTCCGATGCAAGTTTTGTCATTTGGCCACCTCTAAGTATGAGTCATGATGACAAGTGGAAGGAAAGATCGGCAAAATTGTAAATAACGTGAAATATTTGATGATCTGTTTAAAGATTTAATTTTCAATACCTTGCTGTTGTTTTAAGAAATAAATTTTGTTGAACCGTTCATCGAGCTGTTGTTTTTTTATTGCCAACGTACTTGTTTTGTTATATTAATTGTTCATTGATTTTCAAACAAGGTGACTGAGAAAGTTGTTAACATTATACTGCTGAAAACTTGTATATTTAAAAGCCATTCCCACAGTGATCACTCGCAGTTTCACAGAATCATTTGTTGAGTACAACATGGCACATTTTAAGAGAAAACCTTTTACGCTTTGGGATACAGCAAAAGTCGAGACACATAAGACATTCAGAAACTGGGCGGACGGCAACGATCGAAACGAAAGACATTCGATGGAACATCTTGAACTTCCTAAACCAAAACGCGACACAGCAAACGTCAAAGTTATGACTACGTTCATGGTTGGGCTGAAACCAAACAAGTATCAGAAACAAGTTTTGGACGAACTGATTAGACTCAATCTTAGAAATAGGAACACGAAGTCTGATGTTGAACCTCAAGAAAGGCAGACGCCTATTAGAGAAGGAAGCATCAAGGTCTCGAAGCAAGCTGTACGATTGTTGACTGAAAACGACACTGATGACGCTGAATTTCGACTTAAACACATTGCCATCATGGTTGAACGTTTCCTGTTTCAAGATGGAGACACACCCAAAGAATCTAAATTCATAAAACTTTCAAAGAACGTTGACCGATTGCCACCTATCGAACACGATCTTAAAATCGAGAAGAGAATAAATGGAAAGTTTGTTCTTCACATTCCATGTGACTCAAAGTACACTCGACGTTCATATTCTCCGAAAAATGCAATGTGCGGTGTCGATCCAGGGAGTCGATCTTTTGCTACAGTTTACGACCCAACCGAGAAAACCGCCTATCATGTCGGAACAAAGAAGGACAAGCAACGTGCAATTCCAGAACTTCAGCGAAAAATCGACAGTGCAAAGGCAGCTTTGGAACGTGCTATTGAACATAATCATGAACAGGCTATCGACGAACGAACAGCTCAACTGAAAAAACTTCAGTTTAAATTAGACACGTACGTGTCGGACGTACACCTGAAGTTGTCGTCGCACTTAATAAGAAACTACAACTACGTTGCGATAGGAAAATTTGATCAATCATCAAATGATCGTATGCCATGGAATCATCAACGGTTTCGAAAGAGACTAACACATCGGGCAAAAGGAACGGCTTGCAATGTGGTCATTCAGGATGAAGCTTTTACTTCAAAGACATGCGGTGTGTGTGGAAATATGAACAAGAACCTGGGGTCAAGCGAGACATTTAGATGTGACGCTTGTACATACGAGACTCATAGAGATGTCAACGGTGCTAGAAACATTCTTTTGAAGTCATGTAAAATGTTTCCATTTGAGCAATGTCAATAAAATGTTCTAAACTGTTTGTCAGATCTTGTTGTCATTTCTGTTTTACAAACTGCTTTAGTCATATACCAATTCAGAACCGATCCTCAAACCCATTCTCGAAGCAAAGTTCACGGTAGAAAAGTCCCACTTAACAATACGACCGCCAGCTCGGTGACAAAATTGACAGAGAGCCGATTTTACTTTGCTATTGTCCATGAATTTCAGAGTTCTCATGCAAACGGTTTTTCTTTTGTTTTAGTATGTGCTTGGTAATTGGCATGAATTTGAATAAATTGAGCATGCAAACATATACTACATTCTTAGCTAAATACATTTCTTTACTAAAATCTAGGTGGCAATAAGTATTTCCCCCAAAATTCATTTTTGAAATTTTAGCCAGTTTTCGCCATTTGCAATGTTTGCGACCTCTTAAATTAAAAGACAATGTTTGACATGATCTACCCGCAAAAAGACCCTATAATATTCTAAAAAATTATATATACGACAAAACAATTACAATTTTCTAAAGAACAAATAGCCTTACAGTTTGTTTATAATTATGATAATTGTGGTATAAATTAACACAACAATCACATTTTTTCATCTGCTTTAATATGTTTTTACATGACTTAATTAAAAAGTGCATCGCCCTAATTGGCGAGACATTTTCGCGCCTTTGTTTGCACCTTTGATGATTACCGATAACAGTGTGTTCGAGCCAAGCGGTGTCAAAAACATTGAAAACTTACTGTCGGGACCTTGATTGGTGTTCGACTTTCGAGTTATGGGTAGTTTGAGCCTTTGGAGGTAGAACAATATAGAAAATATAGTGTTCTAGTTCGGGACCGGAGGAACTGTTCGAGAGAAGAGTGGTGTTCAAGCGAAAGGTGTTCGAGTCATCGAAGTTCGACTGTACATGTAGAAATAGTTTATTTCAAATCCTCTCTCTCTCTCTTTTCAGCTCTGGAATTTGGTATGTATCTAGGACTTTGTCAAAAAGAAACTTCCGCTTGAGTATGCCGTATTTCAAAGCTTCGTCTATGTCATACTCATCTGTATCAATCAACCGACTGACTGTCTTCTTTATAGATTTGTAGATAGGATCGTTTTTTCATGGCATCAAACCATACCAATTTACTGCCAAAACTGTTCACCATTGCTTTCCTGTAGGTGCTTTTCATATTACCGAAAACAATTTCTTTGGCTTATGATTCACTGATGTCGGGATCTTCCTCCATGAGCTCATTAACCTTAGATGCATACTGCAACTGGCACTTTTGAAACGCTTCATCTACAATGTAACGCCAAGGGCTCATCTGAAGTGACAGATGTATCGTCATCACTGTCACTGTGATTTGTCTCATTGTCATCTATGGGTCCAAAAATATCCTCTTTCACTGATACGTCTGACATCGCGTCTTCACCCGAGTCCTTATCTAAATGCGCTCAATTTTTATGTCGTAACATATTATCCTTTCTCCCAAAATTTTTAAAACAAATATCGCACCGAAACATCTTCTTCAATGTTTAATACTTGTCCTATAATTGCGATGTTGTCGAGTTCACCTTTGTTCTGTTTTGGTTTTCTTCCAGTAGACGGCGGATTTTGTCTAGGTGTTTTATTCTTCCTGGTTGTATCACTTAATTTTGAATTCTGGCGTTTGCGTTTTTCACAACTATTGAGTAGAGCTATCATCATATTTAGTCGAAGCATTTTATTACTGGGTGATTCTTTCATTATTCTAACTTATTACCACATGCTGTTGGGCGGCACAATTATTATGTTCAGTTTTGATAATATTCTATCTTGTGCTATACTCGTTATGTTCAGCCATAAAATTATACTGCTTAGTAGAACAATCATTATGTTGAGTCGAAGCAGTGTATTACTGAGTGGTTCTTTTATTATGTTTAGTTGGAATGACGTGATGTTGGGTAGTAGAAGTATCCTGTTCAGTTACGATAATCTTCTGTCAAGTGAGTAATTCATTATGTTTAGTTATGAAAATATACTGTTAAGTAGTTTCATCATTATGTTGAGTCCAAGCAGTTTATTATGGAATTATTCTTTCATATTGTTCAGTTGCAATGACATGCTGTTGGGTGGCACAATTATTATGTTCAATTATGATAATGTTCTGTCTAGTGTGTAATTTATTATGTTCAATCATAAAAATATACTTTTTTGGTAGTTTCAACATTATGTTTAGTCGAAGCAGTGTATTACTGAAAAAAATGTTGAAACTACTCAACAGCATATTTTCATGACTGAACATAAAGAATTACCCACTAGGCAGAACATTATCATAACTGAACAAGATACTTCTACCACCCAATATCATGTCATTGCAACTGAACATAATGGAAAATTCACTCAGTATTACACTGCTTCGACTTAAACATAATGTTGAAACTACTCAACAGTATATTTTCATGACTGTACATAAAGAATTACCAACTAGACAGAACATTATCATAACTGAACATGATACTTCTACCACTCAACAGCATGTCATTGCAACTGAACATAATGAAATAATCACTCAGTAATACACTGCTTCGACTAAACATTATGTTAAAACTACCACTCAGTATATTTTCATGACTGAACATAAAGAATTACTCACTAGACAGAACATTATCATAACTAAACATGATACTTCAACCACCCAACATAGTGTCATTGAAACTGAACATAACGAAATAATCACTTAGTAATACACTGCTTCGACTAAACATTATGTTGAAACAACTCAACAATATATTTTCATGACAGCACATAAAGAATTACTCACTAGACAGAACATTATCATAACTGCACAAGATACTTCTACCACCCAACATCATGTCAATGCAACTGAACATAATGAAATATTCACTCAGTAATACACTGCTTCGACAAAACATAATGTTGAAACTACTCAACAGTATATTTTCATGACTGAACATAAAGAATTACTCACTAGACAGAACATAATTATAACTGAACATGATACTTCTACCACCCAACAGCATGTCATTGCAACTGAACATAATGAAATATTCACTCAGTAATACACTGCTTCGACTAAACAAAATCACAGTGTACACTCGAAAGTCCGACCCTACTTCCGATAGCGCTGACTATACACATAGCCATCACGAAGGAGCTGGTTAAAAAGTGGGTAAGAAATTGAATAAAGAGTAATTATTTAAATCTTTTACTTTAAATACTTAGACTAGCAAGAAATAGAGAGCGTCGAGTTATAAAATGAACGTGATACAACGTTAACTTCGAAAAAATACGATCGATCACCAAAATTTACCAAAAGATTGTCAATCGTGTCACTTCAAACGTCCATTTCAAAGCTTTATTTACATTTTTTGGACGAAATTCGTTTGACTATGTGAAGTGTATTCATTACTGTATCACGTCATGTAGTTAAATCTTGTCCCAACCCGCTAGTTATCGAAAAACTCAAATTTTCATTTGCACTAGTAGTGTGACAAGATGGTACGGCTACTAGCAAAGTCTACAAAACAAATGGTCCGGCTACTAGCAGTCTTTATGTACGGCTAATAGGGTTGACTAAATAATCTTTTTCATCAATTTTGTTGTTGTTCTGACTTCATATTATAAATTATTATTAAATATCTCTAAAATAGTTTGAATATAGGCTAAAAATGAAATATTTTGATAATTTTCATCGCCTATTATCTCTGTAGCAGTATGCCGCAATCCCCGTTACGAATATACTTTCGACTTCTCTATTTTCGTAAATCATATTTAAAAAATCCGCCCATATACATGTACGTATAAAATAGACTTGCTTCACTATTTTCTTTCAGCAGAACAGTCGCATTTTGAAACATACTGCATAGAAAGTACATATTTGATATTTGGTTTCTGGCGAAATGATAACAAATCTTGAAAGCGACCACAAATCTCGTGTATAGTTACTCCACATTGAAATGAATTGGTAAAAATTTGTGCCTAATTATTTCTATTTTACGCACTATTTGCAACGGTGCAAAATAACTCCTTAATCAACTCGACTTACTCTAGAAGCCCAAATGCATTTCCCCAGGTCCGTATAGCCTATTCCCCCATACACGCACGCACGCACGCACGCACGCACGCACGCACGCACGCACGCACGCAAGAGTTTTGTTGATTGTAAGAAGTGCTTTTGGCTAAAACATATTTTTGTCGAGCCCGCTTGCGGTTAGCTCGACTTAGTCGCCACTTGTGTTGATTGATTGTAAAAAGTGCTTTTGTACATGGTGATTTGGGCTTCTGAGTGGTTTGCAATAAGTGTCTGCTAATGGTTCTCATCCCCGCCCGCCCCTGTCGAAAACCACCCGCCCCAAAAAAATTATTGGTAAAAAAATCGAAACATATTCTGTTCCGAACAGAACGGGTTTTAGACCATCCCGAAATACCTTCATAAGGTATTTCGTTAATAAAAAATAAAAATTAAAAAGTGCCCACCAGCCCCTTTTTTCCCAAAATCCGGACGAGAATCTAATAATTTATTTTCTCTGGCCTTACCAGCCAGACATTTTTTTTTGCGTTACGGCATCTTTAAAGGTTTTGCGTCAATAAACGATGTAGTCAATAGAATTTTAAGCAATTTTAATTAAGGCTGTGAGATTGTCAAGCCATTTAATAGTGTACACTTCAGTGCCATTGTTTATTTCCATTGCATCCCATTGTAACTTGTATAATAAAAATCCAATGATTTCTGCGGCGACCCTTATTGCTACGCATCAAAGGTCTCTTGTATACATATAATTTCATTAAATAAACTCGCCATTAATGTTTATTTCTCAGACCACTGAATGATTCGGGGACGACTAGTAGCCGTACCATTTTTTAGAAGAAAACGCTAGTAGCCGGACTGTCAATTGGCTAGTAGCCGTACCATCTTGTCACACTACCAGTGCAAATGAAAATTCGAGTTTTTCGAAAACTAGCTGGTTGGGACAAGATTTAACTACATGAAGTGATACGGTAATGAATACACTTCACATAGTAAAACGAATTTCGGCCAACCATTGTAAATAAAGCTTTGAAATGGACGTTTGAAGTGACACGATTGACATTTTTTTTGTAAATTTTGGTGATCGATCGTATTTTTTCGAAGTTAACGTTGTATCACGTTCATTTTATAACTCGACGCACTCTATTTCTTGCTAGTCTAAGTATTAAACGTAAAAGAATTAAATAATTACTCTTTATTCAATTTCTTACCCGCTTTTTAACCAGCTCCTTCGTGATGGCTATGTGTATAGTCAGCGCTATCGGAAGTAGGGTCGGACTTTCGAGTGTACACTGTGAAAATGTTGAAAATACTCAACAGTATATTTTCAATATTGAACATAAAGAATTACCCACTAGACAGAATATTATCATAACATAACATGATACTTCCATCACCCAACAGCATGTCATCGCAACCAGGGTCTAGGTCTATTAAATTAGTAGGATTGATTAAATAGACCCTGAATAGACCCTGGTTGATTAAATAGACCCTGTCGCAACTGAACATAATGAAGTAATCACTCAACATGACACTGCTTCGACTAAACATAATGTTGAAACTACTCAACAGTATATTTTCATGACTGAACATAAAGAATTACCCGCCAGACAGAATATTATCATAACAGAACATGATACTTCTACCACCCAACATCATGTCATTGCAACTGAACATAACGAAAGAATCACTCAGTATTACGCTGCTTCACTTCAACACAGCACCCAACAACACGTTCTTTTGATACTAGAAAATATTAACATCACATAACATCACATTTCAGTTACAGGTCACATCAGAATTATCATACGGCATATCGTTTCTAGGACTTAACAGGATGACAGATGACCGAGCATTATAGTTTTTCTTAACATAAGACAGTTTAGGCGTTCCATACATTTCCGTTGTTTACATCTTATTCCCTGGTGCAGTATTAAATGGTTGGGATGACAAATACGGTTCGAACGACGACTTGAGAGTGCTGGATGTGCGGTTGGATGGACATGTATTCAAGTACGTTATTCAATCTCTCAATTAGTATCACTTTTTGAATTATGGAGATGTTTGAGGGGTAAACACTAACTGTCGACCTTATAAACTAATTCCGTTTATTACAACGCGCTAAAATTGAGTTATGATTATTTCGCTTATTCAGTCAGATGCAGTTTGTCAACAAGTTCCGGTTATGAACCGGTTCCGGTTAACTTTTATATTTCCTACCCCATGTTAGAAATATTTAGGGACAAAGAGAGAAAGTACTCGTTTAGTCGCAATAAATAGCATTTCAATTGAACAGTAACGAACTTAAACCTTTGATTTATTGTTTACTTTCGTCAAGCGCTGCATCAACAAAGACTATTGCAGACGCTCGCGTCCTAAGTTTTTAACGCTGATCATGTTAAGCGTGGCATCCATCGCAAGTAACAATCTTTATTAGCCCGACAACGAAAAAAGGTGATTTGCAATAGTGTGTTATATCAATGCTCTATCATCAGAAGCAATATCGTATGCATAAATATTTTTATTCTGTTTTTGTGACGGTTTTTGAGAAGCATGCGTTTGAACCAGTTCCGGATCAGTGATTCGGAATTAGTAAGTAGTGTGAATTCCAGTTTTGGAATTCAATTTTAAAGGATAAACTGGGAATGGTTACCAAGGAAAAGAGACACTTAAAGCTAGAGGATGCAGCTGGTTTACATATTGGTCATGTCTCAAGGTCTTTTGCACCCTACATCTAAAATATCCTAAGCAATGATGGTATAGTGTTAACAGCAGTTAATGGGTCACCAGTACCTAGCTACCCACGATGGCTAACTCCACATGAAGAGCGGGTGGTGTTGTGCCACCACCTGATTATAACATTTTTGTCTCATGAAATGATTGCTGTAAGGTTAATCAGATAAACGTCCTGGTGCAAAACCTGAAGACTCTGGAATGGACCTTGTGATGTCATTAACTACATATTAGTGCTTAATTGCTTTTGTTAATACTGTAATAATAAGAGGTTATTAACCGGTGTTCAAGGGTCGGGAGGTGATATCGGCCCGGAAGAGCAATATTGGCCCGAGAGCTTTAGCTCGAGGGCCTATGTTGCTCTGCCGGGCCGATATCACCTCCCGGCCCTTGAACACCGGTTTATAACCTTTTTATTACATGTGCCGGGCTGATATCAAAGTCTGCCATTTTAATGCTCTTTAATTCAAAAATTAACTGAGCACTTGTCTATTCGTTAATTAACTACGTCACGATGAATGCTTTCGCTACTACGTCAATTAGAGTTTTGTGACGTAATTAAGGATGATCGCCTGGTTAAGTGCGCATGTGCTAACTACCGCAAAAGGACGAATTGTCGTTAAAATTCAACAGCAGTATTTTTAATTTATTGAGTAGCTATAATTAAGGAAATAACACATATTTATCAGTAATGTTCTAAATTTATTGATTTTCACTTTAAATTCGTCCGTGGGTTAAGAAAATATTTTGCGACAGTCATTTTTTTTTCAAAACGCTTTACTTCCGCTCGTCCTCCAACTTGAAATTGAAAGCTAGTTTTTGTCCGTCTGGCTTAGTTACCCCATTCCATGTCATTGCATTGTCATTTTATGGAAAGCTATACCTTGTAGACAGGTAGAGAACGTGTACCGGGCCAATATTGATTTTCACAGCAAGTGATTTAAATGATCGCAAAGGTCAACCTGTTTTCAAGGACGATAAAACAATTTTGGAATGACTTGGAAGAACAACCAAATACTTTTTGTCAGACTGGCTGGTTGGTGATGAATTTTATACCGAGCTATGTTGTAAATAATGGACATAAGCTCTGAGTATTTTTTAATTACCACTGGCTTATTGCAGCATTGTTATTGTCCTACTTATCTTGTAAATAATGGACACAGTCATGACAGTGGAGAACTGGTAATGTATTGTTTATCACCTTATAGTTTATGTTTCAGTGTGAGTTGAAAAAATTGAGGTATTGAAAATGTGGATCTCCATTCCTTGCTGTTGTCACTCTGCTAACTTACAAGAATTATAGTACATCAACTCTTTTTCAATAAAATTTGCTCGGTAAAGACTGCAATTTTGTATGAAATGTGAAATATAGGCAAATTTAGTGATCATTGTCATCAATGCAAAGTGTAGTTAAGCTGCAAATCTGCAGGATCATTTTTTGTCAATTCAAAGTGTAGTTAAGCTGCAAATCTGTAGCGTCGAATCTTGATTTGTATTTAATTTTTCAACTAAGATATTGAAATAGAGCCTATATGGCAATTGGCATAATTATCAGGCAGCCAAACTAGACATATTGTGAGAGTATTGCAGTATGCCAAAGATCTGAAGTTCTATTCCTGGCGGTTTCCTGCTGTGGAGATCCTACAGTAAAATCTCAGTCGAGGCCTTTATATTTTCATCCTACTATTTTACTTTTGGTTACCACATTACCCGTTGCCCAACACTGCACTGTAGGTCCAAAAAGTGAAGTGACAGTCACCACAACCCCATACATTCCTTGAAAGTTGCCGCCGAACAAGGATATTCTTTATTATTAGTTATATCATATTTTTCATACTGTTAGATGCCACCTGAGAAGCTGTCTTGAGACAGGGATTTTTCAGGGGGTTTTGGGAAAAAGGCCCCTGCTCAAATTGGGAAATTTTTACACAGTATACACTGGTTTTACACAGGTTGCATACATAAATTTAAGGAATGTAAATTTCACAGATCACTGATCAAATGTAAACAATCTAATTTTGTCATTTGAAAAGCCCCTTGATTATATTTATTCTCTTTTTTGTATTTTAGTTTATTGGAAAAAAAGTTATTTCTGTTGAAATGGGAATTTTTTTCTTAAAACTGGGATTTTTTTCTTGAAATTGGGAAAAATAGTCCTTATTTGGCATTGGGAATGGGTCCCATTATCGGCCCCATGAGACTAGTTGAAAAAGCCTTGTGGGAGTAATAAAAGTGAATATATATCTGTTGTACTGAAAATGGGTAAAACTTTACTCTATTTATATTTTTAAGCAAATATTAACTGTTAATGAATCTATTCCAAATTTTCAGCAAAACATGTTACACTTCTTGTCTGTGAAATGAAAACAAGGCAGTAATTTTGGTAAAAATCTTTCTTAATATATCATTAAAATTAAGTTTTCCATGCATTTTTGTTTTTTTAAAGAGACTCACTGATTTTTCAAATAGAAGTTTAATGCAATCTGTGAATACAGTAATTACACAAGTTTGCTTAAACAACATAATACAACACAGACTGACATGTCAGTCTAGTAATTTTACTTTTTCGTATACTGAAAATGCAAAAAATTATACAATTAAATTGCATTTCTTGTTTACAAATAAGATTTTGTCTTTTTTATAATGTGATTATTTCACAGGTTTTGGTATTTTCACAATATTTTATATTTTGCTATTGGTGAGGAACTAAAGTTTACTTTAAATAGTATTGCTTTATCTAAATATACCAGCTATATAGTATTTATAGTCACAAAAACATCATAATACAGAATGTAAGCAAGTTTATGTAGTTCCAACTAGTATGACTGGGAGAAGGCAGAGAAGTTTAGTTGAAAAGTAACAGCATTGCATTACTTGCAACTTCAAATGTTTCCAGAATGAATGAACCATAAACATGTATCTGAAACATGGGTTCATAACTTTTAATTACAATAAAGTAGTCTTTATCTTAAATAAAAGTATGCTTTCAAAAAGTTTGATTTATCAGTGTTAGATTGTTCAGATGTTTTATTCCTACAACAGTGAGCAAAAGGAAAAAAAACTATACAAAGTCACATTTTATTATGTTTGCTGTGCATTAGTGCATTGGGTAATATAACACATGTTTTCTTTCAAATAAGCAAGACTTTAATAAAATTATGGTTGAATCTCTAAAAAAGTATTTAACTTAACAGATGTTTTTTTTTTGCTTATATTGCTATTACTTACTGAGGGCTGTAGCGATATATTCCAAGAAAATTTGTTATTAATAATATGTTTCTTCTTTAACACAGTTTTGAAGCCTGAAGGTGTTGTGAACTTGTGAATGGTGTTATTCAGGGACAACATGTATAACATCATTAACATGTATATCATTATTAATTTCTAATGTCAACTATATGAAAATGTATAAAACTTAAAAAATCAAAATCACAGAAAACTTTAAAATATCTAATTTGTGTGGAGTGCTGAAGTTTTATTTGGAATTTATCAGCCTCTAGTTTCAGCATACTTTTTCATATCAATTTTATAAACAAAATACCTATGATTAAATACATTATTTTTTGTAATAATCATTTATATAAGCTTGTTTTTCATTTATAGTTATATTTAATACAAAACAGATAATACTAAGAATGCTCCAGATAACAAAATAATTTTATTGTACATTTTAAACTGGTGGGTGGGGTAATTTTATAGGCATTTTCCTCTATTTGTCAAGTACCTGACCTTTTTTTATTTCAAACTATGAATATTCTAATACAGAATTATGCAAACCTTCAGAAAAAATGCCTTTGGTGGTGAAAACCACCATTTAGAAGAACAAAACCTCATCAATAGCACAATTTTCTTAAAAAATGATGATTTTGGAAATAACTGTCAATATTTTTCTTAAATGGTCGGTGACCCCATATTTTTTTGGTGTAATTGTGAAGATTGATATATAAACATGGCTATCATCAAAGTTAAAAAAAAAGTTAAATTAATCTATGCACTATTTTTACTCCATTTTCATGATATACAAACTTTTGCTTTATAATTAAGTGGGTGGGGTAATTGGTGCTCTGTTTTCCAAGCGAAAGCAAGGAAGTCAAAATGTGTGCTACAGATGTGATGTTTAATGTGTCTGTAAACCGATTCAGTAAAAACTTGCAACAATTGCTAGCAGAACAGCCTCTGAAAATGATTCATCAAACACCACCCTTTTCTTTTTGTGAGTTTAAAACTTTGCAAAATTTCTGTGGGTATGTTGATAAAATCGAACTTTTTGAAAAAAGAAGCACGGTGACCCCTACATTTTTTACTTGATTTTTGCTAGTTAATGAATGGACTAACTCCTCACAAAATATCTAGAAAAGTTAAATTACTTTAGCAAACCAGGCGATCATCCTTAAAGATTGTTTACATTTTCAAACTGTAACAGAGGAAGTTGCTGTCAGTTGATTTTTTTAGTTTTATTTGGTTTTAAGTGATTATGTCTTCGGACGATTTGATAAAATTGTGCTCGATATGAGATTGGGAAAATTTGAGTTCTGGAAGTATTTTACAGCGGTATAGGTATGTAAAGGCTGTTATTTGTGAGTGTTTCATTCTCATAACGCTGCTTGGAGCTTCAATTCAACAAAAACACAATGAATCATGTCTTGTTTTAAAGAATTATAGGCCTATGCCTAAAGAAAATATGAAGGAACATGATTCTGGAAATACAGTGCTTTTTGTTCTTGGTTGTCCCCAGGTATGTACAATTTCTCCATGTTTCTCTTGTCATTTTGTCTATCTATCTATCTATCTATCTATCTATCTATCTATCTATCTATCTATCTATCTATCTATCTATCTATCTATCTATCTATCTATCTATCTATCTATCTATCTATCTATCTATCTATCTATCTATCTATCTATCTATCTATCTATCTATCTATCTATCTATCTATCTATCTATCTATCTATCTATCTATCTATCTATCTATCTATCTATCTATCTATCTATCTATCTATCTATCTATCTATCTATCTATCTATCTATCTATCTATCTATCTATCTATCTATCTATCTATCTATCTATCTATCTATCTATCTATCTATCTATCTATCTATCTATCTATCTATCTATCTATCTATCTATCTATCTATCTATCTATCTATCTATCTATCTATCTATCTATCTATCTATCTATCTATCTATCTATCTATCTATCTATCTATCTATCTATCTATCTATCTATCTATCTATCTATCTATCTATCTATCTATCTATCTATCTATCTATCTATCTATCTATCTATCTATCTATCTATCTATCTATCTATCTATCTATCTATCTATCTATCTATCTATCTATCTATCTATCTATCTATCTATCTATCTATCTATCTATCTATCTATCTATCTATCTATCTATCTATCTATCTATCTATCTATCTATCTATCTATCTATCTATCTATCTATCTATCTATCTATCTATCTATCTATCTATCTATCTATCTATCTATCTATCTATCTATCTATCTATCTATCTATCTATCTATCTATCTATCTATCTATCTATCTATCTATCAGAAAAAAAGTAATACATAATGTATTTGTGAGAGTTCTGAGTTAAAGCTGATAGTGTTAGTTAAAAGACTAGATTTACAGTAAAAAGAGTAAAAACAGCATAGTCACTTAGAAATTATGGCACAGTTTAGTTACCCCCTGCCTAAACTGGTCCAGGGTGGGTGCCTGTGCAATATTTGCTGGTAAAGAATTCCACAGTACAATAGTAGCAGGGTAGAATGAAAATTTATAGTAATTACAAGGAGTTTGGATTTGCCTAAAAGAGAGGGGATGCATGTGTCTAGTGAGACGAGTAGTGGGTAAAACATACTGAGGCATTGGAACAGCAACCAGTCCATGGACAATTTTATAGAACATAAGTTGTCTGGAATCACACCTTCTGTTACCAAGGGAACGCCACCCCAGCTTTTCTAGCATGCTTGTGACACTGCTATAATGTGAGTTATCACTGGTGACCCATCGGGCGGCCCTGCGCTGAACCATCTCGATCTTATGGATGTTTTGTTGTGTATGGGGACTCCACACTGAGCTACAGTACTCTAGTTGTGGTCGGACAAGGGTTTTGTAAGCGAACTGCCTGATGTTTTGATGTTTAGTGGGAATGTTCCGTTTGATAAAATTTAGTGTTTGGCTAGCTGTTGTGGTGACCTGATTGATATGTTTGTTCCAGCTAAGATCAGAGGTGATGCAAACACCAAGGTATTTGGCATCACTGACTGTGGCTAGTGTTTGACCATGCAATGTATAATTTGTTTTATGAGGGTGCTTTGATCTTGTGATATTTATAACCGTGCACTTGGAGGGATATAATTCCATGTCCCAAGTGTGTTCCCATTTTTGTAACCTGTTTAGATCTTCTTGCAAAGTCTGGTCTCTATTATTATTGACTGTGATGTATATAGCTGTGTCATCTGCAAATAACCGGACCTGTGAAATAATATTTTCAGGCAGGTCATTTATGTAGAGCAAGAAGAGCAGAGGGCCGAGAACAGAACCCTGAGGGACTCCTGAGGTGACAGGTACCTCGTCTGACTTTTCACCATTGACCAAGACAGACTGACGGCGACCAATAAGGAATGATTTGACCCATTGGAGAGTGTTGTTTTGAATGCCATGTTGATGAAGTTTGTATAACAGCTTGAGGTGGTTGACCTTATCGAATGCCTTAGAGAAGTCGAGGAGAATTAAATCTGTTTGGTGACCTTGGATTAAATTTCGGGATAAGTCCTCGACAAGCCCTATAAGTTGAGTTTCACATGACCTTTTGGACCTAAAACCGTGCTGAAGGTGATAAAGAATATTATTGACCTGGAAATGTTTAGTGATATTTGAGGCGACAATGTGTTCCATTAATTTGCAAAGAACACATGTCAGGGATATTGGCCTATAGTTTGCAGGGTTACTTTTATCCCCTTTCTTAAAGAGGGGAGTGACATTCGCCTTGGTCCAGTCGGAAGGGATGGTGCCTGTATCTAATGACTTTTGAAAGAGCTTGGTGACCAAAGGGGCAATTTGTACACTTAAATTTTTTAGAACTATAGGTTTGAGGTCGTCTGGGCCGCAAGCTTTGCCAATCTGTAAAGTGGACAAGAGCTTTTGGACACCACCTACACTTATGGATATATCAGGCATCTTGGGGTATTGGGGTAATTTGGTGGTGCTAAACAGGTGTTTAGTTTTCATGGAGCAGAGTTGACCTAGTTTGAGGGGATTCATTGGAGTGAAGACGGACTGAAATTGACGATTAAGGACATTTGCCTGGCCCCTACTGTCTGTGATAAGTTTATCATTTTCCAATAGGGGGCAATACCTTGGGTGTCCTGTTTAGCATTTTTAATAGTGGAGAAAAGCTTTTTCCGAGAGAAATTTTGAGGGTTGTTTGGGGGTTATCTGGATCACCGGATTGGATTTCTAGGACGTATTCCAGGTAGTTTGTATGGGCCTGTTTTATTTCATGTTTAACCTTGTTTCTTAAATTTTTGTAATGCTGTTTGACCTTGGGACAAGAACCTTTTTCATTTTAATGTATAATTTATCTCTTTTTCTAATTTGTCTTTTGATGCTTTGGGTGATCCAGGGGAGAGATGGTTTTGATCCCAATCTCTTTGAGGGAATGAAGAGGTTTATTCCCTCATGGATAAGATTCTTAAATTCTGTCCACAGCTCTTCAATGGACTTAGAGTGATAATCAGTAAACATAGAGGGGGACCTTGAATCTATGTACTCTTGGAAGTTGACCCAGTTTGCTTTACGGAATAGGTGTACAGTTCTGGGCTTTTGTTTATTGAGGCGGGGTTTAACATCGGAGGTTATGTGGACAATATCATGATCAGAGTTTCCAGCTACTGACATAACAGATTTAAGGACTCTTAGAAATATGTCATATGTAAGCATGCAAGTTCTTTTTTAAATATGCTACTTCTTGCATCTAGCTCCAAAAGACTTGAATGGGACTCGATCGATTCAATCGTCGCCATCTTGAAATGTAAAAGTTCAATTCTGTATCAATGGTTACCACGTGCAAAAATTCGTGATACGGGATTTCTGCCCGCGATATCAGGTTTCCGGCCCGCGATATCAGGTTTTCGGTCCGCCCTTTATCATGCAAAGTACCCGGGCATTTTGGTCATTATTTGTTACTATTTATAGTAACACATGTGATAAATAGAAATAAATTATAGCATAAGACTTGGTGTTTTATTATATATATTTCACATTACTTTCAGAATTATTGTGCACCCTTGACAGAAAACGTGTAAAAATGAATTTGGTCTGTCAAAGCTAGTTTACTGCTATCCAATTAGACAGTCAAAATTCACTCTAAGACATGTCTACGTGTTAACCGGAATATATTTAATTAACCGGAACTGGTTTAAACTAGTCTTTAAGTAAATGATACATATGTAAAAGTAAATAAATGCGAAGACTAAAATAAATTCAGCATCTTTTAGTTAAGATATTTTGCTTATAATCAAACACCAAACAAAGTTCTGATTAATGCTTTTATTATATTTTTTACAACGAGTACATGTATATGAATTAACCGGAACTGGTTGACGAAATGTATGTCGCGTTTGAATTGAAATAATCAATAGTTGCCGGTGATTTATCGCAGAATAAATCACGGGACGTCGTTCAGCTGCTTAGATATATATCACTCGGAGCTACGCCCCTCGTGATATTATCCTTACGCACCTGAACACCGCCCTTGATTTATCCTGCGATAAATCACCGGAAGCTATTGATTATTTCTTAAATAAACACTGAATGTGTTTTACGGTAATTACATTTTATGAAATGTTATGAATCTTTTGAAGATTTAGTTTGCTATTTTGTAAACAGAAATTAAATGTTTGTAAATATAATAAATTTATAAATATCATCATTATCTGTTCTGAGGCATGGAATAGAAGCACATAGTTCGAATGATCTTTAATCCAAAATTATAAAGAAAACAACTATTTTTTGCGATATATTTGATCGTTAATCTGTCGAGTTTATTAAATAAAAAATTCCCATCTACTGTTCACCTGAATACCGGGTACATGGCATCACCCATCACTGACGCTAAAGATGGGCATCTGGCATCGGCGAAAAAGATGTCATCGTCGTGTCTAATTTGTCAATTATTGTGTGTAATACCTATGTATGAAAAGATTGAACATGATTGAAAAGCAAACAAAAAACGTCTTGCACCGGTCTTAAGACAAATATATATCAAGATAGTTATGCTGGCGAGCTGGCCCAGTGGTTACGCAATTCACTCCCGAAAAGATGGATGTCAGTGCATGTAACGGGGCTTTCCCCCGGACATAAATGGGGCTATACTCCGGACATTTAAAACCCGATACTCCACCGATATAGTTTATGTCCCGCGTGCGACTAGTGTAGATTCAGAGCAGACTGCATTTCAGAACTTGATCGACACTTCGCTCCTTGGTCAGAAAAAAGCGAACAGTGTAGATACTGATTTACGGATGTGCGGGTTATTCTCGATCTACTCTGATCACACATGTGGTATAAGCCGTATTCAATGAATAAAAAGTAAAGAACTTCCGGAAAGATCTAGGGTATCACACACGGATACCATATACCTAACACCGTCTACACCAATACATGCAAATGTAAGTTGGAGGGGCAGTGCACGGAGACAAACCATTAAGTAAGTTGCTGATCGTAAGATAATGTATAAAAATTTATTGATTTATCTTCAGAGATTATTGACAATTATTTAAGCCACCCCGCTTGACCGCAATCACTCCTCTGCCCCGACCCCGCCCAAAGAAAAATCCTGTGAAATATAACATTAAATCACATTGTTTGTGTTGTACAGCTTGCAGTAACTTTACCTTTGGTTCTGGCTGTGTGTATGACTGTCACTGTCCGCCAGGGGACACCTGCTCCTCAATCAACGGTCTCTATGAAAGCAACAAGTGTGCCGTGGGCTGGACCGGGTCCAGCTGTCAGACTGGTAAGTCTATTTGTAAACAGTGTGCTTAAAGTATCTTTGCTGAAGCGATTAAGCTCTTTCTGTCACAATCTCGGCGTTTGCCAACAAATGACACCAGTTGCTTATAGCAAAGAATAAACACAATTTAATTAGATGATGACTGTGGTTCAGGTTTGGTTTGTATACAGATATAAAAAAAGAAAACAAAACAGTAGAACATAATTTATTTTATATTGTTTTTTATGTTCCAGTTGAACTATAGTGTGTTCTTAGTGAAACAAAATTGGTATTCTCACTGTATTTAAACTGTGGGATGCCATTGTATTTTTACTGTTTTGTCAAACTACTTTTTCAGTGTTTTATGACCTGAACTGTAACATATATCGTCTTTATGTTTCATCAAAAACACTGCAATTTTGTCAAGAGGAAATAAGGACGACAGGAGATTGCACACCGTGCTCATTCGTACATTTATTACATTTCATTCATGTTACAGTGGAACCCCGAAATAAAGACTACCTCAATAATAAGATAACAATGTCCCATTTTATAGTTTTACACTTTTTTCTACTCCAAAATAAAGACCACTGCATTTGTAAGACCGTCTTTTTCCAGTCATAAAACAGTCTTAACAGCTGGGTTTGACTTTTCTAAAAATGGTACTCACGATGTGTTTTTCTAGCACTTGAAGTAAGCACACTTTAAACTTACATTGTTATCAATTTTACAGAACTCGCTTAGCTCGGTAAACCGCCAACAGCAGAGAACGTGACGTGTGATAACGCTACGGTCGTCTGGTCAGGCTGGCAGAAGGGTAAATACCGAGGAGACCAGAATCTGCCCATCGCACAGAACGAGTAAGTTATGCCGTTAGTCTGGTCAGGGTCTATTATCCAAATAAGAAACCCTGGTCTGTAAAACATTTCACTGGTCTACATCGATTTCTAAGATGATGATGGTGATACTCAGTTTGTATACTGATCTAAATGTAACCTAAAGTCGCTGCTCATATAATGGTATTCTTTCTAACCATGCTCTCTCCCTCTCTTCTTCTTGACTGTGTGGGGAGGCTGTTTTTTCTGAATGTGGCGATTCCTGATATGCATATTTCACCTTCCTATAAATAAAAGAGGTTAGTCCGCTGTACAGCCAGAACAACCGCTTACGACTTTTATTCATATCACATTGGATCAAAGTGATGGAAAAGTGGTATACTTTACCCTCTAAAGGTTTACTGGACCTCGTTAGTGATACTGCAGAAATCTGCCTTCTGATCAAGATCTACGCTGTTCGCTTTTTAATTCGATTATTTCTTACCAAAAACGAACAGTGTAAATTCTGATCAGATGGCATAGATGTGCCGGCTGATCAGGATCTACACTGGTCGCACATGCGATAAAACCCGTATATATATTGAGTAACGGAGTCCAATCACAGGTGTCGGGATATGTTATACATGTTGTAAGGTAATAATCAGTATTTTTTCTAGAAACTCGCCAGGTCGCCGTACATACACTATTTGATACGTTAAAAAACACTAAAAGTTAGCTTGTTTTCTGCTGTAGACTCTACCGGTCTTACAACCTATCCCGTGGGGCCCCGCCTAACTGGACGCAGGATCGGATCATCCGTCATGTCGCAAACACTACAACGTATTCCGCTTTTCTGGACAATCTGGTACCTGACGCGTGTTATGTCTTCCGCGTGGACGACAGACAAAGTTCCGGTGATAAACTTCTGGCGGAGAAGATGATTGGAAAGACCTCGGAGGAATTTTATATACCGTGTACAGGTGCGTGACATTTTTTTTTGGATTTGAAAACCGTGTTTTTCAAAGCAATATTTAACGGGATATGTAAAAAAGAACAAAATTTAAAGAACTTCTGTTCAGTTTTATGTACTTAATTAACTAGTAGATATAATTATAAAATAAGAATCATAAAATAACTCAATTGCTCATAAGCGACGCTTTTTGTGCTACAACATTCCTGAAGTTGCTATATTTACATTTGTTGACTAGTAGATTCATGCGTTATTTGCTTTAATTATTCATTGCTAAAGAATTTGCTTTCCGCTTTTTTCCAACCTGTATGAGAATTGGAAACATATTTATTAAAGCAATCATAAAGCGTTTGTCATGTGCCATAAATTTCTGAGGAAAACATCATAATTGTAATTGTACTTAGTATAAAATTCTCATCAGTAATTTATGACACATATGTGGTTAATTGTAATTGTAATTAACATTTGGAACTGTTATAGTGTCAATACCAATATGGGACTACATGTACAAATAGAAACTACGATGATTTTGCTGTAATTTTTGACCGAAACATAATTGTTATAAGACCAAACGGATAACAATGAAATCATGGTCATCTAAAGCTCACCAACTTGCCTTTAGGTGTAAAACTATGTAAAATGAATAAATTCGGAGCAACATCGGGAGAATATTGAATACTTAGACAGCCTTTAATTCGTACTTAACCTTTATTTAAATTACTTTAGACATGGTATCCGTACCCCGCCAGCCTCTTTGTACGGGAATGCATATATGATCCCGATACATTGAAACGACAGGTTTATTCAGGTAGGGTTTGTAAGCATTGGAACATACTTGCAATTTCGGTTAACTTACAGTATTAGCGTCCTTTTTCTGCAGCCAAAATTTAAATGCTTAAGATTTGATAGAAACAGTAGTCAATCGGACAAATTTGCATAACAGCCAATTGGAAAACATGTTAAAGGTTGTCTTACGTTTTCTTCGCGACACGGAGAATTTATTTTACAAAGAAATTCAGTTTCCAGTGATTTCGTGTTAGACACACGCGCAACTGTTTAGTTGTTCAAAGTCTGAACAGGTTTCAGTGGACGACAGTAGAAAAATTTCATGAAAACCGAAAACAGGCTTAAGGATGACAACACCGGTAGAGTGTTCCTGATCTTGATCATAGTGATCGTTTCATATTCCGTCACAAGTAAATCTTTAAAATCGTAATTGCCAAAGTGGTACTTTCTATTGACGGGGAGTATATATACCGCATTATAAGCGCAACCAGCAGAACGGGAATCTGCCTTTCGGAGCATATGTAACAAAATATTGTGGAAGGCTGAAGAAGAACCAAAGTAAGAAGAAATTATCAAATGTATAACTTAGTATGTCTATGTCATTAGCATTAATGTGTGAACAGAATAACTTTTTTTTTACTTTTTCAACATTTTAAATATGTTATATTCATTCCATTTCAACTCAGATGAGGATAGGCGCAAATTATTTGAATCTGTTCAGCTAGGTTGATGAAAAACGCTTACCTGTGCTTCCTGATACTTTATTTTCGCCTTTCTATGTCACATATTATATTATGGACCACGATGGAAATAAGGATTGTTTTACGTTTTTGTCATCCTTCTTATATAAAGTTCATTGATATGGCTCTCTAGCTTGATACATGTATTGTTGTTTTATTGTATATTTTATTGAGTTGCCTTGTGATTGTACATTTTATAGTGAAATCAATCTATCTATTTATCTGTTTGATAATGCCTAGCCCCGTGTTGATAGCAATTCAATATCTAGATCTTCCATTATCCGCGATCTATATTATCCGGCTAAATGAAGAACACTCCTCCAAAATCTGTGCATTACCCTACTCAAAGAGAATGTTTGCAACGCAATAGCTCACGTTAGTCCTTTTTATTTGGAAAGTGATGTAATGGATTTAAGACACCATCAATTGAATTAGTTTTCTTAAATCTATACTGGGCATGTCGAAACACACGACGTTATATGTTGTTATGACCTATGAGTTCTTCTCGTTTTCTCCACTTGCAAGTGTTAATCTATGTAAAACCCTGATGGGGTAAGTAAGACGTTGCTGCACCCAACAACTTGTTTTAACCCTTTACTCCATGAATTCGACTTTTATAACATGTGTTAGTGCCGACTGATCCGACTGTTTAAATAATCTAAAGGTGCCGTCTGATCCGACTGTTTAAATAATCTAAAGGTGCCGTCTGATCCGACTGTTTAAATAATCTAAAGGTGCCGTCTGATCCGACTGTTTAAATAATCTAAAGGTGCCGTCTGATCCGACTGTTTAAATAATCTAAAGGTGCCGTCTGATCCGACTGTTTAAATAATCTAAAGGTGCCGTCTGATCCGACTGTTTAAATAATCTAAAGGTGCCGTCTGATCCGACTGTTTAAATAATCTAAAGGTGCCGTCTGATCCGACTGTTTAAATAATCTAAAGGTGCCGTCTGATCCGACTGTTTAAATAATCTAAAGGTGCCGTCTGATCCGACTGTTTAAATAATCTAAAGGTGCCGTCTGATCCGACTGTTTAAATAATCTAAAGGTGCCGTCTGATCCGACTGTTTAAATAATCTAAAGGCACGGATGTGCAGGACTGATCTGAATCTACACTAGTCAAGCACGAGACATAAGTCAAATCCTTTGAAGTTAAGGGTAAACCACCAAGTAGAAACGTGTTTTTCAGCGGACAGTTCTAAGGCGGTAACGCTTCGGGGATTGTCTCTTTTTATTAGTTTATGATTTGTGGTGTCTTTTGAAAATGACCACTTTAAGAACTTCGATCTCATTTCCTCTCTAGGTTTGGGTATGTGGGAGGGCTATTTTTTCGAAAGAGCCTGTTCCAGAGATGCCTATTTCGCATTTTATATACCATTCAGCGAATATTGTTTACCTTAGCTTTTTACAATATTGTTATCTTTATTTTAATATTGTTATATCTGGACAAGAGAACAAGGGCCTCTGCGATTAATGAAAACACAGATCAGCTGCGCACCCGCGAAGTCTGATCAGGATTCAGTAAGAGACGCATTTTAAATTTCATCTTATAACCAACACGACGAATATGAAAATATTCCAGGCTCGGATTGACTGAGCCTTTTTATGGGCAGTATTGGAAATGCATATTACTGCCCATCGGGCCCCGGGTTGAAAACAGAGAAAAGAGTGTTGTTTGTTTTAATGCTTTAATTTATAAGCAATTGGTTTCCATACACAAACAATAATAATCGCGAAAAGATGTATATAAAATAAAAAGAAAAACATAAAGCAGTATACACATATCAAAGATCTCGTCGGATGAATAGTTTCCAGTCGGTATTCCGTCGGATAGTGAGATGACACGATGCAAGCAAATCATGGTCGGTAATATGTCGTATCCGTTCTTAGAAGGCAAGGTTTAGAGCAGCTTAGTAGCCTGTGAGTAAGGAATAAAATACAATTTAACAACTGTCGTTTAAAAACCAATTCTGAATTTGATTTTGGCAGTCATTCAAAGTAACAATGTTAAATAAACTTGGAAAGTCTTTAAGTCACTTTAGAAGCCAAAAGGATCTTATAACTGTTCAAGTCACTTTTAATTACAATTCATATAATTTAGAAATGAGATTACTTTAACTTTTTGATTTTTGAAATTTCAAAAAAATAATATATTTTACATACTTTTCTTAAGGCTTACACCACCGCCGATACCGCCGCCGATGCCACCGCCAATACCGCCGCCGATGCCACCACCGATGCCACCGCCAATACCACCGCCGATGCCTCCACCAATGCCGCCACCGACACCACCGCCGATGCCGCCACCGATACCTCCGCCAATGCCGCCACCAATGCCACCACCGACACCGCCGCCATATTTACCGCCTAATATAAAATGACATTATATTTATATACGTTGTAAATGTATGCCTTATCCTTCTCTGCCATTAACATGACCATTTCCCCAACATCAACTTATTCTTTTTCTTAATTTACTCTCTTATTTTGGTTACAAATATTGTTTTTCTTATTAAAATGTAGAAACTTATTGCTATCAACTACCATTTGCCATCCAATTTTCGCACTTCATTTACATCTATGTTTGACTTAAGAAAACAATGCTCACATTAAGAAACTAATTCAAGTTTGTGTAAAACAAAAAAATGGTAAAAGATGATGTTCATTTCGTTTTTTAGATGTTATAAACACATTACACTGTCAATTCATGCACTCCTTCTAACACACGTAAAATAAATTGCTTTGGTTAAAAGTCAGGAACAGTTTTCCGTAAAAGAAATACTCCTGAACAATAATCTAGTATTATTCTATTAATAGAACACGCTTTTACCCATGCCGCCTCCGTATCCACCGCCATATCCACCTCCGTAACCGCCTCCGTAAGCTCCTCCTCCCATACCGCCTCCGTAACCACCTCCGTAACCGCCTCCGTATCCTCCGCCGCTACCGCCTCCAGAGATAATCACTACACCGGAGCTGCCACCCATTCCACCACCATATCCGCCTAAATTTAACACACAAGATCACTGTTATTTTTCCCTATCGCAAACCGTTGCGCGGGTTTTGTTCATTATGATCATTGATGTAGAATTTATGCCTGTTATATTCATGTTCAGTATAATAGAAAACACACATAACCGAAAATGTTCTGGCCGTCAGTTAAAATTTACTACTCTTACAGTACATTTAGGTTTAACATTGGTAGAAAATGAAACTATTGGGCTTGGCGGAGTAAGACTGGTATAAACATAATCTTACTGAAGTCACATCTAACAAAATCTTAGCGTAGCGGTTTTTCAGGAGATGACGCAATTGTTTAGTTTTAGAAATGTTAAAAATTATTCTCAAACGACATTCTTGTTTTGTATCAAAAATACTTTTATGCAAATACAACTTCCTACAAGTAAAGGATAATGTAATACAATCTCAATTGATAATAAAGTAAAATATAATTTAGGACAGCAGAATCTTCCTGAAGATAAATTTATTACCTCCGTATCCACCTCCGTACCCGCCTCCATAACCACCACCGTATCCTCCGCCGATAGCTCCTCCCCCGCCGTATTTACCGCCTCCAATACCGCCTCCGATTCCGCCACCGATACCGCCTCCGATGCCGCCGCCGATACCGCCTCCGATACCGCCTCCGATGCCGCCGCCGATACCGCCTCCGATGCCACCACCGACACCGCCTCCGATGCCACCGCCGATTCCACCACCACCTCCGGAGACAATTACGACGCTGCTATCACTACCACCTCCGTAACCTTGAGATTAATAAGTTTATCATTTATGGAAACTGCGCAGTGCAATTTTAACCAACTAACTTTACCAATATCATTAAGATAATGGTATCGACTGCAAAGATTTTATGCTTAATTTCAAAATCTCTGGATATCTTGGATAAAATCGCCAAATTAAATGTTGTCAATTTTTGCACGCCTTTAAATAGCTAAGAAGACAAATTAATTGAAAACACAACCGGCGTAAATCAGACATATTAAAGAACCTGATCTGTTATGGCATAATGGACAGTGCATATTTAAAATCCATGATTATTTCAAACCTACAATTTACTATGTCATTTATATAGCAAAATTATTATAATAAACAAAAATAGTTCATCAATGATTACAATTATCTATTTGGATTTAATATGCATTACCTCCTCCGTATCCTCCTCCGTATCCGCCTCCATAGCCTCCGCCCACACCGCCTCCGTATTTTCCTCCTCCGGCGCCTCCTCCGATACCGCCGCCGTAGCCACCTCCGTAGCCACCGCCGTAACCGCCACCATAACCACCGCCGTAACCGCCACCCATTCCACTGCCGCTTCCGCCTCCTGTGACGATAATTACGCCGCCGCCGCCGCTGCTACCTCCATACCCGCCGCCATAACCGCCTCCGTAGCCGCCTCCGTATCCTCCGCCTCCCATACCGCCCATTCCACCGCTGTAACCACCTCCGTAGCCGCCTCCGTAGCCACCACCATAACCGCCACCGTAATAACCACCTGGTTTGAAGATCAATATACATTAAGTACAGCTGTATATTGTATATATCAACTGAATGTTTTGTTTTCAAAAATTGTACAACTTGATCAATTTATGGAGACCTCATACTGTTAATTTTATAAAGTGGACTCACACTGATCAGATCTGGTCCCAATGCTATAAAACTGAGCATGGAAACCAGTCTCAAATCTCAAGGATCTGATTGGCTGAAATGGCGACTGGTCGCCATTTCAGCAAATCAGATGCTTGAGATTTGTGACTGGATTCCAATCTCAGTTTTATAACCTTTAACCCAGAAACGTGTATCCAAACATATATCAAGTGCAGCTCTAATACTTCTGCATCATAGTTTCAGTTGCAATTTGTTGGTATTATTGAAATCAGTGATATGAGATATATTTATATTTTTTTCAAATTAATTGAAACAATCGTAATTTTTTAAAAGAACAGTGCTTTTCTCTTAGATTGCGCGACGGTAATTTATGAATAAGTATCTGAAAAACGGCATTCGTGTTTTGATCACATTGAAGATAACAGTCAATTAATCTATGTCAAAGATTATTTTCTCGATATTTATTTATGTTCGCCTATCTTTAAACTTTTGACGGTTGTTCAAGTGACCGCTGATGAAATTTTGTACGCATATGTAGGTGTTCAAATGTTCACTAGTTTTGGGGCAAGCACGTGGTTACTTCTATTTTATTCATTTTTTTATTAACGTGTGAACAATACTTTTGTAAAGTTCCGTCATTCATAAATTTATCTTGATCGAAATGCTTATCGGCATTTTGGATGAAGAAAATTACTTGAAAACTTCAAGCATATAAATGCATATCAGGAAAAACCTCGGACACAAAACACAGCCGCCAAACAATGAGAACTAGTAGAGATTTCAAAAATAAGACGCCACCATCAATTAACAAAAAAGAGAATATGAGGGTAAACATCGATGATAATCTGCTAGTCGGAATGAATGTTCTTATTCACTTCGTTTGTTTATGTCAGATATGGAGAAAATTAAATAAATCAAAAATTTAAATAAAAGAAATCTAATTCAATAACAAACTTCTACTACATATCAGAGGTTAAAAAGAAACAAAAGAACGAAAATGACAATTCGTTATTTAATATGCAACGCGAAAAACTTATTTGCGTTATTAACTTAGTAGTCCTAACAAATCGTATGGTACATGGCTATATCTGAAAATTATTTATTTCTAAAACTGATGTTTAGATTTAACTTAACGACAGAAAAAAAATAAAGAAAGATGGCTAACTTGAGAATTCCAAATCATGTACAGTAGGAACTACAATAAATGGACTCAAAGAACTTAATCACAGCTAATAGGATGTTTCTTTTTATCAAATTGTATCCTTTTTGCGAGTGGTAATAAATAAAACGTAGCAATTCAAAATATTTAATCAAAATTTGACGATGTCTATTTATCCAAAAGGTAGGTATTGAGCTATAATTTAGCGATTGATTTCGAAGTTTCGCGCAAATAATGTGATATAAGCTGTCCGTTGTGCTGTGCAGTATGTAGATTCTTTCTGTTAACTTGAATAAAATATTGAGTTGCGCTCAAACATTGGCTAGGCGGCGTGGGCAATAAAATGCATTTGCATTACTCCCCATAAACATGCTTATTCAAACTGAACCTGTAATATATTCATATCTGTCGTGTTCGATGACTAAGTTCCCTTTTAAATTTGAACGTATTATTAGTACAGCTAAACCCCTCATAGAGACCTCGCCCAAATTAAGACCACCCCGATAATATGACCCCTATTTAACTGTCATTTATTACAGTATCGCAATATTCTTTACTTCGTTAAGACTAACCCACATTTAGGACAACTTTTGTCCAGTCCCGGAGGCGGTCTTAATAGAGGTGTTTCAGTGTATTAGAAATACAGGAAAACCGTACCTTTACCGATGGCCATAGCGGCTCCGAACAGTGCCAGGAAGATGATAGACTTCATCTTGCAATGATTGTCTGAAGAGATGGAGAGGATTTAATATATTTAAATAGTATTGGTTTAACCATTTATTTCATATATACAGTTTTTATCGCATGCATGTGCGAACATTGTAGATCTAGATCAGCCGGCACATCCGTCACGTTTGATTAGGGTCTGCACTGTTCGCGTTTTGGTCAGAAATAAACTTATAAATAAAAAAGCAAACAATGAAGATTCTGATCAGACGGCATACACATGTAGATGTGACGGCTAATCTGGATCTACACTGTTTACCCACGCTTTACAGGTTCCAAGGTTATAAAGCTGAGCGTGGAAACCAGTCTCAAATCTCAAGCATCTGATTGGCTGAAATGGCGACTGGTCGCCATTTCAGCCAATCAGATGCTTGAGATTTGAGACTGGTTTCCTTGCTCAGCTTTATAACCTTCAGCCCTGGTGTATGTATCTTTACCACAAAATAAAACATTGTTAATAAATAATCATTATCATAAAAATAATAAAAGTCCTATCGAATCATATAATTTCTTTTTCAGTCCAAATGATTTGCTTATTAAGCATTTTTATTGTTGATTTTCTTATAATTGATGAAAACCTTACATAGTATTGTCCAAAAGGTGTGGTACTGCAAACAATACACACACTACAACCCAAACCTTTGTCTTTACTTAGTTGCCCAATAACACATACAATTTAATGCATAAGAAAATGAATACTGTGTTTCAAGAAAAGTTTTATTTATTAAGTTGTTAAGTTTATTTTGCAGTAGCTTTAACCCAAGTGTCCGTTTGATTCCTGAATATATTTTCATTTTACACTTAGAATTAAAATGAAATAGGTAAATAAAGAAAAAAATCTTTACATCTAAATTCTTAACATACAAACTCTCATTTCAAGTAAGACACAAAATAATTAATATAAGTTATATACAAATACACATACCTGCTTGTGTATGGACGAGTATTTTGGCAATTGCAATGAGCCATTGTCGCGAAGGTCCTTATATAGTGAAACTTGCGGACATTTTTGTCCTAGTGGTAAATCAATCGAACGGTCGCACGTACCGTTTTATTACGAAACGTTGAGTATACTACATGTTTTTTATTTGAACTTTACTTTTATTGCGACTGTTTCCTGTTTCAAACTTGAAATTTGAAGTCAATGTGGTCTGTCTGCAATGACCTGAAAAAAGTTCATGTAAGAGGTAATAAATAGCTATCGCTTTTATGTAATAAGCAATGATAAGTGCAATGTATAATTAATAGTTACTCATATCTTTAGAATGCTTAGACATTCGAAGAGGAAATACTGAGTAATTTTGTTATACAGCCTGGTACACGTAATGCATTTACTTAGTGAACAAGTTCATTTTTATTTTTGTTCAATAGGCTAAGAATATGGTCTAGCCATGTACACGAACAGCATGAGTTGATGACGAACCATCTACAATAAACAACTATACATTGCTGATATGGAAAGTATTGTCAGTGTCACAGCAAAGTCGCTATTTTATAAACTTTCTAACACTACATTTATTTTTTTCAATAGGCTGAGATTCTAGTCAAGATATCTACAGCATGGGTTTTTGGAGAATCTTGTAAAATATTCGAATTATACTTTGCAGATACTGAGACCATTGTCAATGTCTAAACAGAGTCACTATACACTTAAAATTCTATCACATTTAGTTAATGACAGCTGGGAACAAAGGAAACATATAATTATTAATAGCGCTGTTTTTAACGCTTATTGTACAGCAGCTTGTAGTAAAGAAAGAATATTGTGTACAAAAGAAATCATTTGAATAGCGATATTTTGCACTGAAAGGGAAGAGCAAAAAACAACAACAACACCAACAACACAATAAATACATACAATTTTAAAAAGAAAAAAACCCATGTCTTAAATATCACCAAGATTTCGGTTGAGATAAAATTGCAACAATTCAAAATTCGTTCCTTTTGTCTTTCAGTATAGAGAAACTTAGCTACAATAAATAATTAAAAATACAACATGATTTGTAGAATACCTCAAGCGGATGACTTTGTAGAATACCTCAAGCGGATGACATTTCGTTTTTACATTCATCTGCTATTTTCATCCTAAAATCTAAATTCAAGTCTTTTCCCCGTCATGAATTCACAAAAAGAGAGAAAAGAAATTATAGGGATACCACGAAGAGTTATGCGTGAAATCGCTCTGACAAGAATTGTCTGCTGTTCGAAAAATATTATAATTTAATCGTCCTTAGATATAATAAATTTTTGATATATTACGTTTTCTTATTTATTTATTTGATGTTTTTTTTTGAGAAATGGTAGTTTATGAACCCAAGAAAAGTCATTGTTAACCTGAGGTGTTACCGTCTTGGAACGATCAATCGGAACAATTTGCCAGGGGATTTTAACCAGGTTTCAAGGCGCACCAACCTCTCACTAACCCCAACAGGTTCACATATGAACAAACAAGTTGTCTTTGTGAATTAGCTCTGACCCACCAATCAACTTGACAATGTTGCATGCAAAAGCACGTTAACATTTTAAAACATTAGACGCTAATTGCATTGTCAAGCAAAAAAGGTGGTTACTCAAAGACCTTACTGAGACCAGAGCGCCAGGAGTCAAATCAGCAATGACCATGACTGGAAAAATGGAACAGATTGAGCGACTTTTATCTTTTACTAGAACCTTCATAAACACTTGAACCCCTGCCACACTCGTGCAAACAAAGATGTTACTTAATTACCAGATTATAACAAATATATTTCGATAGCCCATTGTTATGCAAAACCTCTCATGAACAATGAATGGAGAAACTTTAATTCAAAGGAAGGCGAGTCCATTAATCTGAATCAGCAAACTCATGTTAAAAGATGACGACTAGACATCGTATGATTTTTTAAAAATTATTCATAAATCATATCTAAGATAAACGAAGCGCACATAACACAACATTACATATTTGGCAATAAAAGTAAATAAATGTCAGGATGCATGTTAACATTGTTAAAATTACAAATTGAAGTGTAATTACAGTGAAATATTGCGAGTTTTAAACCGTAAACCATTTCCATCTTCTTTAAAATTGAACAGCGGGTTCGCGTTGAACCCCTCCCCTTTTTTCATTTAACATATTTTGAAAAAAGTGGCAAGTTTATCGTTAAGTATTACGACGAAAAATAAACGGCGATTTGCGGGCCATCTATCTCAGTTCTTTATATAAAGATTAAACAAAAATTATAATGTTTTATATCAGTTTGTTTAATTAATAATTTAACATTGCTAAAGATACAAAATTTATAAAAAAAACTGGGGAAATTGTTGTCTTAACTAAAGATAGGGACAGCCCTGCCTTCAATTGACATCTTGAAAGCTTAGTCGGGAGAGCACTCAACCTCTCAGGCTGCTGCCTGGAAACACGCTTGCTTTCCCTTTGAGAATTTTACAGCACTTATATTACCGCCTATTTCATCCCGTTTTTGCTATTTGCTTTCATTGTCTGTGGCTGTTAGACAATAAGGGAGTTTGAGAGTTCATGAAAGAAGTTCACTATTGACGAATACTGTCAGTAACTACAAGTCCCTCACAAAGACCAACCCAAAATTAAGACGACCCCGATAAAAAGACCATTATTTCAATTTCTCTTTTGAACTATTGTTTACCCAAGAATCAAGATCACCTCTCACTGTTCAGACCACTTTCTGTCCAGTCATAAAGGTGGTCTTAATAGAGGGGATTCTCTGTAAACATGACAAGTTGTATTTTCGCAATGCGAAAAATTGTCTAAGGAAGTTGAGGTTATTCCTTCTAATGACGTCAAAAAGTTAAGCAGACGACATTGACTTTTGCGCTGGAATAAATACAAAGTTAGTCACATTATTATACTACTCAAAATTTGATAGGGATCGCTTTTTAATTCATAAATTTCTCCCTAAATAAGTGATTTTTTGATACATTTAGATTATTCTAATGACAAACCTGGCACGAAGCTAATGTCAAATAAACAAATGTTCAGAATTACAGCAAATATTTTAACGTTTCAAATTTATGCGAGAAAAAGACGCAATCTAATAAGGGATCCCTATCAAATTTTGAGTAGTATATTTAATTTTAGTAGAAAATGAACGGTTATCCTGTGTTCTTGCTATAAATACAAAACAAAACGAACATCAATGTGCTGAAATATCAATTAAGACATAACTAGGCTAAAATTAAGAATAATCTATGGTTAATTACATTTATTTCACTATATCACAGTGAATCAAAAGCAAAACTTTCAAAAATATCATATTATGCTTAAAGGTGTTTGACTTATTTAGCTGTACAAGACATACGACGATAACAAGTCCAAAATACAAACTAAGAAGTGTAGTAGTTAAAGGCTTTTAAAATTCGTTTGCTACCAAAAGAGTAGGAATTACTCAAGACTAATCACAACTGCTTTTCTCTGAAACCATTTCTAGTATTTTCCTAATGTATTTAATCTAGTATGGGTATGGGATGGGTATTGCCAGGACAAATTTGCGATATATTGCGATTTTTTTTCACTTACACAATGCACTTTATTACAATTTATTGCAATATTTATTACTGATAACATAACATGCAAAAACTTGCCATGTCAACTTTATGTCAGTAACAGCAATTTGCAAACCGCGCAATATTAGATGGAAAAGTACCAGAAAAATACTATTCATGTATCGGAAACATACCGATAAAATTGTAACAAGAAATATCTTTAAAAAGATAAACGGCGTAGATGGTATATGAAATGATGGATTTATAGCTGCTATTATTCACTTCATCTTGATTTACCTGTAAATTAAATAATTTCATTTCGAATCCTACACAATTATATTTATTAAAATTGTTTAGATTGGAATGTAAAATTACATCCCACACAAAGGAACAGATAAATAGATTTTAGTTTTGTTTATAAATTTGAATCTAATAATTATGAAAACGAATTTTATAGGTATTTGCTTTATTAATACCTTAAACATAATAAACAAGGTAGCAGAGGATGTATCAATTACCGGGACAATAAATAAATTCAGTAATGATCTTAAGACATATTGTTAGCAATAAACAATAATAAAGTGTTCCAAGTTTTTTTCTTTATTAACTTGAAGAGAATTTCGTAGGAATATGAAACAATTTTAAATATACCGCAACTTTCTACTCTATGCAAGCTGTATGCTTTAATTGCAATCTGATAAAAATCATCTAATTAAAACCGTTACGCTTACATGTTCTTAGACCTGATTTGAGTGCGATTGTTAAATAGCGAACTCATTGTTTATATCGCGTAGCATATTATATGCGGCAGCCAGATTTAAGAGACGGGTAAACATGTTAATTACTGAAAGAGCTTGGATAAATTTCGATTAACTAAACACTCACAAATACAACAATAGTTCAAACTCCCAGATTTTATTACTTAAATTTTAAGCTTTACAGTGAAAGTGTTATATCGTTTTCTTTAAGGAATTTCCACTTACTTTCACTTTCATTTTGGATAGGTTGATATAAAAGAGTGACTGTATTGTTTTTGACAAATAAATCTAGCCAATGACGAGTAATGTAGTGTGATCTTTCGACTTAACAGAATAGCAAAGATCTGAATGTCACAGCAATAATCGTTTCAAACAGTGTGAACTAATTGTTTAAAAATCCCACTAGATACCTCTTCACCCTGCTAGATGCCTCTCTGGTATAAATTGCTACCAATCAAAATAGTTTATTTCATTTTCCCGCTGCATAATAATATAATACGAGAATTATTTACAACACTTCATTGGTTAAAAAATTAGGTCGAAAGTGAGCTAAGACAGCTACGCCGAAAAATGTTTGATTGCAAGGATTCAAATAAAATCATTCATTACAGCTTGTTTATGTTCAAATTGCATCGTTTCAAGAAGGTTTCATTTTATATAACAAATACCGGTATTTGAAAACCACATCGCGATAACGTATCATCGGGAAATATACTGCAATAACAAGTGTACCGCCGTATATCGCTCACCCCTAGTTTTATCGTTTTACATAAATACAAAATGATATTTTATATTTTACTATTTTGAAAATTAACATCTGACATTTGAAAGCCAGGTTAATAATCGAGACGAAAGATAAAGAAAAAACTTATCGATTATATTAATTCAGATTTTATGGTCATTTAGCATGTGATTGATTCATTCCAGTTCAAATAATATTTGGCTTAACAATGTTTAAAAGCAGGATTGACAAGAACATTTGTTATAATCATATTGATTTACAATTACTAATTGTTTATCTCTATATTCATCTATTCGATGCTCTTTATAAGTTATCTCTCTAATATCTTCGCACTTGTTTATATGCAAACGACTAATGGACTTTTCAATAGATTCATGCTGTCTTCCTGCAGCTGTAACGAAATGAATACAGCTCAATTGGTTCAATCGAGATTTTAAAGCCAAAACAAACGAGTTCTGTAATGCGTTGAAAATTATTGCCAGGCACACCGTAACGCAAAATCATGTCAGGTTTAATACAAACGGTTATTACGAGCAAAGCCCCGAGATTATAAAACTTAAACTGTAGACCAGTCACAGATCTCAAGCATCTGATTGGCTTAAATGATGACTGCTTGAGATTTGAGACGGGTCTTCAATCTCAGTTTTATGATATTAGACAAAGCTCTTATACATCAAGGTTTAACTTGAAACAAGCATTAAATAAACTTGCATGTCTAATTAATTAATCAGCCGAATATTTATTGTCGTACATTTGCGGGCGATTGACGAACACTGTTACATGTAGTAAAACACTTAAACGTTTTTTTTTCTCGATTGATATTATGTGAGAGTAGTGGACAAAAATAGAAATAGTGAAATACTGTTGCTAGCATTTCTTTTAGAATTTACATGCGCTTCTCAAACTTGGTTGAGATGTCTTCAAAGTGTACCAATAATACAAATTGTTTTTTATCATCGAATGACACTTTTTAAACTTATGGTTGAATTTACAGGATGAAAAAAAAAGTATTTTGATGGTGCTTCGTAAATGTGCTAATAAGAGCAGCTATTTTCTTTTAAAATTTTGCTGGCCATGTAACTTTTAAGGCGGTCTGGGGGAAAAGTCAAATTACAGAACATATTCTCAACTGTGTTTTACACTTAAACCAACATACAGGGCTGACCACGCCGTTCATCACCATGGTATAAAAGCGCAGTATTTTGTCGTGATTTGTTTCAATTCGAATATTAGTTCATGAGAAGGCTAACGCACACGCTGCAACAAAGCTTAAAACGTATTCTGCTAAAATTACACAAGCCGGGAAAGTTTTCTCGCTGTACGGCACTCTCACTTAGATAGAAGTTGTGTGTTGGTTATGTAGATGAGAATCTTCAAGGTTTCTGTGAACCATCTGATCTGCTCAGTTGCTTCATGATTTTTTGTTGCTGTTAACCTGAGCGACTCCAGTCGGGAGTAAACATATATATAAAAGCATCGTGTCACACAATTCGGCGAATGCTAACTCATATGAGGAGACCTGATCACTGACATGGAGAAACCCAGGAACGACGGTAAATAAACGCAAACACTTGCACGCACGTTCGCACGCACACACATTGGCCGTCCGCTTGAGCGTAAATATCGGCCACACACCAAGAATGGTAAGTAAAATGCTTGTTAATATACTACTCAAAATTTGATAGGGATCACTTTCTATTTCATCCCGAATTATTGCCCTACGAAGTTTCAACCGCTGTTCCGCTTCAACAGTTTGTCGGCTCATTCCTTCTTTGGCACAAAGCTGGTGTCAAATGAACACATTTTCAGAATCGGAGCAGCTATTTTATTGGTTCAACCTAATGTTAGGAATAAGCACTATCTTTAAAGTGATCCTCATCAAATTTTGAGTAGTATTTGATCATGTCATTCTCCATTTCTAATGCAAATAGGTTGAATCCGCAGTTCGCGCTTGCGCGGGTCCCCATCTAGTATTAGCACAAATATATGTATTGTACTCAACGGCCATCTAGTGTAAATATTTGGTGAACAATAAAGTGATTAAAGATAAAAAAAATTTTATTTATCTTAAAAATGAAACAATCTGGGTTCTCCGTTCAAACAAGACACAAATGTCAGTTATTCAGTTGGTAATTGATATTTCTCTGCAATTTCATAAAGTTTCCTGCAAATTCCCAAGATATCGATGAATCAACACAATGGCACCTGAGAATTTTCTTAAAACGATTCTCAACAAATTTAAATATCACTTCAATACAAAGAATGTGATGTTGTGCAATTGATGTGTCTGCAGAACTACAAAAACTTAGTGAATTTACTGAATTCACATTTCTTCATTACTGTATGATTCATTGTCAATGACATTGCATGTTTGTATTCATAGAAAATAATAAGGTTTTGACAAATATTCTATGTACGTTTTAGTTGTGTTCTCATAAATAAACCTATTTTTTGAAATTGTGGTCTATAAACATTGTTTACCCCCACCCTACCCCAGTGGCTACCTGTTTTGTCACTGACCGTTTCAAGGCAGTGACCCATCGGGTTCTGTTTTCCGTTAATTGTTTGTGATGTCTTATACGAAATTGATCATTTAAAAAAACACATGCGTCTTTCCTCTCTACGTCCTGGCTGAGTGGGGTGGGGGGAGAGAGAGAGAGAGAGAGAGAGAGAGAGAGAGAGAGAGAGAGAGAGAGAGAGAGAGAGAGAGAGAGAGAGAGAGAGAGAGTTGTTTTCAATTGATTAACATAATATAGACGATATTGCCATTAATAGAAGGAATAAATTAATATTGATGCTTTAACAAAGGGACGTAAGTCATGATGAATGATTTAGTAATATATTTGGAGTTATCTTTTGATGACGTATTCTTTGACGTCATCAGCACATGTAAGCTAGGAACGAAAACGGCAGTCAAAATTTACTGACTAAAATAAATCCAGTTACATCAGCGAAATTTCTCAAGAATGCGAGGAAAGGAGTAAGGAAATGAAAGAACACTGACACTTTTAGCAGTTTTGGTCGAAAAAAAGCTGCGATCGACAGAAAAATCTAATGAATTACGGGTGGATCAAAAACGATGCTCAAGTGCCGGTCAAAGTGTTGGGAACTGCACGCCTAGAACCTCGACACCGGCTGTGCAGTGGATAGGAAGGACTATGGAACGGAATAAAGCCACACGGGCCGATGCCGAATTTCTCTTTGATGTATGCAGTGCCGGCCGCACAGAAAACGTTGATGCAATCCTCGCCAAGCTTTGGAAATTCGGCGCAGCCATTTTCTGTTGACCGTGCTTGGGGCACAGCTGTTATTTTCCATCGACACATAAAGTTGCAGTCGCTAGTCTTTGGTGTCCTGCAAGTGCTGGTCCCCCTTGAAGACAGAGGCCACTCCTACTTAGAATCTATATGAAGTCCCAAGGGGTCCCAATGAAGGTGAGAAAGGTTCTTTATTATTATTATTATTATTATTATTATTATTATTAAATTCTTGGAGATAATAGTGCACTGGTTTAGGCTTTTGCCTTCAAAATCAGGGTTCCGGGGTTCGAATCCATCCTGACCTAAGGAAAATTTATGTAAATTTAGATCTAACACTTCTTTTAAAATGTTAAGTTCAAAATTAAAAGACGCAGATAGTCATTTTCAACTTACTAACGACACGTTAATTTTCAAAAGTTAAGAAAATCGAAAATATCGGCAGGTCTACATGGACATATGCTTTAATAAATTATGTGCTGATTTACATACAAAAACACCAGGGTAGGGCCTCGAAGATCTTAAATTATGCTACATGTACATGTAATTATGAGATGGGCTTCTCAATTGAATCCTTTAGGCAGTTGCTACCAGTATGATATTCAATTCCGTCTGCGCATGGCTAATGAGCCTTCATATATTCTCAAAGCTGGTTGATAACCAATTTATTCAACATCGAATCCTTCAGTGTAAAAGTAAGTTGGACAAATGTTTAATCTAACTGCTGGCCTGGCACATATGCGTGAAAGGATTATTTATAAGTCCACATGCTTGTAAAGTTTACATGTATTCAATTTAATACAATAAAAATATACTTATTTTTCGTATTCATTTGAATATTTCACTGGCATTTAACTGTAAATGAACATAATTAAAGGCACTGGTGCTTTTAGGTTGTTAGGTTGTTTAGGGAACAAACAAAATGAAACATGCACGTATTGCATAAACATGTGATATGAACATTTGGAAATACTTGTCGTTTAATGTGGAAGATATTGATCTCAAATTAATAACTTTTTCATTACTTTTTAAACATTTTTTATTCTTGCCACTAAAATTAAATTTTGAAAAAAAAAAACAGATCCGGTGTAGAAAACAGTTGTAATTTGAGATCTGTTTTCTTTTTTATTCAATACCAATTAGAACCTTCTGGCTTTCACTCCGCGATTCAAAACACAACTTCTCACATTATCTATCTCGATCAGAAACCTAGCTTTTTTAAAACTTTTATTCATATAAGAAATAAACTTAAATAAGTAAATAACGTTTTTTATTTTAATTTGGGAGATCACCATTCATCACATGGAAGCGATCAGAATTTGTAATGATTATAAGCTCACTGGGCTTAGAAACCGTCCGGCGAAAGCGCCTAGCTACATAACATCGAGTATTGTACGGATTAAGATAGCCAGGACACCACCCCTAAAAACCACCACCACCAACAACAACAACAACTGTTACAATAATTATTTGCGCTGATAGCACGGATAACCCTGATATACGAGGGGTGTTCATTAAGTTCGTGGACAAGTCCTATAATTTAGACATTTGGCGATTTAATAAAAAACTGAGAGGACCTGCATATCACTGCATGTTTAATTCATGTCATAGCAAAAAAAGTTCTTCAAAATATACATTGGTTCAACAATAATATGTATTTTCCTACACCCATATACACACGACCACCGCAGCTATCATGACGTCAACGTTATAATTTTTCAAGGTAATGCCCACCGAAATGCGTGCAGCGTTCCTGACTACGTAGCTACATGTATTTGTGTCGTAGTAATCGTCATCATTTGACACCGGTCGCCGATTATATACTGATAACAGAACCGACTTATATATTTGTATGGGTTTTTACGACCACACTGCACAAACAGTGTAAATGACTGCATCAAAGACTGCCCGTAAATCCATAATCAAGTTTACAATGAAGAAATGTTTTAAAAGTGCGTCATCAATATTAACCATGAATTCGCTTCTTGTTTTGATAGAATATCACATGTCATTCCATTCCTTCACCAGTATCTTTGTAGGCTAGAATCAATGTATTTTGCTTAATGTTGAATAAATGTTGTTGTTGTGGTTATTGAATTAAAATTTAATGTTATTTTTACTTAATCATATTAGCAACAATTTTCAAATCACGATATTCGGTTTCGACTAATAGGTGGTGTTTTTGTTGAGATGTTTAAACTTTAAACACTAGCCAAATGTTTCGTAAGCAAATTGATAACATATACTGGCATGTAGACAGCACTCTTTTTATTAATTTGCAATGCTACAAGTCTGATTTGGGGCACGTCACGGGAAAAGGTACCTTCGGTCATTTAAGTGATATTTTAGTTCTTACTAAATTTAGAAAGAATTTACAACATTAAATCAATTTCTTATAACTAAAATGTGATTTTGTTACACATATTGACAACAAAATGATATTTTTACCCCAAAATGCATAATAAATAATGTCGTACTTCTTAAATTTATGACGTCATTTCAAAGATTGACGTCAACTGTCCGAAGGTACCTTTTCCCGTGACGCGCCCCATTTGAATATACAATCATATTCCTATTATAATCCAATTTTGATTGATTGAGGATCAGGCCTTAGTACAGCCGCAATCTTCACTTCCGAAAGCTGGTCCCAAGGTTATAAAACTGAGAATGGAAACACGTCTCAAATCTCAAAGATCTGATTGGCTGAAATGGCGACTAGAAACAGATCCTGATACCGGACATCTATTTTGTCAGTGTAGTTAAAAAGTGAAAAACCTCTAGATCGCAAACAATTTTTCTATGTCAAATAACAAAATAAAAAAATAAGAAAAGTACTGTTAAATGGTTAAATGTTATACGTATTGATGTTTCAGACAACTGGCACTTATTCTGTGATCGATGTCCAATCGTTTATCACCTGTTTGACACATCTTTCAAATCGCTTGAGTGCTTTGAAATATATATCATCATTCACATATAGCTATATAGAGCGTCGGTTCACATCATGGCTATTCTGATTTATACCCGCTATTCCCAGACACTTTTCGAGACATTCAAAGTTTTTTTTCCATTTTACCCCGTTTCTTATAAGGGACGAAATTGCAATAATTTGACATCAATTTATTACCCTTTCCTAAGAGGTTGATATGCCTTTCACTTTTCAGTTTGCACAAAACAATCTTAACTTACAAGCCCTGTTACGTTTTGTGACATAAGCAGTCTAACAAAGCCCTCCTTTATCTCTGTGTAGTTTCAAAATATCACGGTGACCGTAATCGGTTTTGTTGCTTTATTATAAAGTTTACAGAAAAATGTTATTATTTTAAAACAATGATACGGGTACAGGTGATGGTTTTGTAGGGTGGGTCAGGGTATTCTGCAAAGCTGGTATATTCCTACAAGCATTTCATTTATGATTCCGGTATGTTCTGTGTTTTTCCGGAGACAAACACTGGTGCAGCTACGTACCGGCTTTGAGTCCGAACAACTTGGTAGGGTCTGTAACGCGATAACAACTTTAGCTTAAGGGCTTACCACACTCCTCCCAACCACGTTAATCGATAAAAAGAAAACTATCAAAATCTCAATAATGGCAAAATGCCGTTCAGTAAAACTTTGCATTAAGTAATGTTACTAATTTATCTTTATTTTGCATACAGTAAGACACGTTAGAATAGTAAAGAAAACAAGTTAGACCTTAAAATTCCTTAAAATTCTATTTACATAAATTCACAAAAACTAAGCGATACAAAACATAATTTTAAATTCCCGCGTGAGTGCAATGTTACTGACAAGAAAATGTTGTGTACTTTGTAAAAAAACGTCCAACTACTAAAAGTGAAATCAGTGATTGTCATCCGTTTACGCGACCAGGAAGCGACCAGAAAATTGAAGATCAAACACACTTTTTCTAATATCTCGTAAAGTTTACATATGTAAGTCACGAGTACACAAACAGTTGTTGTCAGTATCATATTACTCATGTGGGCATTTAAAATGATGTTTTTTGTTGTTTAGTTTTTGTGAATTTCTGTAAATAGAAGTTTAGGGAAGTTTTTAGATCTCGCTATTTTTCTTTACTGTTCTACGTGTCTATCTGCAAAATAAAGATACATTGATAACATACATTTGTGCAAAGTTTCATTTAACGGCATTTTGCCGTTATTGAGATTTTGATAATTTTATTTTAATCGATGAACATGATTGGGAGGAGTGCGGTAAGCCCTAAAGTTTATGAAACAGGCTACGTTGTCAACATAACTACTACTTTCATTCTCAAATATAATTATATTAGTAAAAATCAAGAATAGGGAGTGACATGTGTATTTGTTGTTTTTAAAACCAGCAAATACTTGACAATGTACTGAACTGATGGTGCGAGAGTGGCACTGTAGTGTTGTCTCTGAATTCCGAAATGCATGAGTTTTAAATCAAAATGAAGAAGTACATTTTCATAATGCGCCTTACTATCGTTTTTCCAACTAATAGCAAAAGTTAATTCACAAGAAGTCGATTAACAGAACCTGTGTGGTGCTGATAACCAGGTACATTCGCGAACCACGAAGCCTCTATTAGGAGCTAAAGTACCGCACCTTAATATCTTGTATTATAAAAGCTTGATATACACGGAAGTACAATTCTCCAACAAAAGAGTTTTGCAACAATCTCAGCAAAATAACACGATGTGTGGTCATGTGTCGAAACTAAATTTTACTTTTGGTAAGCAAACTTTTTGTCACGCATAATGGGTTTGGATGTTGTTACGAAACCTTAGTGTAATAGGTTTTATAGGGTCATTTTCTTCTAATAAAACTGATAATAATACATGGTTAAAAATCAATTGCCGCTGAAAGTATCAGATTACAATATTTCCATTCACTCGACATGCATCAACTAAAAAAAGAAAACTCAACTGAATGATCTGAGTGTTCAAAAGCATTAGGTATTGCTGTAAATTTGTGTGCTATAACACTAGATTTGTTCGGAAACTCTAATGAAAATTTAAAATCGGAAGGGCTGGAAGCTTTAAAATACAGTTTGCCTTAGAAGGAAGAAATCGCCATTCTCCGTGTGTGTGAGGTGTTTAGTGTCTAAAGCGTGACGTTTGCCCTCTGAATCAAGGACATGCGCAGTGAAGCAGTCAAATCTGGTTCCCAATATATACTGAAGCAGATGATTTCACCATTTTGTTAAAAGGGGAATAAGATGGCTCTCAATTCAATTTGTACCAAGAGAACCATTTCTTGAAGTAATCCCCGATAACAACAGACCAAATTATACATATTCAAAGGCAAACCGGTTTCAACACCTACATTGTATTAGGATTTTATAGTATGTATCACTAAAAAGATGTTTCTTTTCCACGAAATTAGACAAATATTATGAAAGGGGCCGGTTCGAAAGACTGTACTAACTAATGAAAGCTGATGTCAGGCAATATGACACAAGTGTATTAAATTATACAAGTCAAACGGCATTTCTGCTCAAGGTTATAAAGCTGAGCATGGAAACCAATCTGAAATCTCAAGGACCTGATTGAGATTTGAGACTAGTTTCCAATCTCAGTTTAATAACCTTCAGCCCTGGTATTCTAAGAAAACAAATCTGTGAATAGGAACCACCTTTCTGTCTGTTAGACTGACCTTCTCAGACATTAACCGTCTGTATATATGTATGAACTGGAACTTTCAGATTGTCTACTCTGATGAAACCTCAAACAGTAAAGAATTTACTACTCGGAAGTAAGTTTCCTAAATAATTAGACCTGTGTCTTTAGACAGGTGCAGCTGTTTTGAAGCAACAAGAAGGCTGTTTAAATCGAAAGTAAATTTCTGATTTACATGTTTTACATAGTTTGATATCTCCAGAAGAACATTATTGTCAAACATGTTGGTGTACACTGACCATTAGCACTGAACAAGATCATTTACATAACCATTAAACTTTATTTGTTTCACGGTGAAAAGATAACAGTACTAAATAAATATTTATGCAATTCCAACTTTCCTGTTAATTAACATGACCATTCGTTTACGTTATAATGTTAGCATTTCTAAAACCATGGAGAATTATTCCAGAAATTGTGTTTATTATCATAATGGACTAAATTATTGGTATGCTCGTATTTGTTTGCATATAATATGTATACAGCGTTTGTCCACTACTTCGCATACATTTTTATTTGATTGGTGTTATCGTCCGTAATGTAATGCACATAATACGTTAAAAGTTTGCAAATAATATTTTGCGAGTAAAAATATAGCAATAAATGAGTACTCAAAATAAAATATGCATATTAGGAATTGCCGCGTACAGTAGACAGAGCCTCCCCACACAGCCAAAAAGAAGAGAGGAGAAGAGAGCATGGTTATACAATGATCAGTTTCAAAATAGACGCCACAAACAATCAACGAATGTGAGAACCCGAAGGGTTACCTCCTCGGAACGGTCAATGGCAAAACTATTTGCCACTGGGTGTTAAATCGAGGTTCTAAGGTGCACCAACCTCACACTTGCCGAAACAGGTTCTCGTATGAAAAAACAAGTACAAGTTGTCTTGGTAAAATAACACCAACCCACACATCAACTAGACAATGTTGCACGCAAAAGCACATAAACATATAAAACATAAGAAACTAATAGCATATGAATAAAAGTAAAATTTCGGGTACGCAATGCATTTCGCTACATTTATTAAGGGCCATCTACACTTATCATTGCACGTTCATCTATAATAAAGAAAATTTAATGGTAAAGGTTAGGGTTAATAGTCTGGAATTACTGAACGTATTCAACCGCTTTTCACATTTACCCCCCCCCCCCCCACCCGATAACTTGATTTACAAAATCTAAACAATTCAAAACAACATTTTAAATACCCGCATGAGTAGTTCTGACAACATTATGTTGTGTCCTGTTGACTTCGATATAAAACAATGTGAGATATTTGTAAAATTGTGTAAACTAGCGATAAAGAATTGACGAGGTATATGTTGAAAAACTTGCGAGTTGATTTTTGTTTCAAATGTCAAATGTATGATGCTCAACCTCTTATTTAGGATTGCAAGAATGATTATGCTTTGTTGGTGAAGAAACTCCAACCTTCGCTACTCTATAATAATGAAACAACAAAAAGGGAATTAATTTTACAAAAATGAACAAAATGAAGCGTTGAAGATTACGAATAAAATACGTGTCTGTCCTTTGAACTCAATTTTGTTAACAGCCAAGTACCATATATATCAATGTAAAATGAAATCGTCTGCACCTGTGATTGAAGTTTTTAAAAAACAAATATCATCATTAATAAAAGTTCAGAAGTTCAATGCACAAAAACATTTAAAATGAATTACTTCGATACAGTATGGCAACGGTACACAGCTCTTCTATAGAGGCCTTACAGGCGTGGTGTTCCCCTTCCCACAGTTTTGCTCAGGTTAGTCTAAGGATGTTTTTGTTGTTTGTTTGTTTTTCTTTTGGTTTTGTTTTGGCTGTGTGTGAGAGTGTGTGTTTGTTGTGGTTGAAAGGTTCCAAACTTTCCTAAAATTATTAGTTCAAATATGGTTAAAAAACTCCAGGGAACCGGTTCACATAAAAACATCCACAAGGTGTCCTTATTTTTTCTCTCCTTTTTTTTCCAAGTTTACCAACATAAAGTTAGTCATAAACATTCCATTCAAATTAGCCACAGACAAAAATGCAATTTAAAGCAACCAAAACTATAATATTTTGTTATAAAACTTCCCGTTTCACGGCATTCAAGTAAAGAAAAAATAATCTATCTTTTTAAATAAATTTGCTCTCTGACATTTGCATGTAATGATTTATAATGTCAGTCTGTTCATACATTACTTTTGACAATGATGCAGTGGCTTTATATGTATTTATATTTATTTATATTAATGTTGACTTGTTTTTTCCCTAAAATTGGTATATTGTAAAAGACAATTCAATTTAAGTAATTATGTTTGACTAATGTATAATGATTTTTATGTTTGTGGTATGTTGTGTATGTGCATATATATATATATATATATATATGTATGTTGGAAATAGAAATCAAAGTTAAAAAAAAATACGTGTCTGTCAGATCTGCAGCAATAAAATTATTAACCTGCCAAGAAAATATTCCTACATATTCCTACATTAAATGAGTAGATTTAACTTTGACACAGACAAATCGATTTCTAAGAAAGTTAAGTGCAGGCTTTATTGTGTCAAAATGTTTCCACGTGTTGAAAAAGGTTGATCACGATTTTTAAATCGAAGGGGCTCAGTTTTATGGGCAGTCTGCTTTAGACGTATATAACCGCCTTTAAGCACATAGTTACGAGCACGTGTAAACGATGCTGATCGAGGTGATCAAAGAATTATATAGATATTTTTAACTTAAATGTTGTCTAGCCATCACGCTTGCACGACAGCTAAAATGGAATTGTGTGTCTCATAGCATGCGATCGTGTATTTGTTTTTAAATTGTTTGCATCGATGTACGAGATTAGTTCTTAATAGCTTTTACCACGAGTTATTGGCGTCTGATAACTCAAACTAAAGACATCCTTCTTTTTTTCTTGCATGCAAGAAAAATGATTATGAAATAGACATTCGATGAAGATAGAAACATATGTTACCTCAGGTGAACTGTTTCAGCGGAAACTCGGCAAAGCCTCTTACACACCAAACAGTTCACCCTCGGTGACAGATTTTGCCATCTTCACCCCACACTCATGCAAAATACCGTTTCCTATTAAAACAAATTGTCGGCCAAAGCTATAGGCCTACGTGTACCAGTAATGCCAACAGGTACGTGGTTATACCACGCGACTTATCATGTTTGCAACAGTTAATAAATTATGTTGTGATTGGTCATGTGTAGACTTTATTGGCAGATTGGTCTGCACTACCACCTTAAAAAATTTTACTGGGTCAATGTATAACCAGAGATGTTGTAATCATAAGCCATTTTAGAAAAGTAATATCTGTATATGTAAGGGATTTGAATGAAAAAAATACCATCGTATATATCATATCGAATAAACATGATGTAGCAAGTATTTTTCAGACTTCTTAATGCTGTTTCAATACGCACTTGGTGATACGGGTAGACGTGAAGTCTTATAAACGTCGCCATTTCTGCAAATTGACATCTTTTGATTAGGTTACATATATCGTTCAAGGGCTCATATTATCTGTGAAAATTACAGTTTTCAAAGATCAGTATATGTAAGAAGTGTACACCAAGTGCAACAAAGTAATCAGAAACCTCTAAGTGTCTCTTGTAAATGCCATATGTTAATAATAAACAAAAAATCTTGAGAAAAGTATGACGATTTCATTTTACAAATATCTTCTTTGTTTCATTTATGTTGTTGACAATGAGTGTTTGGTTTGTTTCTAAAGGATTACAAATGACAAATTTGAAAAAAACAACAACAACATATTATTTACAATAGTTACTGTTTTTGGATCAGGGAGTGCAACAGTGTTTAATTAAAACATGTCTTCCTCTAAACCACAAAGCAAACGATTGCGTGATAACCCATGTTCAATGCAAAGCTTCGAAGCAGCTCTCTCTGACAAAGCGATAAGCACCACCAAGAAGCTTATACCAGAGATGGTCACTACTTAGAAATGTATCCTAGCGTACTGGGATATCAATACAATTGTATCACAGAACACATTACAGTACTCTATATAGTCATTCTATTTATCCCGTTAGGAGTCTGTTGTCTCAAGGCAGCAACAGTGTGTTGTAAGAATACGCAAATTGAACGATTATTTTTCGTTCACTATGTAGACTGGTGCCAATATAAAATAAAAAGTGAAATAAAATATATCATAAACATGTAAAACACAAGCATCTTATAGGATTTCAAACATGAACTCATTGACATAACCGAGACCAGAGACCATTGAGTCAAATAAGCATGAACACGACGACAGGAATAAAAGAAACATATAGACAGATTGTATTCTGTATCGAAAAGGGGGAATTTTTCTGGGTGTACCTAAGCACTCATTGAACACTTTTGAATTTTTAGTGTATTTTAAAAGACCGCAAAAACGTAATAATAGGAATAAGCATGAAAACTATGAATCTCATAAAAGTATTCCATGCAATGGATTCAAAACAACTCACTGTGAATCGAACATCCAAGCTGTTAATTTCAATACGAAAATAGCAGATAAAATTTTTAGAGTACATAAGAAAAAATAGCAAACTCTCTTACATCATATTGATTAGGCAGAATGTGTGGGTTCTATAACGAAAGTACTCTGCGCAAGGTGTTCCAGTCAAATCTGGCATTGTAGGAGCACATTTATCTTTGAGCACATTTGTCTTGGAGCACATTTGTCTCAAGAGGTGTGACCGATGTGCTCTTAAACATTTATATTTGCGACAAAATGGAAATGCGACAGATGTGTTGAACACACCAAAGAAAGGACACTGAAGCACCTCTATCATACATTCAATCGAAAAAATGTTTCTGCTTGGTATATTGTGACTTTTCGAAAAAGCGCATCTCTCTTTTTGCAAAAACGTATTTTCCCAATTCTTCAATAACAAAATAAAACTCTTTCAATAAGTTCATTTCACAAACAGTAATTGACAAAACAAAGATTGACATATCTTGAAAGTAGCAGATAGTGGAATGTGTCCAAGCGAGACAACTTTTTGTTTATATAATGCCTTTCAATGAAAATTTGAACAAATGAATGTTAATGTTGTTTAGTTTGATAATTTTCTTTTTAATCGATGGTCGAACAAGGAGGAGTGTAGTGGATCGTTAAGAGCACTCAAAATTTCATAAATGTAACTGATTTTTCATTATTGTCATTGTAGATTTTCATAAGTAGATACTCTACTGAGAGCTATGTAACCCATTCCTCCTTGTAATATCGTTTTCCCGATATCAACAGCAGCTGAAGATAATGTTAGACCTTGCACTTTGTGAACAGTTACACCAACATTTAATTTTCATGAAGGAGTTACCTGGAAGTTAAAAATTATCATAGCACTAACCACATTACAATGAATTTGCTCAATATAAACTCAACAGTACCTTTCAAAATTGTCCTACCACGTACATGGCAATTTCTTTGGTACTTTCAGGATGAAAATCTATACTAACTTTTTATATTCAGACTCAGCATCTTGATCCCGTAAACCAGGGGGCTGGGGGATTGGAGGGGGGTGTGTGTGAGTCACACTGCAATAACACCTCAAACCAAATTATTCTGAACAACAGAAAAAGACCTACAGAAATGGTTATACAATCAATATTTACTTTATGGATACGAAATCACCTTCTTCTTGTAAAACGGAAACCCACTAGAACCGTCAATTTCAACATCAGAAACATTTGTAAACAAAGAACCATCATATATAGGTCACATTCATGCGCCAAAATCAAGTCACAGGATCGCCAATATTCGTAAACAAAACACAAACTTTAATATCTGCCAAGAATAACTATCTGAACAATGTCTCTTACTACATGTACACTCTTTCTATAACTGCTTACAACAATAAACTTTCAATTCGCATACATTTTTATTAAAAGAAAACACCAACTCATCGATCTATTTATATAATCTTTATATATCTATACTCTATATATAGATCTATTTATATACTCAATTATTAATAGCTTGAGCTGGTACTTAACGTTCGCTAACGCTTAAAAGAAAACACAAAACTCATCGATCTCTTTTTTAACCTGGCGCACATTCCCGATCAACAGTGATCTAGAAAACGAAACTATCTAGTAGATGTAGATAACAAAACTTACCGCAAACAATCCTATATGACTATATCCACTCGCACTACCTAATCATGTATACATGCTTTGCGATCTGAACGCCATCTTGAAAAAAGGGGTCAGTTCAAAGTTATCACGGGAAATCACAACAATCAATTATCTGACTAAACCTACATGGAATTGCATCTTGGTCATGTAAATATTTTGTTTATATATAAACATAAAACTTTTGCATACATAACCTGCGACATAATTTAACAATAAAAGTCCATATAATCAAGCAACATAAAAATACGTTGACACCTTCCTTCTTACTAATCGAATTTCCTTGGGTAATACCGTACCGTTGTACATACAACATGGTTCCCGTTCAGTACTCAACGATCTATACATAAAGCCGGGCCACATGGTACTCAACGTTCGCTATAAACCTCTATTTAAAGCCGGGCCAATCGCCGGAATAGTTGTACAGTAATAAAGGTCATCAAGTAATAGTTACATAGTAATAATATATTATGACCCATAATTCGTCCAGAAAATGTTCTGTTCACAAATGCTTATATGAAACATATAGGGAAAAAACTGTGTTCTTATTCCTACCGGCTTTGAGTCCGGGCAACTTGGTAGGGTCTAAAATTTACCATATTACACGAGTTGACTACATAGATCTTAGACTCTTACAGAAGAAGTGAACATAGATGACCGGCCTAGTGTCGTGGATGTAAGTGAATGTATATTCTTATATTATTTGTTAACATGTGTGATGAACATTTATTTGAATGTATTGATTGATGATAACATGTTATTTCGCAATTTAAAAAAACGACATCTAAGATTTCTTTATATTTTTATTTATTTTACCTGTACATAACAACAATAACATATTACTACATGAAGCGACATATAACGACATTGACGATTTGCGAAAGTATCAACAACCAAAGAAACAAATAAAAATGCGATGCTACGAAATATGCGATTTTACGAACAATAGGCATGGTCCTATGCTTATTTCGAATGGACTGTACATTGTTTGTTTAAGCTACATGGACAAAAGCAACAAAACCTGAACGTTCTAAAGCAGTGCTCAATGAACCATGTTTCATTTAAGCATTTTTGTAATAAATTATGTCTGGCCAATTCTTTAGATTTAAAGACATATATAATGACAGAAAGCAGATATGCTGTTAAAAAAAGACTACACAAAAAGAGAAATAGAAGTGACTTTACATATGTGAGGAAAATTATTTTATCATATAGCTTTGTAAGGGTCTAAGTGCTTATTCTTTTTGGTGAATTTAATGCTTTGTGTTAAATTAGTGTGGTTGAACTGGTAAGTCCGAGGACTTCCGTCGGAAGGTATAAAAGCAATTACCGTTCATTGATACAGGGCAGTCTGTCGCCGAGTGTCGAGGTATTCACATCGTTGAGATTCAACATTTTGGTCTGCATTAAAGGTCCAATTTAGTACATCTCTGTACAAGGGCATATTGACCGGGTTGTTTCGTTCAACATGTATGATGTGAATAGTACTGTTTGAAGCTAGGGTAGATAGGGTTTTGAGATAATTGCTGGAAACACATGCGTCTGAAACACTTGTGTCCCTAAGGCAGCTTCAGAGTAGGTGATGAGGATAGGGTTTCTAGATAGTGCCTTCAGACAATTGCTGGAAACACATGCGTCTGAGACACTTCTGTCCCTTAGGTAGCTTCAGAATAGGAGTTGAGAATTAAGAGTAGATGTTGAGCATAGGGTATTTAGATAGTGTCCTCAGACAATTGCTGGAAACACATGCGTCTGAAACACTTGTGTCCCTAAGGTAGCTTCAGAGTAGGTGATGAGGATAGGGTTTCTAGATAGTGCCTTCAGACAATTGCTGGAAACACATGCGTCTGAGACACTTCTGTCCCTTAGGTAGCTTCAGAATAGGTGCTGAGGATAGGTTTCAGGTTAGACAGTGTTCTCGGACTATTGCTGACGAAGAGGTTCTCGCATATCGGATATCACATAAGTCTGAGACACTATTGTTCAGCAGCGTTTTATTGTTGAGGGTATGTTTGAAGGCGTTTTGCTTGAGGTTTTGTTTAGATGTGATTTGTTGACTTTGTTGAGCAGAATTTGAAAGTTTTAGTTGCTCAGGTTTGCTTGATGTAAGTGTGTTATTGTTTGAGGATCTGTTGAAAGTAGTTCGAAACATCATTGTGTTCCATATAGTTTTATTGCTCAGCATATGCGCCGAGATCGTGCTTGAAGTTCGTGCGTGATTGTTTTGTTTCGGACTGTGATTTTTGTTTGGGTGAGTGGTTGAAACTTTAGCATCAGTTATTTTTGTCCAGGAGGTTCATTGCCCTGGGAATATAGTTATATGTTCAGCTGATTCTAATCTTGATTATTGTGTTTCACCCCAATCATTTCAGAAATTATTATAATCATTTTGAAGCAAAGTAGCTTAGAAAAATTCATTATACGAGGGGTGTTCGGGAAGTTTAAGGACTTTTGCTATATATTTGTTATTTATGGTGCATTTGTCTCCATATTTCACAAAAATATATTTCAATATATGCTTTATGTTAAATATCACGCTCATTAGCAAAAATGTGTAAATCCCGCTTACAACTCGTGTCTATAGTAACCGCATAACGCATACCCGGAGCACTCCGTTTTTTTTGTTATTATATTTATGCTATCAACATATTTAATTGCTCGTACATTACTTGAAATACAGTCGATAATTTCGAAAAAAAACACGCACGAGCGTCATATACAACGTCAACATCATTTCCTGCAATTTTTACGCGCATATCATCAGAATTGTTTGAATGTCAACGCTTCTAGCACAACAAGGATTTTGCAATTCAAGAAAAAAATGACGTCAATTGGCGACGTTGAAGTCAGGGCGATAATTAAGTTTTGTGTCGGGATTGAAAAGACGCCCACGGAGACCTATAAAATGATCCAGGCATCAAGTACAACGAAGAAATGTTGCAGATCTCTTGTATTTAGATGGCACGACATGTTCCGCAACGGAAGGGAGTCGATAGAGGACGACAAGCGATGCGGCCGACCATCCGTGGTAAAAAGTGGCGTTAAAGACAAGGTTCGGCAGCTGTTAAACGAAGATCGACGACGCACAGATCGGGAAATGTCTTCAGAACTCGGAGTTTCAGTGTCCACCGTCCATGACTGCCTTAAAGAAGACAACATGTCAAAAGTTAGTGCGAGGTGGGTTCCGAGACTACTCAAGAATGATGAGCGCGAATGCAGATTACGCTGTTCCCACGAGTTCGTCCAACGCGTTGAAAGAGAGGGGGTTGCATTCCTAGATAGAATTATAACGACAGACGAAACATGGCTTTTTCACTTTGACCCGGAATCGAAGCAGGAATCGTCCATCTGGAAAACTCCCAGAAGTCCTCCACCAAAGAAAGCACGTGTGCAGAAAAGCGGCGGGAAACACATGTTTGTGTTTTTCATGGACAGGCGGGGAATGCTACTGCAGCACCGAATCCCGGAAGGACAGACAGTTACCGCGGATTATTACTCAAAGGTAATATATAAAATTTATTATTTTTTTGAAAAATATAATATTTTTATAAATATATATATATGATAAAACATTTTTTCGCCATGATGATTTATACTTTATACGCTATTCATAGAAATCGTAAAATTGTCTAATTTCAGGTTCTACGGCGCGATCTCGTCCAGGCTATAAGGAAGAAGCGCCCCGGGATGGACCTCGACCGAGTAATACTACATCAGGACAACGCCCCCGGTCACCGTGCTCAGTCTACTCAGTTAGAAATCAGCCCCCTGGGATTCGAGACGCTGGAACATCCGCCCTACAGCCCGGACCTCGCGCCCATGGATTTCCGCGTTTTTCCGGAAATCAAAGCCCAGCTGCGCGGCAAACGTTTTGATTCCGGAATGGATCTTCAAATCGAAACACAGAGAATAGTTTCGACATTCAACACTGCCTGGTATGAAGACACATACGACAAATGGGTCAATCGACAAAGAAAGTGCATCGCGGTTAACGGCGATTACGTTGAAAAATGAGCCAATATGACGTTTTATGAATGATAACGTTAACATTTTAGCACCGATATGACGTTGGCGTGCTCCGGGTATGCTTTGGTGTATGTTTTTTTTTTTTTTGTAATTTACTTACTGTTTTATGTACATTTTTGTAATTTTTACAGCTGGCTGTAAAAGAATTAAATTTTGTAACTGTGTTTTTCTTATCTTTAAATTCATATTATTGAAAGACTCTCACGTCAAGTAAACGGGGGTAAAACAAACTAAATCACTGTCAGGTTTCTATAATCTATTAACGTATCGCTCTTCCCATAATAGTTCTATATTTCGCCAAATAATAAAAAGTGCCAATGAAGTATAAATTTTGAAGTGCGCCGGCTCTCTCACTGCGTGGACAGTTGCTCAAATATCATAGACTAGTGCTTATCAAAATATTTAATCTTCATATAAAATATTAAGCACAAAAATTAGTGTCCTTACCAAAGTTGGATTTACTTTAGGATCTGTTATTTTACGCTTTGTTTATGTTTAAATTTGGCGCGTCTGCAACTGTCGACGAAATGAGGCTAGCGCCAAATATATACCCTACCGGGCTGTTTAGGAATTAGGAATCTCTCTAGCAGCCAATCAAATAAGTCGTTACATTCGGCTGACCAGTCTGACGTGGCTAGGAAAGAAGTTCCTAAAACGGCTGCAGCGCGGTTTGACAAAGTCAAATACATAATATGCATGTGATAATAATATAACATACAACAATTTCATAACACAACAATCAGCTGGATACTCTAGCATTAATAACATGTGGACTTATGGCAATTAAAGGTGTTTTACAGTAGTTAGAAGTGAATTTCGGCAGTGTACATTTCCTAACTTTATTACGCGGTGCAGCGACAAAATAATCACGCCAACTTGTGCTTTTATCGAGACATTATGTGAACATTGGATTTAAATAGCGCAGAAACTAACAAAGTTATACACTTTCAACACATCTAAATTAATGTTACAGCATAGTAAGTTCTAGAAGGAAAAATCGCTGCTTGTTTCTACAGACGCTGTACTAAACAATATGGCGGCCTCCATGAAAAATCCTAAAATGTCACTGCTGCTGAAAATCATGAACAAGATTAACTTTTACAATAATAATTCTGAGTGTATGATAGAATCAGCATGAAATGAAATGAAATTTATGGATTAACGTCCGTTCTAGAGACAAATCTTCAACAGGTAGGCATAAATATCATATGAATGTACTTTCATGACTTTTACAAATGTAAATAATGCACACATAAATTAATGTATAAGTGAGTCAGTTGATAAAACAACACTTCTGTGAATCACTCCACACATGTCATAAACAGGCATAGGTTAATATTACCATATTGTCAGTTTAACTTATTAATGTATATATGTATGAGTATTTCAACTTTGAAATGAACATGTCTGTTGCTAGAACAGAATTGGATGCACGGGGATTATTCTGCCCCTTAACACAGTGTCATCCAAACATTTGCTACAATTCTCCCTACCTTAAAGACAAATACTTCTCCTGAAGTATAGGAAACTCTTCAATGATTTTTTTTAGTTCCTGAGTAAATTTAATTTTATAATAAAATATGTTATAATCCCTAGACTAATATTCATTATAAGAGCCTTAGTGGCACATGTGTCAATTTTTTAATTAAATCTTCATGGCTGCCATCCGTCCTCATTGAAAAGCATGACAAGAGATCCATTTGTTCTTGGAGGTTTGAAGTATCCCTGCCCGAAGCAATGGCCGCCACAACTTCATAATTGTAAATCCTGGCCTTGGCCTTTGGATCAGCCTTATACTGGCCACTGCCTGGTAACACCAGAAAATTAAACTCTTGGACCAGTTGTAACCTGTCCTTGAATAGGGTAGCCCCTTCTGATTGTAACACCGTCATGGCGGAATACTCGACCGCCATTGATCTTTGGTCCCTGGTGAGGAGTTGCCATCCCTTTGGTGGCCAGCGCAGGTTCTGGCATAGCGGAATGCTCTCTTCCGGCACCACAGACCAGTCTCTGCGACCTGGCGGCAGTAGAGGCATACAGCCCCTCGTGAGGAGTGTTTTCGCCCTCTGTCTAACTACATCTGGACTCAAGGTCGGAGTCGGCTTATATGGCTTGCAGGGCTGGAAAAGGCCAACCGAGGAGGGCTCATACAAAGTGTCAGCTGAGGAGTGAACTGTTTTTGATTTCTTCTCCTGAAGGCTGAATGGACCTTTGGCACCTCAGTGCCTGATTGGGAATCTATAACTGCCCTGGACACGGCTGCCTTAGAAAGATCTGGCGTTGTCAAAACCAGAGGTGGTGGACTAGATACCACACTGGTGCAGAGTCCCTCTGCCACACTGGGTTGGGTGTCAAGAGGTGATGGATCCGGTTCGTCGTCAGCACGACTATCACCCTCCGTTACAATTGGATGGCTAACCGCTGATGGGGAGGTTTGTTTGTTGGTTGAATCTGGCAAGGGAAGGGCAGTGCTGTCAGACACAGTGTCTGACTCCCGAGGGCTGTTAGAGACGGGTTGAGTTACTTCATTGCTCTCAGTATTAACTACTGCGCCTTGTGGTAAAGGTTCCTCTGCATCCTCAAACTGGTTTGCATCCTGCTCAAGCTCCTCCAAGTGGATTGGGGTTGGGGAGCGGATAGAGCTCGGGGATGGTGGTGGGGATACGGTAACCCCACACAACTTCATGAGCTCCCCGAGTACGTCTTGTCCACTCGTAGGGAGGGAGGGGCTGGTTGCAGGGGCATCACTCCCTACAACTTGATCGTCAAGTCTCTGTACCTTAGGAGTGAATGTTGGTTGTGGCTTCCTCAGCACGATGGACACGTACTCTTCCTTAATGCCCAACAGAGCAGCGCTCTCTGCTTTAATTTCCTGGTTATGGAAGACCTTCCAGGACCCATTAGGGATCCTGAAGAGTTGTGGTAGGGCTTTCTGCCTCCTGGTAAGATTGTCCATCCCCCGGAAGTCTTCACAGATCGTAAGGTTTACCTTTACCATAATGTAATCATCGCCCAGGCTGAAATGTGCCTTGATCTCTCTAGGAGAGATCAAAACGTCTAACAACTCCAGGGAGTTGGCTGGTCTCTTTAGGTTGGGAGTGGACGGCGCTTTGCCGAGTTCCCAACCTGCTCTCCAGCTGCCAGAATCTTCTGACCGTCTACTGAGCCATTGCTCCACCAGACCCCGAGCAAAAACCGCGGTAGGGTGGTCAAAGTCCTCCGGTTTATGGTCCTTGATGTACTCAGCAGGGTCAACTGCAAAGTAAAACGCCGACCGAGTAGCGAAGAGGTCCTTTGGCCCTTGCTGGAGCTCCTTCAGGTGTTTCCCTTTTACGTGAAACCGAAGGTCACCAACGCGACAAAACTCCCGCCGCTCGTGCGTGCAGTACGGACAAATGACCCTAACGATATCGTGCTTCGCTGACTTCTTGTGGTTTGCGAGATCAGCTCTGGCGAGGAACGTGGAAGGGCACTGGGCACACTTGAAGGTACCAAGTGTGGATCTGACTCCGCTGGCAGCCATTCTAAAATGAATAATCCATTTTGTTAACTAATGGATTTTTAAATATATTTGTGAGTTCATACCCACCATGTATAGATTTAAATTATAAACGTTGGAGATAACTGTAACAGGTCATGGTCTCTTGCATCATCTGCGACAGAAGACACACTGCAGAGGAGTAAATCGCTGGTGAGTGATCAGTTCACCTTCATTACCCGGTAGAGAGCTCTCCATTTCTCGGTTAAATGCACCCTTTTAGATGGACCAGCCATCGACAATGCCATGAACGATGCAAGTAGAACCTTCTACCATGACCTATGACAAAGAAACTTTGGAAGCCACCGAGCACGACGAACAAAATATTGCAGACTCAGTTTGTTTCGGCCTGATTATAGACAGCCATGGAGATGCATCATTCTGTCTTTACCGCCTAGCCCCAAATCAAGAGCTGCTCAGATATATGTATCGTGCTCAACAGCCTTCAACGATGACAAATAATAACGATACTGATTTCATACTGTTTTAATCATTCTTGATTAACTGCTGTTGTTTTTGTTTTGTTTTCAGCCACGCAGGTAGTTGAGAGCCAGTGTACTTCATGAGCCTGTCAATATGTATCGGCAAAGCCTTTACTTTGGCCGAACGCTTGACTAAATATACTAAGTCGTCAATTTTTGAAGTAATGAGACAAGGTCCTTTCCATCTGGGGGATAATTTGCTACAGATGCCAGGCCGTCTGGTGGGATCATGCACCCAAACAAGATCGCCAATCATGAACAACCTTCGCCTAGCATGTAGATCATAATGCCGCTTCCGGTATTCAGTCTTGGTTTTAAGAATTTCGCGGGCCTTGCCATGTATTAAAGCAAGCTGCTGACGCAGCTCTAAGACATAATCTTCCGGGGAATCAGTGAGATTTGTTGGTATCGCATCAGTTGGAGGGAGCCCAATACATGCTTGTATTGGAAGAATGACATCGCGACCAAATACCATTTTGTTTGGTGTTTGACCGGTACTCGAATTAATAGAAGACCGGTAGGCTAGCATCACTTGGGGAAGATATGTGTCCCATGAGCCCTGGTTTTCTGCACAGTACATAGTCAGCATTGTGGCAAGGGTTCTATTGAATCTTTCAACAAGGCCGTTTGATTGCGGATGGAGGGGTGTACTTTTTGTGTGATGTATTTGCAAGAGATCGCACATATCACTGAAGAGCTTTGAAGTAAAGTTACGACCTTGATCGGAATGTATTACCATTGGAACACCGAACCGTGAAACATAATGATCAACAAACGCTTTTGCAATTGTACCTGCCTCTTGGTTGGGAAGGGGGACTGCTTCTGTCCATCGCGTGAAACAGTCACAGATGACAAGTATGTAAGAGTTACCATCTTTGGTCTTTGGCAACGGACCAAAAATATCAACAGCGCATCGTTCCAGTGGCTCTGATGTGGAAGAAGAGCCAAGAGGGGATCTAGCAGGTTTTACTGTCTTCCTGGCAGCACATTGCGAGCAATGCAAACAATAGGATTGGATGTCATCCTTCATACCTGACCAATAGAAAGTTTGTCGGACCTTCTCATATTTATTAAAATACAGCAAAAGTCCTTAAACTTCCCGAACACCCCTCGTATTGTTTAACCAAAATACATTGCTCAGACATACAAATCATTTTCGAGAAAAATTATATATCTAAGCTGAGACAAATAGTCTGAGTGCCTTCCGCTCGAGGCACGTTACACATATACCATTCATATTTTCTAAAATTGCATTGATCAGTCTACACATTTTTTCGGGGGACGGATGGGGTGGCGTTTTAGTATTTTAATAATTATGAATTTAAATGTTTTGGATAGAATAACGCCAAACACAATGAATTTTGAAATATAAATAAATTATTCTGGCTGCATGCTTGCGCTCAATCTGTGCCTTGGCGGCGAAGTATGTAATGCACCAATGAACTGGCAATGAACTCGGTTTCAATCAAACCGAGCTTGCAATTATTTGATTGTTCGTTTTCAATGACTTTCAAAGTTCCTTTTTCATCTATTAAAAGATTCATTCAGACATAAAGGTTTTAAAAGTTTTAAATTTTGAATGAAACGAAAAGCAGAACTAGACGGTTGTAGGTGTTATTTACCTCAATGAAAAATATCTCTCCATTAAACCAGTTTGAATAAGTACACTACACTTTAACACAGACCAAACGATTGATAAGAAAGTTAAAAGTAGGCTTTTATGGTGTTACAATGTTTCCACAAGTTAACAAAGGTCGAACACGATTTTTAAATCGAAGGCTTGTTTTTATGGGCAGTCTGCTCTAGACGCATATAACCTTTGAGCACATAGTTACATTTTACGAGAATGGAAAAATAGCAAGTGTAAACGATGCTGATCGAGGTGATCAAAGAATTATATACTAGATTTTTTAAACTTAAATGCTGTCTATCCATCCCGCCTGCACGAAAACTAAAATGGAATTGTGTGTCTCATAGCATGCGATTGTGTATTTGTTTTTAAATTTGTTGCATCAATTTACGAGATTAGTTGTTAATAGCTTTTACCACGAGTTCTTGGCGTCTGATAACTCGAACTAAGGGCATCCTTCTTTTTTTTCTGGCATGCAAGTAAAATGGTATTTGACATTCGGTGAAGATAGAAACATATGTTACCTCAGGTGAACTGTTTCGGCGGGAACTCGGCAAAGCCTCGAACTCACCAAATAGTTCACCCTCGGTGACAGAATTTGCCATCTCCACCTCATACTCAAGCAAGATACTAATACAGTTTCCCAAAACAAATTCCTCTAAACCACAAAGCAAACGATAGCGTAATTACCCATGTTCAATGCAAAGCTTCGAAGCAGCTCCCACTGACAAAGCGATAAGCACCATCCATAAGCTTATACCAGAGATGGTCACTACTTAGAAATGAATCATAGCGTATTGGGATATCAATACAATTGTATCACAGAACACATTACAGTACTCTATAAAGTCATTCTATTTATCCCGTAGTAGTCTGTTGTCTCAAGGCAGCAACAGTGTGTTGTAAGAATATGCAAATTGGACGATTATTTTTCGTTCACCATGTAGACTGGTGCCACTATAAAATAAAAAGTGAAATAAATATATCATTAACATATAAAAAACAAGAATCTTATAGCATTTCAAACAAAATAGCGGGTGCATGTACTCATTGACCTAACCGAGACCAGAGACCCTGGAGTCAAATAAGCAAGACCACGATGAATAAAAGAAACAGATAGACAGATTGTATTCTGTATCGAAAAGGAGGGATTTTTTCTGGGTGTATCTAAGCACTTGTTGAACACTTTTGAATTTTAGTGTATTTTAAAAGACCACAAAAACGTATAAGAGGAATTATGCATGAAAGCAATGAAACTTATAACAGTGTTCCATGTAAACTCTCTTACATCATACTGATCAGGCAGAATGCGTGGGCTCTAGTTATATCAAAAAGTACTCTACGCAAGGTGTTCCAGTCAAATATGGCTTGTAGGTGCACATTTATCTTTGAGCACATTTGTCTTGGAGCAACATTTGTCTCATGAGGTGTTACCGATGTGCTCTTAAACATTTATATTTTGGACAAAATAGAAATGAGACATTTGTGTTGAACACACCAAAGAAAGGACAGTGAAGCACCTCTGTCATACATTCTATCGAAAAAATGTTTCTGCTTGGTATATTGTGACTTTCCGAAAAAGCACATCTCTCTTTTTGCGAAAAAGTATTTTCCCAATTCTTCAAAAACAAAAACAACCCATCCAATAAGTTTACATGCAGTAATAAGTAAAACAAAGATTGACATAACTTGAAAGTAGCAGATAGTGGAATGTGTCCAAGCGAGACAGCTTTTTGTTTATATATATTGCCTCCCTTGAAATTGCAAACGGTGAATTTTTAAGGAAGATTAATGTAAAAGAAGTGTTAAAGGAGAGCGACAATAAAGCAGATGTCCTTAGAAAGGATCAAATCACAGTTGATAGTATCCTAAACAGCACTACGTCATTGAATCTGCTTTGAAATAAAAGATATTTTAACGGTATAATACACAAGAAAGAAATGATAACAAAAGTGAATTCTCTTCAAAATAATGTTTAAGGAAAACAAAATAAAAAGATGTCTTCAGTAAGGATCGAACCACGGTCGACAGTTTTCAAGACAGCAGCTCTAATCACTAGGCCATGGTTTCTTCTGTGATATCAGATATATTAAAACGGAATTATACAAATAAAAGAAATAATAATAACAAAGAGTGACCTCCCTTGAAAATAGCAAATGGCGCAATATTAAAAGGGACATAACTATTAATGGTTGATTGCAAAGAGTGACCTATCTTGAATATAACAAATGGTGGAACGATTCCAAAGGAAACAACTGTTGTTACCTCATAGATTTACCTCCCTTGAATATTGCAAATGGCAGCTTTTTCAAAGGGACAACACTATTGTTAATAGATTACCTCTCGGTAACTTTCATGTACGGCCTGGCGTAGTATATATAAAACATTTTACACTTCGTTACAGGGAACCTTCATAGCTCAGTGGTTAGAGCGTTCGACTTTCGGCCCGGAGGAATCGTGTTCAAATCCCATGTAAGCCATATACAATAATATCTATATATACTAACCAACGATGAAATATTTATATTACACATAAAAATAATAAATAAGTATACAAAAATATTAAATAAATATAATTAAAAGTTAAAGAAAAAATCTATATAAAAAGATATATAACTACAATGTATAATAAAGATAATAATAATAATAATAAATAAATAAAATGATTAAAAAATTAAAATATAAAATAATATATAATAATAATAGTATATAATATTATAATTAGTTAATTATGAAAAAACTAATGCTATGTAATAATTTATAATTAAAAGAAAAGTTAGATAATAAACAAGAAAAATATATAAAAATATACCTGTAAATTAATGAAAGTTGAAGAAAAATGTATAATAAATTATAAAAACATACAGCTCATTTTGTGTTATATATACTGAGTGTCAATGAAAACGCAACACTTTATTTTTTGGAATATTTTTATGTGTGTAAAATTTAACTAAATTTGCAAAGGTATATGGGTTTTAAAATCAAAAAGTAACAAATCGATTTATTTATTGTCCACTGATTTTAAGACATGCATGAATAACCTCAAAACTAGTCCATTTGTTAACCTTTACTTACGGCTACACAAATCCCATTTTCAGTTTTAAAGTTTTACTCTATACACAAGTGAAAATGATAAGACTTTTAGACAACCAGCGGCATTAGCTTTTGAGCATAATCCGAGGAGGTATGTCTCGACATGAAATCGCTCGTCAAATGCATTGTTCGCGATCGACATTACTCCCTTGGCATAACAACATCTTATTCATTTTAAAACACTCTACTTTTGAGAATTTAATAAACTTGTACACACATCAAAAATATTCCAAAAAGTAAAGTGTTGCGTTTTCATTGGCACTCAGTATATTAAATGATCGAGAAAGACAATTATACTGAATAATTCAACATTATTTTTTCCAGAAAAAGAATTAAAATGTATTTATATATTTTTAAATTAGCATTTCATTTAAGGATAAATTCATATGTAGTACAAATTAGAACAATGGCAATAAAAGTTAAACGTTTGTATCTGATATTCTTTACTCTGTCTTAAAACATAATATGCATGGACCTTTCAACAAGTGTCTTTATTTCAGAGTTCACTGGTTTCACTCATCCGTTTTCTTCCCTTAATCAAAACATCTGGAAGCTGCGAGAGTCTCTCAGTATTGACATTTGTTTACCTTTCACAAAACGTCTAAACAACCCAAAGCCTTAATTGTTTTTTTTAAATATTTTCTCTTAATTATAATTATTAACAGGAATTACGGGTGGCCTTTTTATTATATTTTTTCTGTACTGCTGACCGTGTTTTAACGGGGTTTGGAAAATTTCTGTTATTATCGAAAATCTGCATCTTTGCAGAAATGCACGTGAACATGTCCCTTGCTTTTATACGACCAAAACTGTCAGCATGCAATTACAGCACGCAGTCTGTTAGCTTCCATTAAACGTCATATGGCAGTTATGAATTTTTATAATTTTTTATAAGTTTATTAGACAAGCTACGTTGTCCGGAAAACTAGAACTTGCATTCTCATTTAGGGATTGAATCGATATTTGATGGTTTTCATCTGGGGTATAGAAAACAGTTGGGTTGCTTAATTCACCTTTTCATTAAGTTATTTAATTTTTGTGCCTCTGAACAATAAATTTGGAATCAATGTTTATTCATTTCACCAGACTGCACTTGAAAATCATCATCTCTAGACTCGTTTGTCTTTTACTTACCATCTTTTCGAACATTGATCTGATTTATGCATAGATAAGTAAAGCATTAATGAGACATTTGATGACGCAACGATAAAATTCTGACATACGTTCATTAGTGCTATAGAATGTTATCACGACATTGCGCAGGCTTGATCTTATTTAAAATTTAAATTTAACACGCGTAGAGTGTTGTATTTTTCTGTCAATACTGATAATCACATTGATTGATTAAAGTAATGAGTGCTAGAGGGTTAGAGTTGTCAAGGAATCTGAATATTTCAAAATGGAAAGCTATCATTCGCTTGTTAACTTTCATTCACTTAACATGCATCAACTAAAAAGGAAAATGAATAAATTTGAATTCTCAATTTATGAATGATCTGTTAACAAACTTTACGTATGGCTGTCAATTTGTATGCTATTACTATTGTTATATTCAGACAACTTTAATTAAAGTATTGCGCCTTTCCCCATTGCTTTGCAATAGACAAAAACGAAAAATATATGCATCTCTCAAACAGCACAATACACTTCCATCAAACTTTGCACAAATAAATGCTATAAGTGTATGGTTATTTTGCATACGTTTAGAAAAGTTAGAACAGTAGAGAAACATAGTAATACCTAAAAAATCCCTAAAATTCTTTTTTTGCAATTTATCACAAAAAGGAAGCAACACAAAACAACGATTCAAATGTCACCAAGCGTGAAATGATACTGAAAACAATATCTAAGGTCCTTGAAGAGAACTTTAAATTGTGAAGAGAGAAATCAACATTTTTATTTTTATGTAATCCATTTCGCGACCAGGAAATCGAAGGTCAAACACACTTTTACAAATAACTCGCATTATATACATTTGTTAGACCAAAGGACCTTAGATATTGTTGTCATTTACTCATTACTCATAAAGGCATTTAAATTGATGTTTGGTGTTGCTTCGTTTTTGGTTTGTGCAAAGTTTTATTAAACTGCATTTTGCCGTGAGAGATTTAGATAATTTTCTTTTTTATATATGACATAGCAATGACGAAATGAGCAACGACTTAACCCTTGAAAATATTTTTGCAAACAATCAACGTATGCCATAGCACCTTAAATATAGCAGTAAATGTATACAATTAGCATTTCGTTTCATATGTTATGATTGTTAGTATTACGATTTCGGTTTAAAGTGATTTGATTCACTTCTTTGACCGCCAATAAACCCTGAAATATTTATCAAGGTTGAAAGAGGTTTTACAATGAATGTCTGCTAGCTTTTTGTTGTCTTGTAACCTTGATATTCTCAATGTAAAAACTCATTTGCCAGTTGAGGTTTGTACCACGTGTATGATGCTTACCTGTTTTCGTTTCACAGGGATTTCAAGAAAGTAATATTTGAACGTTTTTGATGAATAAACTCCAACCCACTCGACTAGATCTTATTGCAAAGAAAATGGAAATTATAAAAAATGAAATGAAATGAAGTGTTGAGGCAGTGATCGGATAAAATAGGAAAATAAAATGCTTCATTAAAAGATGTCTGGGGTGGGGGGTAATTACAAAAAAAAGATAGCACTGTCAGAAACACTGCATCCGATGACTGGATAATGGATAAAAAAGAATAAGGAATAATGACCTAGATATTTTATATTGTCTAGCCGTCACGTTTGCACGAAACCTTGACTATGTTTTATTGTTTTTGTTTCATTGTGTGTGTTTGTTAGTTTATTCATCGTTTGCGCCAGCTTGTATTCCATCAAGGTATTGTTCTTAAGCACTTGGTGTCTAGCCAAAGGGACCAGAGAGAGAGAGAGAGAGAGGGAGAGAGAGAGAGAGAGAGAGCATTAATGGTTAATTAAATGATAAGTTTCAAACAAAAGGGCCATGATGGCCCTTTATCGCTCACCTGAGTACAACAAAGTTATTTTTAGTAACAGTGACCTAGACCCAGATGACCCATATTCGAACTCATCCGAGAAATCATTGGGACAAACATCCTGACCAAGTTTCATGACAACCAGAGCAAAAATGTGACCGCTAGTGTTAACAGGAAAATTCTATTTTTAGTAACAGTGACCTAGTTTCTGGACCCAGATGACCCATATTCAAACTCGTCCAAAACATCATTGGGACAAACATCCTGACCATGTTTCATGACAATCGAGGCAAAAATGTGACCGCTAGAGTATTAACAAGAAAATTCTATTTTTAGTAACAGTGACCTAGTTTTTGGACCCAGATGACCCATATTCGAACTCGTCCGAGAAATCATTGGGACAAACATCCTGACCAAGTTTCATGACAACCGGAGCAAAAATGTGACCGCTAGAGTGTTAACAAGAAAATTCTATTTTTAATAACAGTGACCTAGTTTTCGGACCCAGGTAACCCATATTCGATGACCCTTATTCAAACTCTTCTGAGAAATCATTGGGGCAAACATCCTGACCAAGTTTCATGACAATCGGAGCAAAAATGTGACTGCTAGAATAACAAGAAAATTCTATTTTTAGTAACAGTGACCTAATTTTTTGATCCAGATGACCCTTATTTGAATTCGTCTGAGAAATCATTGGGACAAACATCCTGACCAAGTTTCATGACAATCGGAGCAAAAATGTGACCGCTACAGTGTTAACAAGAAAATTCTATTTTAAGTAACAGTGACCTAGTTTTTGGACCCAGATGACCCATATTCGAACTCATCCGAGAAATCATTGGGACAAACATCCTGACCAAGTTTCATGACAATCGGAGCAAAAATGTAACCGCTAGAGTGTTCACAAGAAAATTCTATTTTTAGTAACAGGTACCTAGTTTTTGGACCCAGATGACCCATATTCAACTCGTCCAAGAAATCATTGGGACAAACATCCTGACCAAGTTTCATGACAATCGGAGCAAAAATGTGACTGCTAGAGTGTTAACAAGAAAATTCTATTTTTAGTAACAGTGACCAAGTTTTTGAACCCATATTTAAACTCTTCCGAGAAATCATTGGGACAAACATCCTGACAAAGTTTCATGACAATCGGAGCAAAAATGTGACCGCTAGAGTGTTAACAAGAAAATTTTATTTTTAGTAAAAGTGACCTAGTTTTTGGACCCAGATGACCCATATTCGAACTCGTCCGAGAAATCATTGGGACAAACATCCTGACCGAGTTTCATGACAATCGGAGCAAAAATGTGACCGCTAGTGTTAACAAGAAAAGTCTATTTTTTAGTAACAGTGGCCTAGTTTTTGGACCCAGATGACCCATATTCGAACTCGTCCGAGAAATCATTGGGACAAACATCCTGACCATGTTTCATAACAATCGAAGCAAAAATGTGACCGCTAGAGTGTTAACGAACTAAGTGTGGACGGACGACGGACGACGGACATTCATCGATCCTAATAGCTCACCCTGAGCCAGCTCAGGTGAGCTAAAAAGACACAACATACAATTAACAAAAATAAAAACCCGAGGGGTTACCGCCTTGAAACGGTCAACCAGGTTCTTGGGTGCACCAACCTCACACTTGCCCCAAAAGGTTCTCATATCAACACACAAGTCATGGTGAAATAACTCCAACCCTCCAATCAGCTCAACAATGTTGCATGCAAAAGCACACAAACATATAAAACATAAGAGGCTGATAGCATTGCAAAGCCAAATGGGCCGATAATCAATGATCTTACCAAGACCAGAGCACCAGGAGTCAAATCACCAAGAACAATATGACAGGGATAAAAGAAACAAATCAAGTATTTAGGTAAAATCTATGACCAGGCTTAAATTCGTGACTAGATTAAAGTTAATTTTCTCATTTTCTTAAGAGATATTTGGAGGATTTTGAACCCCATAGAAAGATTCATGCTTTTTACACTCAAATGCTTAATGTTATCAGAGCAATACACTTAACAACTTTTCTAAGTATACACCTTCGTACCGGGGCATTACTGGCTTGATAACTGAGCTATTGCTCTAAAACTTTCAATAAAAATGCAATAAATACTAACTGATTTATTAGAAAAATTGGTCGAATTTAACAGGCATATTGGAAAACTTAAAGATAGGCGACAACATTTTATGCATTCAAACTGATTTGTCCCAACAGTTGGTTGGACTATAAAAAATTATAAAACATTAAGATTAGAATGAAATGAATTGAATTCAACAAAAATAGAAGAATAGCATATTTCTAGGTTCCAAATGTTCATTTATATGTACGCGTAATTCGTTTATTAAGTTGAACATCCGCTTTATTAACTGATTTTGTGAATTTGTATTCTGTGGGTGTCAGTATTCTGAATGATTTTGAGCAGTCAGTTGTCTGTCATTTTGAATGAAGTTTTACTAATAAATCAGTTAGCATCCATTACATGGTTTATTAAAAGTTTTAGGGCAATAGCCCAAAAATCAAGCCAGTAATGCCCCAGTACGAAGGTGTATACTTTGAAAAGTTGTTAAGTGTAAAATCCATTAATTTAAAAACGATTTCCTTTCAGAGTGCACTATTTCGGATGGTGATAATTCTAAACAGATTTTCAGTTGTAAAGTGATCAAAATTCTTAATTATTGTGTTAACGTAGTCATTAAGAATGTGCTCCTTTAATTATAGTTCAGATATACTACCGTACCTCAAAATTCAAAAACGGGATTGACCAATCCATTTATTGCACCAGTTTTTGTTTTAATTCAAAGTCGTAAGTCTCTTTGGTTGATTTATTTAACAACCTTTATAAAAGCATTGTTCGATATGTTGACATTTGTTTCTATGCACGGCGCTAACGGACGTATCAATAGACTCATACTGACAGCTTTGCATTGATTCAACTTGATTCTGTAAATCGACGGATTTAAATCTCACTCAAACGAATGAAGTGTTGTGTTTACTTGAGCATTATTGCCTTGTTAAACAATTTACTTTTGTATTGCATTGTTGTGTCAATTTTCATTTCACCACAGAAGGTTTTTTGCTACAAAAAAATTTAAAAAGCAAATAGATTTCAAATGAAGCATACGTTTTTATCATTTAAAACCTATGTAAAATTGCAGCTGGGGTGAACCCGCATCTGTGGCGTAAAAATGCATCTCGGTATAAATACAGTTTGCAGTTACCGGATGTATATGTATCCGCATATGATAAATGCCTTTTCCTAAGTGTTTTAAACATATTTTGTATTTTATTAAAATGAATTTAAAGCATATCATAAATTGAACAGCAAGATTTTTGAAAACCCCTTCTACAATCTTTTCCTTCAATTTCTACCTTGCAGCACACAGGGAGTGCACAGGTGACATCCGTAGTTATTTCGGTCCAAATTTCATTTCCAATTTATAGTTTAAGCTATTTGATTCTACCAAGAGAAACGAACCATGTTTTTTTTATCAGGTTAAAAGGTTGGTTAAATAATATTTTCTTACTTTTCACATTTGTCAGACACTTTGTTCAAAGCGTTAGATATCAGTTCGAAACTCACAGAATATATGAATGCCGAATAGCATTCGTATTTATTTAGACGATCTTATTTGGATTAATCAGAATGGAAATATGTCCGAAATTGTCCGCATATAAAGTACCGGACGTCTCACTAAAAGATTAGAACTGGTTAAGTCTGCGCTCCATATGTGGGTTTCCCCGGCTGAAATAAACACAGTTTAAATCTTTTGAAATTTGACACGATTTTGGGAAAGAATTGTTTTTTTTCTACTGAACAACTGTGCGATTTGAACTGTTCACATTTAATAAATTTTAAAATTCTCTCAAATTAAAATATCTAAAATTCTTTATTGTGGGTCCGTTTCAAAATGTGGAATATTACATTCGAAGATGACTATAAAACCGTATGAATCAAGCTGGAAAATCGTGTTTAGAGTTTAACGATCACCCACGCCCTCCAAATAGATCCCTCTCTAATAGAATATGGATTAAAGCAATCTAAAAAATAAATCAAAGACTTCGTAAAAGGAATAACGAAGACAAGGCAGACACAGTTAAAATTTTCTAGTCATTAAAAATAAGGATTTTTGTAAGAAATCAAAATTTAAATGTAATTTTATAATACTTGAAGGATTATGGTATTTACATGTACAGTCGGAAGGTCGCCTAACCAAAAGTCACGTTCAAGCTGAAATTTGGATGACTCAATCTTGCGGATGTATTCTTGATAGGACTGCAAATGTTTAAATGATATATTTAAAGTTCGACATCCAAAATATATGCTGAGAAGAAAAAGTTTAGTCAGCAGGAATTCTTGACACGAAAAAAATTTTAAACATTAAAATTGAAGACAAAAACATCTATCACCATGAAAATCATTTAATACCCATTGAATTTCAACAATATTAACTGAACAAAGTCATAAAAAGCCATTCAATTTGATTAAGATTTAAGACAGGGGTCAAAATCAAAATTTACATTACACTCAATATTTTGTATGACCACCTCTAGCTTGAATAATAGCCAGAAAGCGCATTTCGTATGTTGTTTACGAGTGTTCGAATGATGTGTTTAGGGTTTAGGGCCAATTCCTTGTGCAATAACCGTTTCAGATCATTTACGTTGTGGACGTCACTCCTGTCAGCACATTTCTTCCAAGCCAGTCGCACATGTGTTGAATCGGTGAAAAATCGGGTGATTTTAATTGTCATTCGAGTATGTTTATGTTGTTTACAACAAGAACATTCCCTGTATGACGTTCATTATCGTGCTGTAGAACGTAAGCATTTCAGTTCATTATGTAAGGAACAATAACAGGGATAATGATTTCTGCACAATAATGGGGTGGCATTTAAGATAATCCCTATTGTGTTTAGTTCCGTCTTGCCATTATAAGAAATACCACCCCAGATCATAGCGCTCCCAACACCGTAACTGTCATATTCGAAGACGTTAACAGGATCAAACGTTTCTCCTCGACGTCGTCAAACACAATCAATTCCATCAGCTTCTTTGAGAATAACTTTGGACTAAGCGGTGAAAACGATCCTGTTCCGTCGCTATCTATTCCAGCGACTGCCCTGGCGTGCCCAATTCAAATGAGCGACACGTCGACGGGCTGTTAGAAGAATACCTTTGTAAGGACGTCGAGCTCGCAGCCGGGCAGCTCTCAGCTGGTTTCAAGCGTTACAAACGATTCTTGACCCCCGTTGATTGTCTAAGACGTTGAACGAGCTTTTGAACACGTGTGAAGCGATTACGTCGTGTTGACGTCACTAAGTGGCGATCTTCGCGCGACGTTGTTTTCAACGTCCTACCTGGACGACGCAGGTGGTTAACGCTGCCTGTTTGTCAGAATCGCGCTTGCATACGATATATTGCTCGCTCCGGGCAACCAAAACGACCTACTACGTCAGCAGCGTGTAAAAGAGCTTCTAGAAATCTCAAAGCGATATTTGTGTAATTAATGGATAGGCCAGGACGGCGACCAAGGCTAGCTACCAGAAATTTTACTCCGGCTTTTTTCATTCTTGACAAAACACTTTAAATGTCAAAGGAAATTTGCACAAATATCCACGTCGGTTTTTATCGGCACGTGCGTCTCGAGCATTTTGAATTTACACAGTCACGGTCTAATGAGGAAGATTTTCGAAAATACTGACTAAACTTTTTCTTTTGAGTATAATAATGTTGCGCGAAGTCTTCCGCAGTCCAAATCCACTTAATGAATACCTTTATAAATACATTTTTGTTGAATTTAAACGGATAAAAGCAACAAATACTGAACATTGTTAATTCAGATTCAAAATTAGATCAAGTCAGCGAAACGTCGTGGTAATATTCTAGAGCAGAAATGAACTTGTATTGTTTTTTATCATTTTATAAATTAAATACATTCTATATGGTTACAAATTTAATTCTTTAGAATTTTACATGTAGACAAATATACATGTATGTTCAGAAAGCAGACATGCTGCTAAAAAGCACAACACAAAAGGAGAATTTGAAGTAGAATGATTCATAATTATAGTCTTTCTGTCATCAAAATGTAAAATAATTTGTCGTTAATACTTAATTATAAAAGTAGCTTTGTTTGTGTCGTGTGGTGGCTTCAAAACATTTCCCCGTATATTCAATCATTACTGTTATCAATTACTCCCTTTGAAGGTCGTAAAGCATGATAAATATTGAATATACGGTACTTGGAGGCGTATACTTTAATATGTTCATGAACTGGCTTTATGTAACCGAGCATGCAATTATTTGATTATCAATTGCTTACAATGTTTCTTTTTCATGTTTATGTCTGAATGAATCTTATGTCAAAAGATTCATTGATACATAAAAGTTTTCTCAATTTGGAATGAAACGAAAAGCAGAACTAGACTGTTATGAGATCTGCCGCAATAAAATTATTTACCTGCAATGAAAAATATCTCTCCATTAAACCAGTTTGAATATGTACATTAAACTTCGACACAGACAAAACGATTGGTAAGAAAATTAATAGTAGGCATTTATGGCGTTAAAATGTTTTCTACAAGTTGGCAAAAGTTGAACAAGATTTTTAATCGCATTCTTGGTTTTATTGGCAGTCTGTGGCAACCGCTAATCATTTGTGCACCCTGTTACAGTATAAAAATAGCAAAAAAGCAAGTGTAAACGATGCTGATCGAGGTGATCAAAGAATTGAATATATATTTTAATTTAATGATGTCTAGCCATCACGTTTGCACAAAAACTAAAATGGATTTGTTTGTTTCATTGCATGCGTATGTGTATTTGTTTTTAAAGGCGCGTGGTAACGTATGAGAACAAAATTATGAAGGTTTTTTTTAAATATCAAAAGGGGATGTGCATATCAGGAATCGCCACATTCAGAAAAAAGCCTCCACACACAGTCAAGAAGAAGAGAGGGAGAGAGCATGGTTAATAAAATGATCAGTTTCAAAAGAGACACCACTAACAATTAACAAAAATGAGAACCCGAGGGGTTACCGCTTTGGAACGGCCAGTGGCAAATCAAATTGCCACTGGGGGTTTAAACCAGGTTCTAGGGTGCACCAACCTCACACTTGCCCCAACAGGTTCTCATATCACAAAACAAATACAAGTTGTCTTGGTGAAACCACTCCAACCCACTTATCGGCTCAACAATGTTGCATGCAAAAGCACACAAACATATAAAACATAAGAATCTAATAGCATTGCAAAGCCAAAGGGCGGGTACTCGATGATCTTATTGAGACCAGAGCACCTGGAGTAAAATCAGCAAGAACACGATGACAGGGATAAAAGAAACAAATCGCGCTTCTAGGTTCTTTTAAGAAAAGATTTCCCCATAAACCTTCATAAACTCTTAAACCCCTGCCACCGTCGTGCAACCAAAGAGGTAAGCATAATGATCAACTGTAGAAGGGTTAATCACCAGGCATGCAGAGCGCTGTAAAATATCATGTTGGTAACCTCCCTTTTTAAATTTACAGATGGTTTTTACGAATAACTGGGAGAAATTAACATTGCCCTTTATCTTCTTAAGTTTGTAAATTAAATCTCCATAAAAACTGGTTGTGAAATACCTTGTTGCAATAGTGATTTTAAACTGCACCTGTATTTAAAAATTAGATCTGGGTATCGACGATAAAACTTGCAAAATGTTTTACTTAATTTGTGATACCGATAACCTTGTTTTAAAAGTTTTTCTGTAATGCAAAGATTATGTTCATTGAAATCATTAACATCGTTGCAAGAACTTTATCGGTTGCATCGCAGGAATTGCAGGGCTAGGCGCTGTCGCCGTGACGGTGCGGGTTCGCTCCTAGCTAGAGGCACTATCATTTGAAATTCACAGTAGCGCTATTTGTGCAGTGTGGCGGCCGTAAAAAGTCTCCCCGTACGTATAGTCAGAACTGTTATCAGTAAATTAACCCGTTACCGATGTCATGCAGTGATTGTTACGTATATCAGGGCTATCCGATCAACCTTTTTTGGGGGTTGTCCCGGTTCGCTCAATCGGTTGCGTCGCAGGAATTGCAGGGCTAGGCGCTGTCGGGTTCGCTCCCAGCTAGAGGCACTATCATTCGAAAAGCGAACAAGCTGTGAAATATAAACCCTGTAAGATGTTGCACGGGGAACATCGCCGTCTAAAAACGGAAAATTTACTATATTAAAATTAAAATCATCTCTTTTATCATATATTGTAGTAGTGACGTAACCATTTTCAATTGACAGATTTAGATTGAGAAAGTTTGCTTGCTTTTCTGAAGTGTTCGCTTTATTAAGTTGTAGTTCTTTAGGGTAAATCTTATTAACAAGTAATGGAAAATGGTTATTATCTATATTGAATAAATCATCAAGGCACCTCGAGGTGTTGTTAAAAGCTGTAATAATATCATCTTGATGTTCAGTAGAAAGAGATAACATAAAGTCTCTTTCATAACAGTATAAAAACAGATCAGCAACAAGGGGTGCACAATTAGTACCCATTGGGATGCCTATTACTTGTTTATAAATAGAGGTACCGAATCTGACATAAATATTATCCAGTAAGAAAGTTAGCGACTCTGTTAGGTCTTGACAAGTCCATAAAGTATAATTATCATAAGAACCATCTGTAAAAAATGCCCTATTTTCATTACAAGCGATGAAGGTTTTATTTTCTCTATCAAACGTTTTTTCAATGAGACTGGACCAGGTTAGCTTGTCTCTTATTAAATTATGAGGGAGCGAAGTGTATAAAGTTTTGAAATCATAAGTAGACAAACAGAACGCCTGAAAATTATTTGATTTAAGCTTTTTCAAAACGTCATTTGAATTTTTAATCGACTAAAATAAATTTTTGCCAGAAGTTTCAAAAACTTTATCGCAATACCTAATTACATGTTTTTAATTGCTGTAAGACAAGATGTTAAGAGCACGGATAATTTAGTAGTAGTGCAAGAACTAGAGTTAGCAATAAATCTTGCTTTTTACGGTGTTTTATGCATTTTAGGCAACCAATACATAGTAGGTACTTTGTCTTGTTTCGGCTCAATACTGATTCTAAATTTTGTAATTTGTAGAGTGTGTGCAGTAACACTATCACTCTCAGATGAAGAAGTCAGTATATAAGCATTAGTGCTGTTCAGTTCTTCAGTTTGAATATTAATATAGTGTATCCGTCACACTATAATTACATTATTAGAAGCCTTATCAGCAGGTGTTAAAACAAATTTGTTATGAAAGTCTTGAATTCCTTTTTTCAAATGACGAAAGTTAAAACGAGGTCGAGGTGTTAATAAAGCAATGTTTCTTTCATAAAATGATATGCGAGTGTCTATTATTTTGAATATGTGTTTTTTCAGTTGGAAGTGCATTAGACTCAGCATGTTCTCTTTTGCACCATTTATTGCAAAATAGGTTTAAAGACTCAGCAATTTCTGCACGGCATGCATTAAAATCAATTTTGGATGGAATTCTATATTTGGGACCTTTTGAAATTAAATTACGAATTCTAGAGTCTTTGATTACATTAAGATCACCGGTAACAATATGACCTACAGGCTTATTGCAAAATTTAGAAGTTAAACACTCTCAAGATTTTGGTGTATTTTCAATGATCTGTAAATCAGAGGTAATTTTATTGAAATTAAAAATTGTATTTCTAGTTGGTTTGTTGTATTTATAACAAACCATAGGCGATTCAGTATTCTTAAAATAATTAGGAACAGCCGATTGAACTGTTTTATCTTTAAATATACTAGGAAGGTCAATAAAATCTATTCCTTTATTTAAAAAAGAAATTTTAAGGAAATGTCTTTGATGGTCAGATTCCAAGTCAATGTGTGGCCTGAGAACATGCCGAGTGTAACACTGAATAAGACTAGCAACCTCGTAAAAAGGATGAGTTCTTATGACGATGTCGTCGGCATTCAGTTTTTACAGACTTGATATAGAAAGAGAAGCCAACCTAGAAAGCATGGCGTGTCTGCCAGATTGTTTTAAAATAATATGTAGGTCATGAATAGAACAACGAATACGTGATTTTATTTTTATGTTTCCATTAGTTCTGCTTCCGTGCGACCTCGATTTTCTTTTGCGTATTTCAAGCAATTCACAGACGTCATAATCAGGATTTTTAGAAATGTTGCCTTCTTGATAAATATTATCATTTAAACCAAGTGGGTAAGGAGTTTGTAATTTTTTAATCCATTTTTGTTTCGAAATGAGTCTGGCTCTGATTTTCAAATGCTCTTGATGCAGCGCTGTCAAAATTAAGTTTTTCTACTGGTTGAACGGATATATTTTGAAAACGGTGTCCTGGATGTTTCAAATGTTGGTATAAAAATGTTTTAAATTTGCTGTTGTTTCGAATTTTAGAACAATGTTGTCCAAAACGTGTTTTTAAAGGCCGACCTGTTTGTCCCACATATTGAATTCCACAGTTATTAGAATTTCAAGTTAAAACGTAAACAACATTTTCAGTTTGTCAGTCTATATCATTTTTAATGTTAACAGAAAAAGTTCTGCCGTTAACTGTGGATTTAATGACAGAATTACAATTCAAATAATCACAGCATCTGCACCTCTCAGAATTTCACTTGAAAATAGGATAAGATCTGAGTCTTCCGTCATTCAATTTATTTGGCGTAGAAATATTGTACTTTCGAAGAATAGGAGATCTTAAAGGTGACAATGTAATTTTTAATTTGTTTTTAAATAAATTTGTACGATGAACACTCTGCAGACCTGTCATATTAATAGAGGTTGCCGAAGATAAATTTATACGTGATAAACGAACTGATGGCTGCAGACTTTTAAATGATTTTATTTTATGCGGTGTTTGGACAGAAGACGCAGAAGATAGCCTTATAGGTGAAATATTTATTTTTAATATTTTATTTTGTGCCGCCATAATGAAATCTGTAGAAAGAATACCATTATATGAGCAGCGACTTTAGGTTACATTGAAATTTTCAAGTGACGTTACAACGTAATACATGTAATGGCAGTAAAGCGCGCTAAACGATTTATTCTATAAATAGCACATATAACAATTTCCATAAATATTAACGTGCTGATTCACTGATCCCAAAGAAATGGGAATGTAAAAAGAGTACTAAAATACACCAAAAGGACCAATTCTGGTTCCAGATAGTATACAATAATAACTCAATTTAAACGTAACAGAAAGTCGGTGAACATATAACCTTCAATGTTGTATATGAGAGTTAATGAGTGAGTGGGGAGGGGGTGTGGAAAGTGAATGTCAAATGCAGTCCCTGTGGGATGAAAAGATAACAGTATTGAATGTAAGTACGGGGAGCCGTTTTACGGCCGCCACACAGCACATACACAACTACTGTAATTATAAAAAGGTGAAATAAGCATATCGGGAATCGGCACATTCAGAAAAAACAGCCTCCCCACAAGTCAAAGAGAAGAGATGGAGAGAGCATGGTTAATAAAATGATCAGTTTCAAAAGAGACACCACTAACAATTAACAAAAATGAGAACACGAAGGGTTACCGCTTTGGAACGGTCAGTGGCAAACCAAATTGCCACTAGGGGTTTAAACCAGGTTCTAGGGTGCACCAACCTCACACTTGCCCCAACAGGTTCTCATATCACAAAACAAATACAAGTTGTCTTGGTGAAACCACTCCAACCCACTTATCGGCTCAACAATGTTGCATACAAAAGCACAGTAGATGTTATGTAGTAGTACTGATTAACGGTCAAGGTATTTGCTTAACATATTTTAAGCCAATACCTCCGCGCCGCAGAGTTCGTTGTTACGATTCTCACTGTCACAGAGACTCGTTCAAGCAACATATACCCTAACAACTTGACAATCTCTTCTTTTTCTATACAATCTTAGCAAATGCTTTTATGAGAAAACTGTGAACAGCTTGATCAGTCATAAACGAATTTAGAATTTGCACAATATGAAGCACAGGGTATATGAATAAATGGAATAGCTCTCTTTACAGACGCACGACTACACTAAAAATACCTGTCTTAGATGTATGTAAAACGCAGAAATTGAAATCAGTGTCATCGATTTGAAATTGCAGCTTACAAGAAAAAAATATTTGCAGAAAATAATGGGAAAAAAATCAAACATAAGCACGGCTGATGGATAGTTACCGCATTTACTCATTACAAGACAAAATAAGGCACGCAGCTAATAAGAATTGATAGATATTCCTTTTCTAGATCTGCTGGGGCTACGAAAAATACTTTTTACAAAATTATTTTACGCCTCACCGCGCACAGATTTTTATTACGTGGACAAACTAAAGATGTCTATAATACACCGAGTCCAATCGTTCACTATAGGTCCCAGGAGGAGAACGCATGGATAGACCGCTTTTTCAGGAGGGAATTGGGTACTGTTGTTAGTAAATCGTCTCGCATTTCTTTGAAAATGCATTTATCACATTAAGATATAGCCTATGCTGATCTCCTATATTAACTTTACACGATGGTCATCGCAAATTCGCCAATGTTTCGGTAACTTCTGAGAACATTCACAACAACTGCACAAGAAAATCGCAAAAAATGGCAAAATCGCTCTTTCAAAGTCAATATTTCGACAATAAAGCAAATTCCTGGGCATTTGTTTCGTCCTAAAGGTTCATTTAGAACATGTCTTCATATGCTATTAGCCTCCAAGATTTCACTTGAAATTTACGTATTTTTGGATTTAAACCACAAGTTAGAAAATCTTCAATATGAACGCATGGGTCGAAGTTTTCATCAATTTACAACATGAACGCATGGGCAGGAGGTGTTTTTTAAGCCCACGTTTTCATCTTTATCTCATATTCAATCGACTATTTGACGTCATATTTCCGAATATTACATCTGAATGGCTAAAACATTATTTCAAATTAGTCTCCGCTGTCTTAAATCTTTTATTGTTAATAAGCAATATTAAATATACTTCTTAAATTAATTTGTAATTACTCATCATGCAAACATCTCATAATGACTGCTTTTCGTACCTAAACAGGACATTTTTCCCCGTGTCCGATGTAAAATATTGCATTATATTCACTTAATATTGTCACTTTAGAACAACACTTGGCATAAAAGGAACATTAATTGCTTTGACACTTAATTATTAACACCCCACCCGCCTTTGGATTTGGTCCTGAACGAAATGCTAGACAAATGTCCAATGTTGTTAAATGAAAACCAAAAATTATATAAAAAAAGAAAGCATCTAAATAGCACTCTATCCACAAAGCTGGCACGAATAAATCTATAAGTTCTTTCACGGCTCTTGGCACTTCGTTCGTGACTTCCATTAAGTTCTTTAATGTTCATGAAACTTCTTCAATTTGAGTGGTTGCATTTAGATCAATGTATCTCTTCAATAAATTATGTAAATATACCGGGTCATTGTTACATTAATTTTCCTTTTAAGTCAAGTTTTGCTCGTGGGAGTCAATATTAAAGTGAATAAAATTTTATATTTTGATGATGAATGACTTGTTATGGGAAGAAAATCAGTTATTATTGGATGTTTGCATGATGAATAATTACAAATTAATTTTACCATTTTACCAAGTATATAAGTATAGTACTGCTTATTATCAAAAGCTCCTGGAAGATACGAAAGTGGGGATTGATTTGAAATGATATTTTAGTTATTCAGATGTAATATCCGGAAAAATGACGACTATATAGTCGACTTTATAAAGGATATAAATAAAACAAAGATGGGTTTTAAAAACACCTCCTGCCCATGCGTTCATGTTGAAAATTGATGAAAACTTCGACCCATGCATTCATATTGAAAATTTTCTAACTTGTAGTCTCAATTCAAAAATATGGCAGTAAAATAGTGGAGGCTAATGGGTTCTCCTCCTGGGACCTATAGTGAACGATTGGACTCTGTGTAATATGTCTATAACTATCAAATAAATCGTGTGCGTTTCTTTAGTAATAATGAACTATTTCTAAATGATTTTAATACATCTTTGGGAAAATCCTTTGGCAGTATTAAAAACAACATTATTTACAAAACTTTAAGTACGTATAACATCCAAATACATATTAATTATAAGTGTATAAACGCTTTTAGAATGTTCGTTTTTTTACCCGTAGAAGCGTTTTTAAAAGATATTTTCAACAAAATAAAAAATAGAAATCGATTTGATGTCATTTTTTTCATTCAATTCCATGTCCTCTGTTTAGTCTTTTTGCAGAGTTTTTATTTAATGAACTTTTTTTTTTTCTAAAATTTCCAAAAAATAAGGAAAGGTATTTTTTCAAAATGGTATAGGGGTACTTAAAATGGCAATAACACAATACCTAAGTCGCTTATTCGATTGTTTTTTTTTTCAAACTTCTTATGTAACAAAATCAAAAATATGTCAGCATTACCCAGAAGCCTATACCAGAGGGGGTCACTACTTACCAGTTTCCCCTATCTTATTGTGATAACAATTGTATTACAGTACAGTCATTCTTTTTATCTCCTGAGTAGTTGTGTCATGGCAGTAACATTGCCAAAAAAGGTAAGGTCCCAATCCTAGAATACCAGCTAATGGTATGTCCTGTTTTCTTTCGAGCGTAGAGAGGGGGAGGGAGGGGGTTGCCTATTGAGGACGAGCCAAGTTGAAAAATGATATGATATTTTGACTTGATAAAATGCTAAAACCCAACATGATTGTGCCAAGATGTTTCCAATACAGCAGCTCTAACCACTAGGCCATGGATTCTTCTGTGATATCAGACATATTAAAACGGAATCATACAAATAATAGAATAATAACACAGAGTGACCTCCCTTGAAACTAGCAAATGGCGGAATATTCAAAGGGACTGATAAAGTACACCACTGTCCGTCTAGTTTTGTTTTTTTCTACTTAGTACAAACATACAAAAACATGTACAAACATACAACATAAAAATCCGTTCAAAATTACACTTTTATGATTGAAAACATGTTTGTTGTAGAATTGATAATGTATATTATGTTGGCACTAAATCCTTATGTTTTTGCATGTATACACGCACGTGCGTCTTCAAATGCGTCAGTTGTCTGATAATGGTTGCAAACCACCTCTTTTAATTTGGAATTTGACATTAATATATTTAACTGTTTAACAGTTTGAGGAAGAGAAGATATACTACATGTAGTATTAAAATGATATGGGAGAATTTTAAAATTATTCGCCGTGATTTGTAGTAGCCTCGTGTTAATAGTTTACAGATTAATTAACTTACTACAGACGGAACCTTTATTTCTTTGCTGAAACCTACAATAAATGTATACATGCAAACTATGCGAGGAATATTCCACTAAGTGGGGTGTCGGTGGCGGCGTTTGATGCGCCGCGCTTTGACGCTTTTGAATAATAACGCTGTATCAGCTGTATATTTCCTGTGAGAGTTGTTGAAGTGTCAAATGTTGTATTGTCTAACAATGACTTGTTATGATGATCAAATATTATTACCGAGCAACCAGACACCAACTTTTCTGATGTTCCGGCGGGCTAATTCAGAAAATTTTTGCTAGCCAGGCGGATCGTAGCTTGTTGCCCGCGGGCACCGGGCAAAGGATTTGTCGGACCCTGTTTTAAAGTTATAATGTTGGAATTTATTACACCTTAGAGAATTGTTCCTTAAATTGTGTTTTGAACATAATAGACTAAATTATTGGTATGCTCGTATTTGTTTGCATACATTATGGATTTTGTTTGTCCACTACTTGGCATAAACTCTTCTAATTATTGGATAGATGTGATCGTCTGTATTGTAGTGTACTAAATAAGTTGAGGGTTTGCAAACAATATTTTGAGATAGTAAAATTTAGCAGTAAGTGAGTACTAAAATCGAAGATACGGGAGCTTTGAAAGCCACCGAACATGACAAATATGACAAATATGAAAATATTGCAGGTTCGGTTTGATTGATTCTGTTCATGGGCAGTAATGGATATGCATACTATTTCCAACATCGTCTAGGTCCGGGCTGCGCGCAACTCAAAACTGGTATTTACACCAAGAAACAGTACAATTTCGATCCATCACAAACGATGGAATGCAAATGGTGGCAAACATAGAACTTTCAGTGCGGTTTTTTCAGGTTGGGACCATTCTATGTTCAGTTGCGTATGGTTCCTAGATAAAAGAATGGTTTGCCCTTAACGAGAAAGCAATTGGCGAACTAAGAAGAATAGAATTTCGACAGTGAATTTGAGATTATGAATCCTGCATATCACTTACAACGTCAAAGGCATAATGTTAAAAAGCAGGAAGTATGTCATTGGGGTAATTTACAGTACAAATCTACCCGTATATTGTCTTGGATATTGTTACTCGTTCTCTCAGCACTTTCAACCGAAAGTAATCACCCCCAGAATGTATACAAATATTCAACCCAAATTAAGAAAATTACTAATATCATTAAAGTGCCACACATCACCTTTCAAACAGTGTTTTAAAAAAAAACATTTTTATTTTAAAGTTTCAAATTTAAGGTCATTTTATATTTTTGAAAACAACAACTTATTTTTTCTCATAGTTTTGGCAAATGAATCTTTGAAAAAAGAGTAAGCCAGAATCTTCACATGTCCAATCCGCGACAGGCTTTTCTGTTTACTGTCCTCTGACCTCAACCTCTTATTTGACCCACAATGATTTCAAGAAAGTTTATGTACAAGTTTCTTGGTGAATAAACTAAACCACTCCGTTCGACAATATTTCAAGGAAAAGTGAATTTAAATAAATGAAAATAAAATGTAGCATTGACATAGGCTGAATAAGATTATAGGTAAAAACGGCTTGATTCAGTTACGATAATGTTCTTCACTCTTAATGTAGATGAAAGCCATCTCACTGCTAAGCACACAATTACAGAACAAAGCACCGTCAGAAACGCTGCTTGAGAACGATGATCGAATTAATGCCTAGATATTTTTATGTTGTCTAGGCCTCACGTTTACAAGAAACCTTGACTGCATGTTTTTTGTTTAATTGTGTGTTAGATAATTCACCGTTTGCAGCAGTTTGTATTTCATCAAGGTATTTGTACGTAAGCACTTGGTGTCTAGCCAAAGGAACTAGCCCTGATTTACGGACGCACAGCTTTAAAACTACGTGACGCTAGTGCCTATTCAGCAAGCAGGTTTATTGATTTTTTGTTTATCATTTCAAAATCCATTGATGCTTATCGTCGCTCTTATTCTATAAAGACATAAATCTAAAACGTCGTACGATTGCTTTTCGTCTATTTAGAAGCACATAATTAAGATACCCCTCGTTTCCGTTAAAAAGCAGACAGTTCATGCAAAGCATGTTTTATTTTGTAGTATTTCAATTGGTTATTTCATCTTGCTCTTTCAAACTGTTGTTTAATGTGTATAAGTCTTCTTACGATTAGAGAGGATATGAAGTAAAATCATATGACTTGGTTTTAATTCGTGACTGGCCTAATGCAAGTTTTCGCCGGTTCATGGGAGACATTTGGGGGCTTTTGAACTCCATGGAACGATTCGTGTTTGCTGAACTTTTGTAGGCTTAATGTGATAAGAACAATTAAAACAAAATTGATTTCCTTTAACAGTTATTTCGGATGATGATCATTCTATGCAGTTATACTGTTGTTAAGTAATTCAAATTCTTAAGTTTTTGTTTAAAGTGTTAAATATCGTTTAGAATGTGTGCGTTTGATTCTAATTCTTATACTAGTATTACCGGGCCTAACAATTAAATAAAAGGGATTGACCAATGCATTAACTGAAACAGTTTCGTTTTAATTCGAAGTTGTAGGTTTCTATGGTTGATTTATTTAACGCCCTTTTTAAAAGCTTTGTTCGATATGTTGACATTTGTTTCTGTGCACACCGCTAATGGACGTATCAATAGACTCAAGCTGACAGCTTTGCATTGATTCAACTTGATTCTGTAAATTGACGTATGTTGGACCGTATTTGGTACAAAAACGAATATGGTACAAATGTACCATATTCGGTCGAATATGGTACAAATGTACCATATTCGGACCGAATATGGTACAATTTTCGACCGAATATGGTACAAACATTGTACCATATTCGGTTGGAATAAGTTTTTCTATGCTCGCCAAAACGTATTTGGTACATACCAAAAAAACTCATAAAATGAAAATGGCCTACGTATATGGTACATAAATTATGTATTTCTTAATAAATGAAATAGTCTGCCGATGTGTAAACTTTTTTTCAAACTCAAATACATTGTATTAACCTAATATTGGAAGTGACAAAAGTATCATCATCATCATCATCATCATCATCATCATCGTCGTCGTCGTCGTCGTCGTCGTCGTCGTCGTCGTCGTCGTAACTAGCAGTAACAGAAACAGCTAACCTAACCACACTTTACATGGATTTTGCTGGTTGTGTAACTGTTTCGCCGGCTAGCTCAGTCGGTTGTGCGTCAGATTGGCACGCAGGCGGCCTGGGTTCGATTCCCGGGCGGGCCAGATACTTTCGTGGAGATTGGTCACGAAATGATTTCTACGGCCATTCTTCCCCTACCGCTGTTTCAAGTAGGGCAGTTGTCAATTACTGGCGAATGTATCTGCTTAGTACTGGTTACTAAGTACTAGTACTCTAAGACTAGAGACGTGCTTGCTCGAGGTAACTCTGTAAAAGTTTGAGGATTATAATCGCATTTTGGTTATGTTCATAGAGTGTGAACTTGTAAGGGTAAAGGTAGGCGAGCAAATCCATGAAGCGCGCCAGCGCTTCTTGGAAAATTTGATCGTTTAATACCCCTCGGTATTAATGCTTATATTTTAATACATTTTAATAATAATTGGTAGGTTTTGTCCAGATATGATTGCTTTAAGCAAACGTCGTTGCAGGAATGTCGACGTCGCATTCGATTGGTCGAATGACGTCGCGTCAGCCATATTAATGATTTCGTGCATTGTTTGGGTCAATCTAAAACTTCTGACAAGAAGATATTGCATGAGAAAATCCGAAAAATAAACAAGAAATTGGGCCGAAAAAAGAACTAACGAAATTCATATTTCATGCATTTGCAGTTGTTTTACGATAGAATTTCTTCGATATAATTCAATATCCTTTGGTCAGTAGTTTTAGATTGACCCAAACAATTCACAAGATCATTAATAGCAATTTTCAAATTTTTAAAACTTTTTTTTTCGAAAGTGTATTTTCACCAAAATCCGATTTAAGAGATTTTGAGCTCTTTTAAATGAATATATCTCTCCAAAAATAAGGATGTTTGACTGGCTGCTTTAGACAGGTGTGACTGTATTCCTAAACATTACTTTGTAAAGTTGATTTGTCGTTCTGACGTCATATTGCTGAGAAGCCGACAAAGCTTTGAAGTTTCCGATTTTTTCTTTGATAACGTGCCGCTTTAAATTTTGCACACGAGTCTTACTCAGAAGTCAGTAACCATATTTGACTTGGCGGTCGGCAAGAAAAGTTGTGATTTTCGACTAGAAAGAATTGAAATCCAAACTTTCTTCAAACTTCAAAAGAATTCTTGACAGTAAGTACTGTACATAATTTTAATTTTCAGTTGTCTTAATATGCATTGATGTTTTAACATGCATTGATTTTTATGTTCTATGCCCCCCCCCCCCCCCCCCCTCAGAGTGCATTTGCAGTTGTCCGTCCGTCTATCCAATTGTCCGTGGCATTCCTTCCGGGTGCGTAACTCCTAAACTGCTAAAATATTTAAGCTACAGTCATGAAACTTCATGAAAAATGTTGTCCATCATCAGCTCTCAAGATACATTTCAGCTCACCTGAGCACAAAGTGATCAAGGTGAGCTATTGTGATGGCAAGTTGTCCATCGTCCGTGCGTGCGTGCGTGCGTCCGTACGTGCGTCCGTCAACAATTTCTTCAAACGATTTCTCCTCCTAACCCGCTAAGCCAAATTCAATGAAACTTGGCAGGAATAGTCCTTGCATCAAGCTCTACCAAAGTTGTTCAAAGAATTCCATTTCATGAAGAACTCTGGTTGTCATGGCAACGAAAAGGCAAATCATAGTGAAATCTTTAAAAATATTCTTGTCCGAAACTGCAAGGCCTTGAGGTTTGATATTTGGTATGTGACATAATTTTGGTATGTGACATAATTTTGGGGTCCTATACTAAGATTGTTCAAATTATGCCCCTGGGGTAAAAATTGGCACCGTCCCGTGCCTGTGTTGGGACCCTGTCTCCAACCCGCTGGGAGGGGGGCCGGAGGTCCAGCACAAATATGGCGGTTTCATATAACACGCCATATGAAGTGGGCCTCATCGAGGGCCCCCCTCCCAGCAGACCGGAGACAGAGCCCCAAGGCTGATAAGTGAGGATGGGATGATGACGATGATGATGATGATGGCACAGAGTGCATCACTAAAACCGTTCAATCACTGGGGGCTGGAAATGTAACCTTAATGCTTCAACGTTGAGATCCAGCTCCCTTGATGCATAATTCAGTGGAACATAAAATGATGAAATTTACCCCTGTGTGACGTTAAATCTTATTTTTAAAATTTGAACAACTGCTGTGCTATATACATATTTATAACAAACGGCACCTTCCCAGGACCATGTTAAAAAGAATGAGTAACTAATAACATATATACTATATTTACACTATAAAACAAGGGTGATTTTGCCACACAGGGGTAGTGATAAGATCATTGAAGATGAAGACATGGCCAGCTCTTGTTTCTCATGTTAAATTTAAAACTTACTTGGTCGTTGTTCCTTTCTACGGCCATTCTTCCCCTACCGCTGTTTCAAGTAGGGCAGTTGTCAGTTACTGGCGAATGTATCTGCTTAGTACTGGTTACCCGCTTACACCAGAGTGTAAGCATGCCCAGGAACGGTGCGTAGGTTAACTGACCGCTGTGATATGACTGAAATACTGTTGAAAACGGCGTAAAACCCAAAAACAAACAATGGTCGTTGTTCCCTAGGTAACAGCATGACTTGACCAGAGGTTTGCGGTAGGGTATGTTCCACTCAGGTCAGTTCTGCATGCCCACCTGCATGTTAATTGTACATGGTGAGCCTGTTCCTTTAAAGTTTGGGGTTCAGGGATGCTGTATGGTGGGTTTTTGGGGGAGGCCGATGCGAGGTTGTCGAGGCACGGATACCATTCAGTTTTTCAATGTTTTATTTGTTTTATTCCTAGTTTTCCTATTTGGGTTTGTTCGAAATTTACGAAATTGGCGTAGGAGTCTGTGTGCTTCCTAAAGTGCCAGACACATATTCCGGGGGGGGGGGGGGGCATTTTATAAATGGGGGACACCTCGGCACATATATTTAAAAGGCCTGTGAGGTGCCTTATAATTAATGGAGGGCCAAGCATGGGGCCACCTGAGCGAGAGGTCAGGTGTTCTTACTCCCATTTATAATGTTTAATATGTCAGAGGACAGAATGCTCTGAAAGAACTTGAATGGGGCCTTTAATGTTAGTGAGTGACTGGCACTGAAGTACATATTTAGGAAGCACACAAGGCTCCTTGAGTAGACACTATGTCTAATAGACATTATTTAAATCTTACGGTATTATCATACCGGTAACCCATGACCAGCGGAGTCGCACAACCGGTACCTGGACAGTCCAAGCACACGCAGGGCGGCCCCACTGGCCATAGAATTATGTATTATTTCTATTTAAAACTATTTATTTATGACGTTCTAGTATAACATTATATCCGCATCCGTAAAAAATCGAAACAGTTCAGAGTTCGAGGACCTATTCCATGTATCCGTAGTCCGCAGTACGCATCCGTATACGCATCCGCATCCGCAAGTCGAATCGCTCAGCGAGCGATTCGTTTGCGGATATGCGGATGCGGACCCTTTTTGCGGACAATTCTAATTACACCTAGTTAATTATTTTCAATTGAAATACACCAAAATTGGTATTTTTGTCCTATTTATTGAATATTTACATAATATACATCTGCATACTTCTACTGTTTCATTTTTGTTAACTTTTCTTCTGAAAACAAAATGCACGAACTCCCAAGCCAAACATTGGGCAAGATTTGCCCATGAAAACAGACATTTATTTTAAAGATTCATAAATAAATTATATACCGACTGGTAAAGCTTGTCAGACGTTAGCATTTCAAATTGCAATGCTTTTTTAGTTCATTTACGTTCAAATGACTGTGTGGATTTCCATATAACCCAGAAAATAAACGCTAATCACTGTAAAATGAAAATAAAAGTAAAAACAGCATAAAATAAATGAAAACATACTTGAAATACTTATACTGTAATTAAAGGGTTAAGACAGAGGGCAGCTTAGACATTTTACTTACAAAAATGATTACGTATGCGGGTACATGGAATATGGCACCCGCACGATAACTCTGCGGATACAGTTACTGATACGGGTGGCTACGGATGCGGGTGCGTATGCGTGTACAAGAAATAGACGGCATTCTCTAGAGGTCTTCTACCAAGGTTGTTCGAATATTGCCCCTGGGTTTAAAATTGGCCCTGCTCTGTCGGACAGTATTTGGTACAAAAACGCTTAGTTTAACTATATAATTATTAGAGAAATTTAAAAATATATATCTTTTTCTCTAAAACCACTTTGCCCAGAGCTTTGATATTTGTTATGTGACATTTTCTATTGAACTTTCGACTTTTGATGAATTAAACCTTGACCAAGTGACTTAATTTTGAAGCTTTTGCCTTTATTTTCCTTACAGTTATTACAGCTCAATCTGATTTTGGTGAAAAATACACTTTCGAAAAAAATTGTTTCAAAAGTCGCTATTAAAGTATTAATGATTTTGTGAATTGTTTTCGGTTAATCTAAAACTACTGACCAAAGGATATTGAATTATATCGAAGAAATTGTATCGTAAAACAACTGAAAATGCATGGAAAATGGATTTCGCGTTAGATCTACTAACGCGATATTTTCGGCCTATTCCATTCCTATTCAATAAATAGGACAAAAATACCAATTTTGGTGTATTTTAATTGAAAAATAAAAAATCTTGTTATTTTTTCGGATTGTATTTGATGTCATGCAATGTCCTCTGGTCAGTATTTTTAGATTAACCCAAACAATTCACAAAATCATTAATAGCGACTTTTGGAAACAATTTTTTTCGAAAGTGTATTTTCCACCAAAATCAGATCGAGCTCCTTTAATCTGTAGATTTGAACATTTTAAATTTTATGGAGTTTATAGGTCTTTGACCTTCGAACCCTGCCTAGTCGTGACTTCTGGTGAGCGACCTAGGCCCCCAGGGCCCCTTCTTTATATCCCTTCCATCCACGTAGCATTGGTTTCTACAGACCGTTTGTCCGTTGACCGCCATAAGTTTGCCCGCTATTTTTCCCCTGAATTTGAATTCGGTTGGATTTCAATGAAACTTTACATGAAGTACTTGCTACTTTCATTGCGCATATTGCCCGGAAGTTCGGATTGTAAATTTTAGCGGAGCTATCAGACGAGTGATTTTAGCTCAGCTCATGTCGTGAGACATTCGTTTTCGACACGCGGTGTTCAATACAAGCTCTATTAACTAATGAAGTATAAATGTATAATAACTTATTATATTATTTCAGATGAAGGAAGCAATTAGGAGAAAAAGGAAGCAATTAGGGTGCTTGCCCAGGTCGAAGTACGACATTATTGTCAGATGTTTAAACGGATCGTTCGATGTCCCTGTGAAGAAACGGACACCTGAAGAGAATAATTGTTTGGCCATGATTAGAAAACGTAAGGACTTCGAGCTTGGTGACCGGGGTTCTTTATTGTGTGGCGGAAAGCAAGTCCTTGTGAAAGAAGATCTTCCTAGATTTGTTGAGAAGATGTTCGTGGAAAACAAAGGATGTGGAGCAAGGGTTATTTACAACAAACTGAAAGTAAATTACACGGGGTTCTCGGAACAAGTTATCCTTGAAATACTGTACAATAGCAAGTATTACCATGAGAAGTATCCGAGATTTACAAACAAGCCAACGCCAATGACAATTACAGAAGAGGAACCAGGCAAAAGATGGCAGATTGACATAATTAACATGAAAAATCAAAGTGTTAGCTACAAGGGGTCCACATACAGTTATATTCTACAAGTCGTGGACGTTTATTCTAGGTACGTTATGCCAAAACCCCTGAAAACGAAGAGTTCGCGTGAAGTTGCAAAGGCATTAGAGGACGTGTTGATGGTTAACCTTGCCCCTGACATCATCCAATGTGACAACGGACTGGAATTTAAAGGCCCTAGTATGAAACTTTTGTTGAACAAGTACAACATCAAAATGATCAATAGTAGGCCGTATCATCCTCAATCACAGGGCAAGTGTGAAAGGTCAAACAGTGTTATAAAGGCCAAGATTCTATTTGCAACAAAAAGTAAACGTGGATTTAACTGGGTCGAAGGGCTTCAAGATTTAGCCTATGCCATAAACACAAGTTTCAAACGAGTTCTTGGGGGGTCTCACGCCCTTTGAAGCCTACTACGGAAGAAGTCATGTTTTTACCAAAGAACGTCATAGTTCTCGTGAAATAAAGAAAACCATACGGCGAGCAAATAAAAAGGCTTACAGGTCGCTGTTGAAAAACGCAACTTCCCCAAATAAGTACAAAGTAGGAGAGACAGTATTAATTCGCTATCCCTTTCGAAAATCCAGGGTGCCAACCAAAAGATATGTTATCGAAGGCAAGGTAGAAAAAGTAAAACGAAATGGTGTTTATATCGTGTCATTTCAAGTACCGAACAAACCCGAACTTGGATTCGTAAGCAAATCGGTTGGGGTCGAAAACATGACTAGCCTAACTGTTGCGTTAGAGAAACAACGAAAAATTAAAAAACATTCATTAAAACAGAACCGCTCAGAGAAACAAAATCACAGAACTAAGTACTATCATGTTTTAACACACCATGAAAATCTGCAGTTGTTGGATGGGGTGAATATTGCCATGGACCCAAATCCGGATGGAAATTGTCAATTTGCTGCTATATCGCATCAACTTGGTAAAATTGGTATATACAAAGACGTAGATGCTTTACGTAAGGAAGCAGTCCATCACATTGTAGAAAACAGATATTTCTATGAAACTTTTGTCTATGATGAAACATTTGATGAATACGTTAAGAATATGTCTAAGAATGGGACATACGGCGACAACCTCACGCTCATTGCACTTATGAGAGAATATAATTTGCAGTGCCTGGTAGTTTCTACCCGAGGACTAGAACACTCATCAATTGTGTCAGCAGATGGAAAGTTCGATGGTGATGTTGGAACAATTGCATTGGGGTATTTCCCAGAAGGATTTGGCATGCATTACGTTAGTATCCGTATCAATCAACGCGTGTACAAGGACATAATATCACGCTTAGAACAGTCGTATGACAACGGTGACTCTGGCGACAGCGCTGCGTCTGGCGACAACGCTGCGTCTGGCGACAACGCTGCGTCTGGCGACAACGGTGACTCTGGCGACAACGGTGACTCCGGCGACACCGCTGCGTCTGGCGACAACACTGCATCTGGCGACAACGATGACTCTGGCGACAACGATGACTCTGGCGACAACGCTGCGTCTGGCGACAACGGTGACTCTTGCGACAACGGTGACTCCGGCGACAACGGTGACTCTGGCGACAACGGTGACTCCGGCGACAACGGTGACTCCGGCGACAACGGTGACTCCAGCGACAACGGTGACTCTGGCGACAACGGTGACTCCGGCGACAACGGTGACTCCGGCGACAACGGTGACTCCGGCGACAACGGTGACTGGCGACAACGGTGACTCCGGCGACAACGGTGACTCTGGCGACAACGGTGACGTCTCTGTGTGTTCAGCCCTGAAAGAGCTTCAAGATATGATAAACAATAGGAGGGCACAGAGGCGAACGACTTTTCCATTTCTGATGTTACCACTTCACATTCAAGTTGAAATTTTTAAGTTCTGCATACAATCAAACCCGTCAATCCAGTTTGTGTTGGCGAAGGTCGGCAAACCCTTTAGAGATTTAATAAGGTCAATGAGTTTGCAAACACCTAGAATTTACATTCGGCCGGATATTGGACTAGATACTAGTAACAGAAATCCTGTTAGCGTTCGTTTCCTATTAACAAGAGCGGGCAGAAACAGCGGTCTTATTTCGGCAATAAAAGAAATCATCAAGGGGCCAAAATGGGCAAACGCATGGCTGCGTTTGCGTGTTAGTGAAATCGGTTGGTATGATATCATAGATGTCATGTACAGACATTACAGGTGAAATATACATGTATATCGGTGTTTGGAAACCTGTTATGTTATTTTTGTGATTGATGATTATGTTCTTCTACCGGAAATTTGTTGTCATTTGCTCATTTAATGGTAACTTTTTACGAAGCACATTTGGGATATTTTGGCTGCTACTAAAATGAATGTATATATGTATATTATGTCTGGTCAAAATGCTACAGTTGGATTAAAATTTAAATGCTGTTCTATGTTCTTCAATATTACTTTGAAAAATCCTGTCAGTATACCAATAAATGAAAAAAGTACAAGTTTGTTGAATCTCTTGAATGAAACAAATTATAAAATACAAAATGTAAAATGAATATGTGATGATGATGATGACAAAACATTTGTGATGATGATGATGGTAAAAAAATTGTGATGATGATGGTGGTGGTGATGATGATGACAGTGGTTATGATGATTGGGGTTTGATGATTGTGGTGATGATGATGATGATAATGATGATGATGATGATGACAAACGTTTTGGGATGATGATGACAGCGATGTTTATCGGACGATGATGATGGTTATAATGATGATGATAAGATTTTAGATGATGATGACGGCGATGTTTATCGGCCGACGATGATGATAATGATGATGATGATAACAAAATATTTGTGATGATGATGATGGCGATGTTTATTGGCCGATGATGATGATGATATTCTCATCGTCGTCATCATCATCACAACATCCTCATTATCGACCGAAAACATGGCTGTCATTATCATCACAAAAAAAATTTTTTGTGATCACCATTACGATCATGATAATGGATATGATTATGTTGGTTTTGATGGTGATGATGATGGTGGTGTTGGTGAAGATAACAACGATGATGATCATTGGGGTGTTGATAATTGATGTGATGATGATGATGATGATGATGATGATGATGATAACAAACGTATTTTGATGATTATGACAGCGATGTTTATCGGTTGATGATGATTATTATAATGATGATGATTATGATGACAAATGTGTTTTGATGATGCTGACGGCGATTTTTATCGGTAGATTATGATGATGATGATGTGCTGACCGTCGTTATCATCATTACAAAACTTTTGTCATCATCGTCACCATCGACCGAAAAACATCGCAGTTATCATCATCACATTTTTTGTGATCTTCATTACGATGATGATAATGGTGATGATGATGATGGTGTTGATGATGATGATGACCTTGATGATTGTGGTGATAATGATGGTGATGATGATGACAATGATGATAAAAGTTTGTGATGATGATGATGACGGTAATTTTGATCGTCGTCATCATCATCAAAACTTTTGTCATCATCATGACGATGATGATGATAATGGCGTTAATGGTGACGATGATGATGATGGTGTTAATGGTGACGATGATGATGTAATTGATGATGATGACAATGGTGATGATGATTGGGGTTTGATGATTGTGATGATGATAACTGCGATGTTTATCGGCCGATGATAATGATTATAATGATGATGATGAAAAAAGTTTTTTATTATGTTGACGCCAATGATTACCGGCCGCCGATGATGATGATTATGATGATGATGATGATGCTGATGATGATGATGATGATGATGATGATGACGATGATGATTATTTTCATGATGGTATTGATGACGTTGATGCAAATTGTAGTTATGATGATGATGATGATGATGATGATGATGATGATGATGATGATGATGATGATGACGATGATGATGATGACGATGACGATGATGATGGTGATGATGATGATGATGATGATGATGATGATGAGATGACGATGATGATTATTTTCATGATGGTATTGATGACGTTGATGCAAATTGTAGTTATGATGATGATGATGATGATGATGATGATGGTGATGATGATGGTGATGATGATGATGATGATGATGATGATGATGATGATGATGATGATGATGATGATGATGATGATGATGATGAGATAACGATGATGATGATGATGATGATGATGACGATGATGAGTGTGTACCATATTCGGAACGAATGTGGTACATTTTTCATCCGAATATGGTACAAGTTTGTACCATATTTGGTCAGGCATTTTACCCCAAAACTGCAGATACGTATATGGTACAATTAGACAGTTGTACCATATTCGGCCGAATATGGTACAAATTTGTACCATATTCGTTTTTGTACCAAATACGGTCCGACAGATGTATTAAAAACTCATTCAAACGAATGAAGTGTTGTGTTTACTTGAGCATTATTGCCTTGTTAAACGATTTACTCTTATATTGCAATATTGTCAGTTTTCATTTAAAAAAAAAGAAATTCATTTGTAATCATCAATCAAAACCCATGTAAAAATAACAACCCAGGTGAACCCGCAACTGTAGCGTAAAATACACTTCGGTTCGAATACAATTTGCAGTTACCCGAAGTATAGGTATCCGTATACGTTAAATGCCTTTTCATAAATCTTTAAAAAACTTAAGTTGTCTTTGTAAAAATGAATTCAAGGCCTATAATATATTGAAACCTCTTCTACAATCTTGCAGCACACATGGAGTGCACATGGCACATCAGTAGTTTATTTAAATTCTGTTCAAATTTTATTTCCAGTTTATAGTTTAAGCTGTTTCTTTTTCTACCAAGAGAAACTGACCGATTATGTAGTTTTCAGGTTAGATCTACATCGTTGAAATCTTGCAAAACATGAGATAAATAAAAAGATAGTTTATAATATTTTCATATGTGTCGTGTTCGGTGGATTTCAAAGATCCCTTTTCATCTATTTATTACTTTTTTACATTTGTTACTAGATACTTTGTTCCAGTTCGAAACTCACAAAGTATATGAATGTCTTATAGCATTTGTATTTATTTAGAAAATATTTTTTGATAAAATGAATGAACAAAATATAACGCCTTATATACATGTATTTAAAAATATCGGTATATCTTCTCACAGCTGTATTATTTGCCTACACTTGAACATAATGAAGAGTACGGGGATTGAGAGGTACAGATGCACTGGTAGATTGAACCTCGTGACTCTCTGCCTACACTTGAACATAATGAAGAGTACGGGGATGGAGAGGTACAGATGCACCGGTAGATTGAACCTCGTGACTCTCTGCCTACACTTGAACATAATGAAGAGTACGGGGATGGAGAGGTACAGATGCACCGGTAGATTGAACCTCGTGACTCTCTGCCTACACTTGAACATAATGAAGAGTACGGGGATGGAGAGGTACAGATGCACTGGTAGATTGAACCTCGTGACTCTCTGCCTACACTTGAACATAATGAAGAATACGGGGATGGAGAGATACAGATGCACCGGTAGATTGAACCTCGTGACTCACTGCCTACACTTGAACATAGAAGAGTACGGGGATGGAGAGGTACAGATGCACCGGTAGATTGAACCTCGTGACTCACTGCCTACACTTGAACATAATGAAGAGTACGGGGATGGAGAGGTACAGATGCACTGGTAGATTGAACCTCGTGACTCACTGCCTACACTTGAACATAATGAAGAGTACGGGGATGGAGAGGTACAGATGCACTGGTAGATTGAACCTCGTGACTCACTGTCTACACTTGAACATAATGAAGAGTACGGGGATGGAGAGGTACAGATGCACTGGTAGATTGAACCTCGTGACTCTCTGCCTACACTTGAACATAATGAAGAGTACGGGGATGGAGAGGTACAGATGCACTGGTAGATTGAACCTCGTGACTCTCTGCCTACACTTGAACATAATGAAGAGTACGGGGATGGAGAGGTACAGATGCACCGGTAGATTGAACCTCGTGACTCACTGCCTACACTTGAACATAATGAAGAGTACGGGGATGGAGAGGTACAGATGCACCGGTAGATTGAACCTCGTGACTCTCTGCCTACACTTGAACATAATGAAGAGTACGGGGATGGAGAGGTACAGATGCACTGGTAGATTGAACCTCGTGACTCACTGCCTACACTTGAACATAATGAAGAGTACGGGGATGGAGAGGTACAGATGCACCGGTAGATTGAACCTCGTGACTCACTGTCTACACTTGAACATAATGAAGAGTACGGGGATGGAGAGGTACAGATGCACCGGTAGATTGAACCTCGTGACTCTCTGCCTACACTTGAACATAATGAAGAGTACGGGGATGGAGAGGTACAGATGCACTGGTAGATTGAACCTCGTGACTCTCTGCCTACACTTGAACATAATGAAGAGTACGGGGATGGAGAGGTACAGATGCACCGGTAGATTGAACCTCGTGACTCACTGCCTACACTTGAACATAATGAAGAGTACGGGGATGGAGAGGTACAGATGCACCGGTAGATTGAACCTCGTGACTCACTGCCTACACTTGAACATAATGAAGAGTACGGGCATGGAGAGGTACAGATGCACCGGTAGATTGAACCTCGTGACTCACTGCCTACACTTGAACATAATGAAGAGTACGGGCATGGAGAGGTACAGATGCACCGGTAGATTGAACCTCGTGATTCACTGCCTACACTTGAACATAATGAAGAGTACGGGCATGGAGAGGTACAGATGCACCGGTAGATTGAACCTCGTGATTCACTGCCTACACTTGAACATAATGAAGAGTACGGGCATGGAGAGGTACAGATGCACCGGTAGATTGAACCTCGTGATTCACTGCCTACACTTGAACATAATGAAGAGTACGGGGATGGAGAGGTACAGATGCACCGGTAGATTGAACCTCGTGACTCACTGCCTACACTTGAACATAATGAAGAGTACGGGCATGGAGAGGTACAGATGCACCGGTAGATTGAACCTCGTGACTCACTGCCTACACTTGAACATAATGAAGAGTACGGGCATGGAGAGGTACAGATGCACTGGTAGATTGAACCTCGTGACTCACTGCCTACACTTGAACATAATGAAGAGTACGGGCATGGAGAGGTACAGATGCACCAATTGTATGGAAAATGAACAAACTGACCTTTTCATCACAATGTTTATTAGCTTTAAAGTAATGTTTATTAATTTTTTAATCAATTTTTTTATCTTCCAGGATCAGACGTCATTGTCCAACAACTTATCTATTTTCGGTAAGTAATAATGAAGGTCATACAATTTATGTTGGCACTATAGTAATCTTAAGTGATTTAGATGTACAATATATCATTTCATATCATATCATAATTCAGGTTTTACGCCCTTTTGAGATAACCTGAGTTTGCTAGTTTTCAGCGTGTAGTTGTTACATTCAAAATCATTCATTGGTTCTATACACACACCCAGTTCTAGACACCGGTGACGCTCCTGGATGTGACCAGTACTGAACACCATGATACTGTGATACAAAATTTCCAATGTTTGTCCATAGATATATGGTCTGTATTGATATACGATGCTTAGCAATATGAAACTTACAAATATACCATTCTTTCTTAGAACCAATTCACACTCTTATCAAGTTAAGCGCCACGAAGTGTAATAAATTGCATATTTAATTACATTGCAGAAACTATGAGCACTGGTTTCAAATGCTACTGGTATGGCACAGAGTGGGAATCTTTGACAGAGGTTGTCTCCCACTTGACGCTATTACATGGGCATATGTGCATCAAATACCAGAAATTTCTACTAGATGAGTCAACTGGTAAAAAAGGATACCGTACTCGAGTCCTACCAAGTGTCATACCAAACGCAGTGACATCCCAACAAAAATGCATCACAGTCACAGACGGGATTATATTCATCATTCATAAAAAAGATGACACACAAGAGATAATCGCTACAACACCTTTAAAAACAAAAGAATGTCCTGTTAGTTCCAGAAATTTTCTAATATAAGTTTTTCTGGCAAAAGGCAATTGAAAAGTCACTAGTGACTTATTTTATTTATTCTAATTTTTTTCCATCTAGCAGAAATAAACATTTTATTTCATTTCTCGTTTTATGTTGAATCTGTTATTTCTATTGGTTGCAAAAGAAACCACAATTTGTCAAGGATAGAACTTTTACAAGTGTGAATCCCTTCATCAAAAACATTTTGCTTTACGTGTTCTGTCTTGTTTAGAAAGACGTCTAGGTGGCCGGGTGTGGTCCGACATTTGCCATGACGGTCAAGGTAACGAAAACCTTCCTTGTTGACCATGAGAAATAAATTAATTTGCAAACCAAACAATGCAGATGTGTTTTTCTAAAATAAGATTAGGTGTTGATTTCATTGGGTGGTTGTTTTTATACACTAAATAAACAGGATGCTTTGATTCATTAATTAAGAATAGAAACTGTTTGAATCATCACTAATTTATTTTTTTCATACCTTTAGGTCAATGAGTGACAACGTGACACTTTAATTAATAAAAACGTAAGTTTGAGCGTTATTCTGGAAACGGCCTGATATTAACTATTGACTTCCTGTTACTAGCATTACAGTGAATGCTCATAATTGCTTAAAACAGACACTGGTGAAATGTTGACTGATTTCATAGATTACACACCTCTATCTTAAATAGCAAATTTTGCAACTTTTGACTGTTGACCCCTATCATACTCAAAATGAAATTTCTCGCTTATTTACAAACTAAATTTAATTCCGTTTTTGTCTTTATCTCCGCAAACAGTTCATCTTGAAATACATGTAAGTATTTATACCAGTTATTTGCTATATTATAAAATCTACGCAAAAGAACACATGTGTGCAGAACTTTTTGTTGGTTATATCTAGAGCATTGGTATATAAGTGGCACAGAAAGTTTTCGCATGGTGGAACGGAAATAATACTTGGAATCAGGCATCCCGTACTTGCCAGACGTTGCTCCGCTAAACGTTGTGTAATTTCGGGCTCATGTGTCGCAAATTTGAGAACTGTGAAGAGATCAGAAGACTAAGCCTTCAATAATGCCTTTCAACAGAGTGTTAGATTAATGTTTTTGATAGTCGGGTGGACAGATACCTTAAGTGTATCGAACAAGCTGAAAAGTATTTCAGGAAAGGAGTGAGCATTGTAATCACGCTGCGACGTGCGCCGCTGGTCGATAGGTCCTCTTGTTAAAATGTTTGCAATTTCTTTATCGATTTTTCTTTGATATTTTGCATACAAGTTACCAAATTACGTCTTAAACAACTGTGAAATTTGCATGAACATGTGTTCAGTAGTTTTCTCGTGATTCAGATTGTCTACAAAGTAATGGGACAACCCTCTTAGGTCGCTGCATTAATGTTTCATGATATAATTAATTTTTACTGTATGTAATGCTGATTGTAGAATTTATTGAATACATTCTGCAGTCAAAACAATTATCTAAACAATAATTTTAACTGCATTCTTTAAAGTTGAACCTATTTACTAATATTTTTATTTAAAATATCTTTATGAGATTATATGTATATTATATAGGTATAGTCTCTTTCTTTTTACTACACAACAAATGTTAACTACACTGATCATATTATTTTAATTTCTCAGCGTAAAATCGGAGTACACTCTTCAAACTTAAAATATAAAAAGAAACATCATTTTCACGTTTTTGAAATAACTGTTAAAGGGTAAAACAAAAGCCGCAAAATTGTCTTCAGCGGGTATATTACAATGTACCTGTTAATGAAGGTTCAGGTCTCCTTATTTAAATATGAAGTCTAAAGTAATTTAATTACTTGTTATGGTAGTCATTATGATGTTGTTTTTTGTTTAAATATTCCTAAAATGCTTGATATTAATATCAAAACCTTCATATAAACGTGTATCAGGTTGCAATACAACCCCTCAAGATATTGAAATAAACAAATTAGATGTTAATTATATTGTTATTCCAGTAGTTGTCTTATCAAGGATTCCCGACGTTACATGTATTTTTTTTTTCATTTAAATGCGACAAAGGTTTGTATTTTTTTGTATTTTAAGGCATTGATTCGTTTGTCATTGCTATTTCATAGACAAATTTGCAAAAATATCAAATTCTGACAAACGGCACAATGCAGTTCCCTCAAATTTTGCACAAATCAATGTTATTAATATATGTTAAAAAAATTTACACATGCTAAAAAATTAGAACAGTACAGAAAAATAGTAAAACCTAAACAAAACTAAAATTCTAGTTGCAATTTATCACAAAAACGAAATAACAGAAAACAACAATTCAAATGCCGACATAAGTGAAATGATTCTGACGACAATATCTAAGGTCCTTGAAAAGGGAAATTATGAAGAGGGAAATCAACATTTTTATCATTTGGTCATCCATTTTCGCGACCAGGAAATTGATGGTCAAACACACTTTTACAAATAACTCACATTGTATACAGTTGTTAGACCAAAGGACCTTTGATATTGTTATCTTGATATCTTCCATTACTCATGAAGACATTTAGATTGATGTTTTGTGTTGCTTCGTTTTTGTGATAAATTGTAAATAGAAATTATTAATGTTTTAGGTCTCAATTTCATACAATCAAATCCTTAAAATTTGAGACTGGTTTTCATTATCTGTTTTATAATACTGACATATGATTCTGAAGCTTAATTGTATAAAGGAAACTATCTATTATGTTATTAAAAAAGAGATTACATTACAAAGGCGGAAGAATTAAAACTAGTAAAAGCCGGAAAAGAGATCTAAATTTATGTTTTTTGTCCATGGTAAACAAGACGAGTAAGCAGTCAGGAAGAATATGGACTGGTGAATGTTATTTTCACAACTTCAACTTCATGAAAAAACCTCTTTTAGTTTTGACTGATTATTTTTACTTATGTAAGCATTTTTATATCAGGCTGTTTTAAGTAAATACTAACCGTTCCAAGGCGGTAAGCCCTTACGTTCTCTTGTTCACAAATTGTTTAAAGTGTCTAATTAGAAATTGATCTTATTTAAACATATGCTCTCTTGTCCTCGCTTTTTAATGGCTGTGTGGGGAGGGTGCATTTTCTGAGTGTGGCTATGCATGCTTCACTTTTTATGATAGGGAAACCGAATACTACAAATAAAGAATGAAAAAATATCGAAAACGAACAACAAATCTTGATATAAAAAAGGATTATGGGAGGACGTCGTGTGAATCACTTAATTTAAATACAAGAACAAGAACAAGAAATTGTTTCAACGTGAAAGCGAACACAATAGATATATTCAACCTTTACACATAGTTCTTAAAACAACTAATTATATAAATGAGATAGATGCATGCGGAGAAAATTTGTTGGCGTTCATAATGTCTCATGATCATTTTATTAAGATAATACCATTTTATTGTATGTTTATTCTGATGGTTTTTCAACTTGTTCCCATTTCATACAAATTTACATTTTGTTTTAACCCTTTTCGTTAATTGTTTGTGGTGTTTTATTTGAAATTAATTTTCTTATAAACACATGCTCTCTTTCCCTCTTTTCTTGTTCGTTGCGTGGGGAGGCTGTGTTTTCTGAGTGTGGCTATTCCTGATATGCATATGTCACTTTTTACTCCATTTTATATGGCTTTTATCATGTTAATCTCATCGGCGAGCAGTGTACATCTGTGTACTCCGATCGTTATCTTCGTATACCGTTCGCTTTTATATTTATTAGTCTAAGATTATTAAGTCAGTACTGTTATCAGTAAAATAACCCGTTACCGATGTCATGCAGTGATTGTTACGTATATCAGGGCTATCCGATCAACGTTTTTTGGCGTTGTCCCGGTTAGCTCAGTTGGTTGCGTCGCAGGAATTGCATGGCTAGGCGCTGTCGCCGTGACGGTGCGGGTTCGCTCCCAGCTAGAGACACTTATCATTTGCCAAGAAGTGACCAATGTTGATCCAGATCGGACATCATTCATGTGTTGGCTGATTCGGATGTACACTGGTCAGACATTTAATACAAGTCGTATCCATAGAGTATGAGCTAGTTAAATAAGAATATTTATCTACTCAAAATTATAACACAATGGAACTTTCGCATAGAAAAATGGTCTCATATCGAGACCGAAGTGTTGGTCTGTAAAAACATTATTTGGCAAAATATGATATCCGATTATGAACGTTTCGAGATAAGCGATGTTACTGGGAAAATCTTACCCCATGGCTATAAGGAATACAACACTGTTTTACTATCTTATTTTCTGGCCTGCACTGGCAGTATTGTTCAGTACGAAGTATGTTTATGATTTCGACTTAATTTGCTAAAGCAACATGTACGCCTTTGTTTTCAACAGAACTGTAACATGTACAAGTACTCGATTTTGATATAGATACATGAAAAAGGAACTTCGAAAGCCACATAATACAAATATAACAATATTGCAGACTCGCCTTGATTGAGCCTGGTAATAGGCAGTGATGAAAAAGCCGCCTAGCCCAGGATTGAGCGCTACTCAAAAATTACACAAATGCATTTGGGGTAATTGATAACAGCACTAGTTGAATATAAGGAAATACTTTTACAGCCGCCACACTGCACAAACAACGCTACTGTGATATCGAAATGAATGAAAAGGGAACGTTAAAAGCTATCTAACACGACAAATTATCAAAATTTTGTAGGCGCGGTTTGATTAAGCCTGTTCATTAGCAGTAATGGAAATACATATTGCTGCCCACACCGCCTAACCCCGATTGACTGTTTCTGAAGCGTGATGCTATTAAAGTTCTTTAGTCCGTACTATAACTGTTTTGCATATTAAACATTCAATCGACAAAGTTTGCTAAGATCAGCATCAAGGACACGTTCTATTCTTGCATACCAGAACAGGTCAATCAAAGCGCTTCAATAAAAGTCATTCTGGAATCGGCTGTCAAACGTTTGTTTCATTCTTTATTTTGTCGTCCACTGCATTGCGTGACGTCACTCAGTTCTAGACCGGGGCAAATGAAAAATAATATTTTTGAAATATGAAAATAACAGGATACTTCTGTATTTACTGTAAAAAATATATATTAATGTTTTGTAATAAAGATTGATGTGCTCAAGTTGTTGTTTATTTGTTTCAATAAAATGAAATGTAAAAATAGCATGCGGGAAAACCAGAGAGCTGTTTTTCCGTAGGTTGCACTAAAGTAAAACCCAAATCCCATTTTGCGACTGTAAATTGCCAATCTCCAATGTCAAATAAATTTGCGTTCTATCTTCTTGTTTGCAAGATAACCACATTAGCATATGAATGTGTACGTTTTGTCTTTGACAAATCAACAACAAATATGCTTGTTGAACATTACTGTGCTCTGACCTTTGTGGTCCTATTTGAAACGCGGTATCGCAGGAACGTTGCAACAACGTTATTTGTAGATCGCTTCAATAAATAAAATATAGGCATGAAGTCTATCCCGTTTCCATTACTCCTCTTTTAAGCCAATAATTCACCGATTTAGTATATTTGAACTGCACTTTCGTGATTTTAATACAATCAGAAACGAACAAAGCATTTTCACCGCGTTTGCAAACAGAAACCGGAAATAGGGTTTTTCGAATTTCCCATTCGCCCAGGTGTAAAACGAAGTGACGTCACGCAAAGGAGTGGACGACAAAATAAAGAACGAAACAAACGTTTGATAACCGATTCCAGAATGACTATTATTAAGGTGCTATGATTGCTAATAACAGATTTTTATTTTGTTCAAATATTTGACCAGCGAAAACTCCGTGTCAAGGCTGCAGCTGGAAAATTCTTATAACAGGTTAGTGGGTGGGGTACGAATCCGTTGTATTCCTTGTGTTTATTATATATGTATATAAGGTCAAACGTCATATATGTGGGATCGGGGTGATTATTGAAAGAAATTCAGGTTCCTGTGATCAAACACTCAAGTCTTCTATAAACAGAAAACAGTCAGGATTTAATGCATAGTATATACTTGTCTTCCGTTGTTTTCTTTCATAAATTTCCAGACTTTATAACGAAGCAAAAATACTTCAGACATTGCACCACATTTTCAGGAGGAATTTGTCTGACACACATTAAAGTTCTGTCTCATCTGAGAAACCTATTTTCTCTGCGGTTTCAAATTATTCTGCACCTTTTGGCTTTGAGTGCTTCTTCCAGCTGAAAGCTGTATTCACTTGCTTATTCGTTAAAACCATCTGTAAATTCAAAAAGAAAGGTTAACAACATGATATTCTACAGCGCTCTGCATGCCTTGTGATTCACCTATCTACAGTTGATCACTATGCTTACCTCTTTGGTTGTACGACGGTGGCAGGGGTTTGAGAGCTTATGAAGGCTTATGGGGAAATCTTTTCTTTTAAGAGCCTAGAAGCTCGAATTGTTTCTTTTATCCCTGTGATCGTGTTCTTGCTAATTTGACTCCAGGGGCTCTAGTCTCGGTATGATCATCGAGTACTACCCCTCTTTGGCTTTGCAATGCTATTAGCTGCTTATGTTTTAAATGTTTGTGTGCTTTTGCATGCAACAATGTTAAGCTGATGGGTGAGTTGGAGTCATTTCACTTGTACTTGTTTGTTGATATGAGAACCTATTGGTACAAGTGTGAGGTTGGTGCACCCTAAAACGTGGTTTAAACCCCCAGTGGCAAATTGTTTTGCCACAGTCCGTTCCAAGGCGTGAGGGGGGTTCTCACTTTCGTTATTTGTTTGTGGCGTCCATTTTGAAACTGATTATTGTAATACAATGCTCTCTTTTCCTCAATAGTTTTTGGCTATGTGGGGAAGCTGTGTCTGCTGGATGTGACCATTCCTAATATGCATATTTCACTTTTTTATATTTTTCCCACTCGATAATTTGAATTGTGTCGCCATTCGTAGCATTTTAATGGCTATTTATGATGCTTTTTCAACGTAACGTTTTTCACTAGTAGTACTTTCTTATGTATTTGATGATTTCAAATTCTGCTTTAAGAGCAATGTTAAATGTGTAAACCCGATACAAATGTTATGTATTATTCTCAAATTTACAAAACATGGTTGAATTCTCTAAGTTTCTTTGTGGAAACTGTATCTGCAATCAGCAATTTTCAAAGGTTTTTAATGAATCGTCACTATTTCTTCTGCTTAAATGTTCCGTGTTTCATTTATATTAAGCAAAATTCATTTAAGCAGCAGTAGGCATGACTAAAACACCTAAGTCACTGAAATTTATCTATGTTTAATCAAAAAATGATTTCAGAAATGATGTATAAATCATTATTTGTGTCGGCGTGAAACTGACTTACTTTTAGATATTATGAAATCTGTGTTTGTTGGAACATGTAATAATGTTCATGTGGCTACGATCTCCAGTTCAAATTACATTGCGAAAACGTCGGACATAAGTAGATATCCGATATATTGGGTTACGAATTAATATTTTTACAACTATTCTAAATACGTTTGCATAATCTTTAGAGAATCAAAGCATGTAATAAATCAACAATATGTAAAAACGTTTTGATTTCGTTTGACATGTGTTCATTAAACACCATTAATGTACTTCTTAATAGGCTCGTTCAAACTCTATTGTATATATGGACATATTTATTCATCTGTAATGATTTAGTCGCCAAAGTCAATAAATTTCTTAAGTCTGAATTGGATTCTGAAACTCATTTGCAAAGCAAATATCTGTTTGATGTGTGTTGGTAATTACCTGACACAGTCAAATACAAATAAAAGTATTTAATATATTTTCAATTAATCTTTCGGTGTCCAAGGCCAAAGGACGTTACGAAGCTTGTCCAGGTTTTACTGCAATAATAGTGGAATAACACCATGTCTGTTTTCCAAAACAGAAATTACCAGTCACGTTTTCCCGATGAACGCTATTGTATGACTTTTGAAAAACAACAACAAACAAATTGTTAAATAAGTAATTAAAGGTGCAGTTGTTTGGAAAACAAATTCTATTGATATTGCAAATATTTTGAAATTAAGTTCGCAAGGTAAATTAATATTATTATATTAATGTTTTTCTGCAGAAAATGTCTTCAAAATTGAAAGAGTAAAAACCTTGTTAATTTTCTATTTTCGCCCATTTGAATCTTCTTAGTGTATAATTATGTATAAATAGCATTATTAGTGATTATGGTGCAGGTCTTCAGAAAGCTAAATCTTCATTATTCAATACTATTTGAAATGAGATAGGCAAATTGAGTTATTACTAATGTATAGATGTTTATTCTAGCCAATTTTCTTATGTTTGATTTTAATTGATTACCATTTGTTGACAGTCATTCTCATTTCTTTATGTTGAAATGAAAGGCGATGCAAGCTAAATAAAAAGTTATAATTCGATACATTTGAAATGGATACCATTGTCAACATGTATGAATTAACTGCTTTCAAACTACCCAATGTGTACACATAACAGCAGTCTTTGATAACTTGTAACATTACTTGTGTTAATGTTCTTCAATTGAATTCAAAGCAACATTTTCATTCTTTCAAGTCATTGTTGTAAAGTTTTTTATTTGCAGTTGTTGCATCTCACGAGTTTATTTGAAAAAGTCAGAATGTTGCCAATTCTAGCGTTTTTTGAACAGTGCTGTATTACAGATATTTCAGGCTCTAAATTTAAAAGATAAAAGGACCACAAAGTTCCATATCCCGTTAAAGGAGCACCTTATAGTCACCGATAGAAAGGCCACTAAATGCCCATGTCGACTTCGCGTTGATAGCTCTCGGTTGAATGTTATTAAATGCGGCATAAGAACGAATACAGTTTAAATGTTTCGTGTAAGTTTGTGATTTTGGAACCTTCGGCGCGGTATAAGCATATACATTTAAAGGAAATCTTTAAAAAGAATAAAATAATTTCTGACAAAACGCTATTTGTTCAGACTTTAAAAGAAGAAAAACACCTTAGTCGATTCTAGCTTTTATTTTACTGGGGTTTCTGAATCACCCGTAAATGCAATGCCTTTCATATAATCATTTTGTTTTATCAAGGTTGAAGCTAGAAACTTCATTAGTTTAAAAGGTTTGAGAAAATATTTCACATATGCAATAAAACAAAAAAAAAATGAACAGTTGATTTAACAGTTAGCAAATGCTTTGGATAAGTGATATTCTCATTATGATGAGAGATGATTAAAGCGTTTTAGCATGTTTTATTAATAACTTATTATACCTTTGAACCTATTGATGGTATCAATGAATTTAACCAGGTCAGCAGGGTTTTCTTCTGCTTTGTTTAGTTAAACGTATATCTTGGTGCGTTGTTTTAAATTAATACAATAGCATTTACTTTTTTGTATCCATGTATGGATAGTGAATAGACCAGTCTTAATATTATCTCATGAATATTAAGTGATTTTCAAGAAAACGAGGCTGAGTGAGCAAGCTGATTGTTTACATTCCCAAGCTATGGCATTTTATAGATCACAAAATTTATCATTAATACCAGATATTTCATTTTCTTTTGTTAAAAGTTACATAAGTAGTACCACAAGATCATCTGCTAGAAATCTCTAGACAGAGGTTTCAAATATTTTTGTGAAGTCTACATTAAAAGCTTATCAGGAAATGCTTTTTCCTAGTCATTCTTATTATAAGCTCATATGTTTGGTACAATATAAGTTCACAACCTTTTGCATCTGTAACCTGCTTTCGATTCTTAAGGCTATACAAACATTTTTCACTTGTTTCTTTCAATTTTCCAACACTACTTCATACAAGGCCCACTTACTAAGTCAGTACAATAAACAAATAATTTGATAATCTTGATCCCTTAGATTTTATCTTATGGATTGAACCTTTCTCATCAGGGGTCCAATAAATAACTTGACCTGGAAGAAACTTCCTTCAAGAAACAGTCTGTACCATAGTTATTCTAATTTTAATTCAAATATTTGATGGTAATCCAGTTGTGCAAGGAGTGCTATTACTCACAGAAAAGATATGAAACACAAAACAACCGGTCGGTAATTAACTGTTAGTACCCTCTAGTCTACATTAATGCTTGGGCCGGTGTAACGTTGTAAAGTGACCCCCATAGAATAATGACCCCCGGTCATTATTTTATATAAAATATTGACTCCGCGGTCATAATATTATGACTGGGGTCATAATATTATGACTCCTCATACGTAGTTAAATGACCCCTCACGTAGAAATGTGACCCCCTATAGAATAAGGACCCCCGACCCAAACCTCTATGGTACACTTAATTATCTCCATCGATAGGCATCGGAGGAGTAATGGCACCCGCCCGTGCATGCGTCCGTACGTGCAGGTTTTTTGACCGCAATTAGACGGAATCGATCCAAGCTTCAGGGATTACCACTACCGATGCCTATTTGTGTGGAAAGAAAAAATGGTTAAGGTCTCCGACCGAGAATCACTTGCCCCTTGTGAGTTCGATGCCTACCAGGGTCGTGTATGGGTGACAGACATACATACTGTGCCATCAACAAGATACGCAACTACCTTTTGTAATTTACGGGCTTTTTGAATATTAATCATCAAAAAATATTTATAATCACAGAACTAGCTAGTTTTCAGGCGGCGAGGGTGGCTGGATTTACTCCTCCCTACCCCAGAGCAGTTCAGTGCAGCTATATCTAGCATTGAACATGTCTCGCCCTAGTTGTACAGCCCCCTGATCTATCTAACATCAGATGAAGTAGAAAAATTTTGTCTTTGAAGTTGAAGCATATACAGCTACGTTAAAGCGACTTATGTTTATTGTAATACAATGATGATAATTCAAATGAAAGCAATTTTAAATTTCATTTCAATACATGTAGACGCAGCAGCAGCAGCATGCAGCGGCTCCAGTAGAAACAACAACAACAAATATAAAAGCCATAGAAACACGACAGTGACTTGAATCGATATAGAGTTTGTTAGTAAAAGGCTAGGTGGGGGTCAATATTTTACAGATAAAATCGGGGTGGGGGTCATTATTTTATAAGGAGAGTCAGTATTTTATAGAAAGGGGTCATTATTACATATAAAATAATGACCAGGGGGTCATTATTCTATGGGGGTCACTTTACCACGTTACACCGGCCTGTTTGGAGTCCTTTCAAAATTAAGTCATCATCTCTAAAATGATTTGAACATACTACAGTTGAAGCAGTTATGGATGAAAATGTTTTAGTTGAAGATTTACGGTAAATGTCATAAATGAGATTATATAATATTTGCATTAAAAGCTGATAAAAAATGGAAATATAAGACCAAGAACGAACAATTATCTTTAGTTTAACTTAAGTTTATATGTGGTAAAGTATCACAGTAATTTTTTAATTTTTTTATTTGATATGTTCTCATAGATTATACATGTAAATCTCACATGAAAATGGACCCTGATCTCCTTATTTTCTCTTTTCATTATTTTCTTAAGTTTTAATATTTTTGAAATTTATGGAAACTTATTTTGTCAGAGAATCTATCATCTGATACACAGAGAAATACAACAATGTCTAGCACTACTCCTTGATGAGGCCATATTGCTGGTCAGTTTGTTTGCTCACTCAGCCTCGTTCTGATAATGGAATCTCAGGTATGCATACAATTTGAGAGGGCTCTATATAATAGATAGATTTAAAACCTTTTAAAACGTTCCGGTCATTGGTCGACTTCAGTTGATAATGTCACAATTAGTCAACATTTTCTTTTTTCACAACATAACATATTGGACGTCTTGTACGATGAAGAAGGTCCATGGCGTTTTAAAATAAAAGAGTTTAAATGGATCTTTTAAAAGAACATTGCTGTGATTTAAAAAAATGGATGTAAATTAATAAAAAAATTTAAGTTGTCAGAGAGTTAAATGTTGTTTTTTAGAATTGAAACACGCTTAACAGATACATCCAAGTGTTTAAAATGCCTTTATAAACTCATTAACATTTCTTTTCAATGCAATAAATAACATTTGTTATTGCTGCATTTTATAAATCCAAACTTTTTCTATGACGAATACTTAAAACAATATGATTTAGAAACAACTTGTGTCCTTTATAAGTTTGCTCATTGAACAACGCTTATAGACTTTGTTCATTGAACAACGCTTATAGACTTTGTTCATTGGACAACACTTATATACTTTGTTCATTGAACAACTATTATAGACTTTGTTCATTGAACAACACTTATAGACTTTGTTCATTGGACAACACTTCTATACTTTGTTCATTGAACAACTCTTATAGACTTTGTTCATTGGACAACACTTATAGACTTTGTTCATTGAACAACTCTTATAGACTTTGTTCATTGGACAACACTTATAGACTTTGTTCATTGGACAACTCTTATAGACTTTGTTCATTGGACAACACTTATAGACTTTGTTCATTGAACAACTCTTATAGACTTTGTTCATTGAACAACGCTTATAGACTTTGTTCATTGGACAACACTTATATACTTTGTTCATTGAACAACTCTTATAGACTTTGTTCATTGAACAACACTTATAGACTTTGTTCATTGAACAACACTTATAGACTTTGTTCATTGAACAACTCTTATAGACTTTGTTCATTGAACATCCATTATAAACTTTGTTCATTGAACAACACTTATAGACTTCGTTTATTGAACAACACTTTTAGACTTTGTTCATTACACAACATTTATAGACTTTGTTCATTGAACAACGCTTATAGACTTTGTTCATTGAACAACACTTATAGACTTTGTTCATAAAACAACATTTATAGACTTTGTTCATTAAACAACTCTTATAGACTTTGTTCATTGAACAACACTTATAGACTTTGTTCACTGAACAACACCTATTCGGTTGACGTCAGAAAAGAGTTCCAAAAGCAAACATAGAAAATCAGTTGTTAAATTTCATTTAAATTGATTGCTTTCAAAGAATAAAGAGTTAAACACCTCATCAATAAAAGAAACAAAGGCACAGTGATTTTATCGATATAATGATTAAATAAACTGCGTATGTGTAAGACAATCACAATGACGTCAAATGGCAATATTTTGAACGCATATTCTGAACGCAGATTGGAAGTATTTCAGTTGTTGTTTTTTTTTTTTTTTTTTTTTTTTTTTTTGGGGGGGGGGGGGCGGTATTTTTGCTTCATTTAAATATATAACGTGTCGATAGTTTTACGTTTTGTTACGTAACACGTACGGGGTTTAGCCCAAACCACACACAACTCTAGTGATCTCCCTTCGATTACTGAACACTATCGAAGTAGATAATTTTTGAACAAATAGAGCAGTCTAGGCTGTCCAGCTAATGTTTTGTGCGGATTTAAATAGTGAAAATCATGAAAATGATGCAAAATGTGTTTTTTCAGAAGTGGAATTAAACTGGGAGATAGTACGTGAAATCCTGAAAGGATTACAAATAAACATAGATATGGACAAACTTTTTTAATTACAGACACTGTATAATTTCGGAAAGTTCAGAAAAGAGTTATGAAACTGTATCCCAAAAATTGCAATCAACTTCACTAAAAAAATTTTTGGCATATTTTGCATTTAATGATTTGTTTAAAACCAGCTGCATGAAAACACATCTGATTATTAAGTTCTGTATCACACCGGCAGTTACACCGTCCAGGTTTACAAGCCTTAACAAGGTAAATTGTTGTATTTGTTTGCAAGAAGGAAGTGTCTCCTCGATCGGGCCACATCCATGCCGTCTGATCAGGATCTGCACTGGTCGCATTTTGGTCAGAAATAACCTAATGAATAAACAAGAGGGCCATGATGGCCCTATATCGCTCACCTGAGTACAAAAGTACTCTCTGCTTGTGGTTTCAGACAAGAAGATTTTTAAAGTTTTGCCAATACAAGACTATGTAAAATGAAGTGACCCCTGGGGCGGGGCCAATTTTGACCCCAGGAAAATAATTTGAACAATCTTTGTAGAGTTCCAATAGAGGATGATAAATGCCAAATATCTAAGCTCTAGGCCTTGTGGTTTCAGACAAGAAGATTTTTAAAGTTTTTCCTATATAAGTCTATGCAAAATGAAGTGACCCCTGGGGTGGGGCCAATTTTGACCCCAGGGAAATAATTTGAACAATCTTTGTAAAGTTCCACTAGAGGATGCTAAATGCCAAATATCTAAGCCGTAGGCCTTATGGTTTCAGACAAGAAGATTTTTAAAGTTTTTCCTATACAAGTCTTTATAAAATGAAGTGACCCCTGGGGCGGGGCCAATTTAGACCCCTGGGAAATAATTTGAACAATCTTTGTAGAGTTCCACTAGAGGATGCTAAATGCCAAATATCTAAGCTCTAGGCCTTGTGGTTTCAGACAAGAAGATTTTTAAAGTATACCTATATAAGTCTATGTAAAATGAAGTGAACCCTGGGCCGGGGCCAATTTTGACCCCAGGGAAATAATTTGAACAAACTTTGTAGAGTTTCACTAGAGGGTGCTAAATGCAAAATATCTAAGCTCTAGGCCTTGTGGTTTCAGACAAGAAGATTTTTAAAGTTTTTCCTATATAAGTCTTTATAAAATGAAGTGACCCCTGGGGCGGGGCCAATTTTGACCCCAGGAAAATAATTTGAACAATCGTCGTAGAGTTCCACTAGAGGATGCTAAATGCCAAATATCTAAGCTCTAGGCCTTGTGGTTTCAGACAAGAAGATTTTTAAAGTTTTTCCTATATAAGTCTATGCAAAATGAAGTGACCCCTGGGGCGGGGCCAATTTTGACCCCAGGGAATAATTTGAACAATCTTGTAGAGTTCCACTAGAGGTTTCAAAATGCCAAATATCTAAGCTCTAGGCCTTGTGGTTTCAGACAAGAAGATTTTTAAAGTTTTTCCAATATAAGTCTATGCAAAATGAAGTGACCCCTGGGGCGGGGCCAATTTTGACCCCAGGGAAATAATTTGAACAATCTTTGTAGAGTTCTACTAGAGGATGCTAAATGCCAAATATCTAAGCTCTAGGCCTTGTGGTTTCAGACAAGAAGATTTTTAAAGTTTTTCCTAAATAAGTCTATGTAAAATGAAGTGACCCCTGGGGCGGGGCCAATTTAGACCCCAGGGAAATCATTTGAACAAACTTTGTAGAGATCCACTAGAGGATGCCAAATGCCAAATATCTAAGCTCTAGGCCTTGTGGTTTCAGACAAGAAGATTTTTAAAGTTTTCCCTATATAAGTCTATGTAAAATGAAGTGACCCCTGGGGCGGGGCCAATTTTGATCCCAGGGAAATAATTTGAACAAACTTTGTAGAGTTCCACTAGAGGAGGCTAAATGCCAAATATCTAAGCTCTAGGCCTTGTGGTTTCAGACAAGAACATTTTTAAAGTTTTTCCTAAATAAGTCTATGTAAAATGAAGTGACCCCTGGGGCGGGGCCAATTTTGACCCCAGGGAAATAATTTGAACAAACTTTGTAGAGTTCCACTAGAGGATGCTAAATGCCAAATATCTAAGCTCTAGGCCTTGTGGTTTCAGACAAGAAGATTTTTGAAGTATTCCTTTCGGTTGCCATGGCAACCAGAGTTCTGCATGGAATTGATTTCTTTGAACAACTTTGGAAGAGCTTCATGCAAGGAACATCCGTGGCAAGTTTCGTCAAAATTGGCCAAGCTGTTTCAGAGAAGAATTCGTTTGAAGAAAAAGTTGACGACGGACGGACGCACGGACGACGGACGACGGACATCAGGCTATCACAAAAGCTCACCATGAGCACTTCGTGCTCAGGTGAGCTAAAAAGCGAACAGTTTAGATCCTGATCAGATGGCACGGATATGCCGGAAGATCTGGATCTAAACTTTTCGCCCTAGCAATAAAGGTGTATCTGTACAGGAAAGGGTTAATATTTCTGACAACAAACTAAGAATATGTTATCTGCATTAAAGGGAGATGTGCAAGGTCGAGCAGTTTACTCGGTAAAATTGTACACAGATCGATCTATGTAACACTTACGTGTACTTTTCACTAAACTCTACATTTCAAACCCACCAGGAGGAAGTTTTCGGTTAATTTTACCATTTTACCGGTCCTGAAAACAATCCGCTGAAGAAATCCCTATACAATTCTATATTTAGCGATCATGGGAATGTCACGTGGCGACGTCGATAGTCAGCCAGGTACACCGAATGCTTATCTTGGTTGAAGTGATCACGTGACAATCCCAACAACCACCGCAGCTTTACGCTGGAAATACATAAATAACTAACCTAGGCGCGTCGCATAGGATAGGAAACACCATTTATATATCTTTTTTTTTTATAAAATATTGGTTTGAAATATTTCAGGTGTAAATCAATATTTGAGCTTCAAATAATGATATTCAACTGATTAAAAACCCTTTTGGCAAATCTGTTCCTTCTATCAATCCTGCACATCTCCCTTTAACTCAGTTATAGTAACTGAAATAGCATTATGAAGTCTAGAGTAATTTCTGAAATAGATTTTAGTTGAAGATGATCATTTATTAAGAAAGATTGTTCATGTCATTCTTAGGGGCATAACTAAAATAATTAATCATGTCCCTTTGAGCCCCTTTCTGCTATATATAATAATGCCTTTTATCACATTGATCATGTCCCTTTGAGCCCCTTTCTGCCATATATAATATATGCCTTTTATCACATGTGCATCTAGTGTAGATCCGGATCAGACTGAACATTTGTGCCATCTGATTAGGATCTACACTGGTCACATCTTGTTTAGAAATAACCTTATGAATCTAAAACTGAACAGTGCAGATCCTGAACAAACAGCACAGAGATGCAGTGTGATCTAATTCTACACTGTTTGCCCATGCCATAAACTTAAGGTGCATATACGGAGTTAAGGGTTAAAGTTAGAAATGGATTTTCTGTGCAAAATACAAGTATTCTATGTTTTATGTCAACTCTTTCCTGGTAAGTAGACATAAATTAGTATGCATAAGATATACAGATAAAGGAGCCTACATGGGTACAGCTTTTATTCCATGTGTGACAAGGTTAGACCATATCAACTTGCATATCAGCGGATCAGAGTCTGTTTATGTTTAGCTCTTTTAGGTACATGTACTTTCTGATCAAGATTCAAAGAGTGTAGATTCAGATCAGATGGATGCCGCACATGCATTAAAAGGGTCTAAATAGAGTTGACAGATAACAGTGGGGAAAGGGTGTTTCGGGCTTTGCTAATGAAACGAATATAAAGAGCCCCTTTATCTGATTTATAAGGTTGGACACTTCCTTAAAATATGATTACATTAACATTATGCTTACTCCCTGTGACACATTGTTATACATGAAACCAAGATCAAATAGCCTTTCACAGGGTCCCTGTGTAATTACTTTGAATGTGGAAATAATCAAGAGAAATACAAAGAAAAGAAATAAGCAATAATAATATAAGAAATAAATATAAATTTGCTAACCCAACAATTTCCATACTATGATTGTCACAAAAAATTTGTTGTGCGTCTTTCATTTACTAAATGACATTTATAAGGCCATTGGCATTGCTTTAAGTTGTGATGTATTGCTATAAAGCATGAATATAATATTATATTACCTTCATCAAGTTCAACTACTGTTAAGCATCCTGACATGCACTTCATTGTTTGTAATGAATCAAAATTGGTACTTGTGTAAATATTAAGTTGCCTTCCACCAAGGGCTAGGCATTCTGGGCACCCGGCAGTGATGCATTTTGATCCTGATATTGCTCGATCAAACTTAGCTTGTAATATTTTTGTATTTGTCCTGTTCAATTGCATTTTTTGTTATTTTTTTCATTTATTTCAGTAGTCCTCCTAAAATTTCTTTAAAGCTCATCTGTCGCATAGTAACAGGGTGTCATTTTGTGATCGCCTTTCGTCCAGCGTCCGTTCACAATTTTTGTTCACACTCTAGCGGTCTTAATTTTTATCCGATCTTCTTTAAGCTTGGTCAGAATGTTTATCAATGATACCTAGGTAAAGTTCGAAACTGGGTCATGTGACCATGAAAACTAGGTCACAAGGTCAAATTATAGAAAAAGATTGTCCACACTCTAGCGGTATTAATTTTGGTTCGATCTACTTCAAGCTTGGTCAGAATGTTTATCTCAATCTTATCTAGGTCAATTTCCAATCTGGGTCATGTGACCTTGAACACTAGGTAACTAGGTCAAGTTACGGTACAGCTCGGGTGTTTCCAACTAAAGTCCACGCAACTCCGCGGACCTCACCATCGCGGACCTGACTGTTTAAGTCCGCATCGAAACGCGGACCATGCTCAATCACCGTATAATAAGAGCTTGTCTGCACTCTCTAGTGGTCTCATTTTTGGTCTGATATTCACTTTCATTACCATAAGATCTTGGTTCCTTTCTTGAAATTGCCATATTGCATTATGAATTCCAGAGTTATGGCCCCTGAAAGTGCAAAAATTAACTATTTAGACCTTGTCTGCACAATAGCAGCTTCATTTCTTATTTGAATTTAACCAGACTTGTACAATAATTGAGTAACTATAAGATCTCGGTTCCTTTCTTGAACTGGCTAGATTCCATAATGGGTTTCAGAGTTGTGGCCCTTGAAAGAGCCAAAGTAAGCTATTTTGGCAATTGCATTTGCATCCACTGACTCTCGCAACCATTGAGCAAATGTTGACAGTTGAGCGACCCAGGGTCCTATGGACTCTCTTGTTTAATATTTAGGCCAGTTTTATTATGGATGGTTTTTGCATTTTTGCAAGCATATGGCATGTCTTCCATGGAGTTTCTTCATTCTGTTCAGTTATTATATATCTACAATGGCTGGAATAAAACTGGAATTCATGTTACATTGCACATTATGGGTTTGTTTTATTTTGATTATGTTTACGCTCCGTTGGCTTCCAGCACTTTCAGTGCTTTGATTACTGTGCCTGTTTCTTATAAACACCCATGTCATCTTTAACCGTCATATTTAACATACTTGTAACCAAGGAACTCAAAGTTATCCCAAGCGACGTGTTTGCATATACATGTGCAGGAATGTTAAATGCAATATTTGCGTATCAGATCATGTTGTAAATATGAATATTTCTACAATTCGGGGCTAGGCGGCGCGGGCAGTAACATGCATAACTATAAATACGCATAAACCGGCTCAATCAAAACGAGCTTGCAATATTGTCATATTTGTTGTGTTCAGTGGGTTTCAAAGTTCCTTTTACATTTAAACCATGCTAAGGATTACATGTATAAGTAAAAAGTTAGATGACAGTCGCTCCATTAGAACGACGAAGCATAACATGAATACTATTTATCACATTGACAGTTGTCGTTCATGCAATGTTTAACTTGAAACACCATTCAGTATTATGCTTGTATTGACTTACCTAATAGATTTTCCCGGCGTTTATCTGGTTTGGAACATTAGATTTGCTAGATTGAAGTTCAATTATAAGGAAGGGACAATGATTTCACATAAAAAGCTTGTACTTCTGAATATTAATATTTAATACAAGTTTGTACAACAACAAATGCTTGAATATTTGTTTAAAATGTATTTGCTTTGTTCTCAGCACTATAAAAATTACTCTTTTCAAACTGCTCATATTGTTATGCATGTCTGAAGGCATTTTTTTCACAGTTGCAACGCATCTTTCTTTAGTAATCTTTCAAGACATTTTGCATTTGATAATCATGCAAAGAATTAGCCATTATCAAAGTTTTAACCCTTTACTCCATATGTACACACTTTAACGTTTGTGTGACCAGTGCAGATCCAGTTCAGCTGGCACATCCGTGCCCTCTGATCTGGATCTACTCTGAACGCATCTTGATCAGCAATAACCTGACGAATCTTAAAGCAAACAATGTAGATCCTGATCAGACAGACAGTACAGACGTGCCGGCTGATCTGAATCTACACTGTTTTCCCTTGATATAGGTGAGCATCTATGAAGAAAAGGGTTAAAAGTGAATAACACACTTTTGAATGAAACGGTTAGGTTCTCGATTATAGCTTGCAGCTGTGCGAAATTCTCTCCAACGCCCTATGTGGACATCGACTACAGAGGTTAACTCTTCTGAGAATGCTGCTGTATAGGCAGTTAATGAACGATTTCAATCACCAGATTACGTCATATTATTTTGCGGATTACTCGCCTAAACTCTAAAATCTTCAACCGCTATCATATTTGTACGAAACAACTTGTTTTGTAATAATAAAATAATAACAACAACTGAACCATGTTGATTGTATATATACTGAACAAAAATAAAAAGTATCCTTTTTAATGTTTATATTCTAATTAAGATATTTTCATTTAATCATGAACGCTTTGAATAGTTATATTACTTAATCTTAGTTGTGTTTTTTTACTTAGATTGTTCATGAACATAATCTTCCACAACCCGATCTGATCATCTTCTAATTAAATAACAATTATTTAAGGATTTAAAAACGCTACATTTTTAAATTTAAAGGGAGGTAATTGCAAATGGTTTGATTTTCTAGCGTTGCTTATCGAAGACAAGTGTTTTTATTTATGAAAGTTTTGTCATTTAATTGACCACAAGAACTGTAGAAGTTGATTTCATTCGCATAAATGTGAATTTGTTTTTGAAATCGCAAAATTCTTTCTGAAACCACTATTATAACAACGGGAAAGATAACTAAGTTGTGACTGCAGATTTTCGAGAACTTTTTATTTTTTGCAATGCAAATATATTTTATTTCTCGTTTTCTAATTTTGCAAAATATAAGACGGAAAGTGGATAGCTGAGTATATTTTGTTACATAGCCCACGCCTTCGATCTAATTTGTCCTGCAGATTTAAGAATTTATTCCATGACGTGTTTATTCCTTGAAAAAAAAACAACAAAAAAACCCACAAAATCACGCTTATAACTGTGGTCTGATAACAAAAACAAAACAAACAAAAAGGTCTAAAGCTGTTAAGGACTCCTGTTTATTATAAAGTGCCTCCTGGAACTTATTCACTCTCAGATTCTTGGGCATCACAAATGATCTGTTGTATTATGAATTTTGCATTTCTGCTTGCTTTAGCTAAAACTATGATCGGAAACTCATTGGCTGCCTGTCTCCCAAATGAAGCATCTTCATCTTCTTAGAATAATCTAATCAGAATGCAGACAAGTAGCAGTGATTTATCGGGTGTCTAAAGACGGCGAATTCTTGTGTAGCCTATGGCACAAAACTGAAAATCATTTTCGAATGCCTTTGATTACTACCAATTTTCTCTTATTGTTGGTTTAAATGAAAAGATCTTGATCTTTAATTGCAGCTTGCACGTTCTAAACAGAAACGCCTTTGTTTCTGTTTGAATTCGATGTTTCATTATTTAAACCCTTTTAACTTGAACGTCCTACTTCTCATATTTTGGATCATGCAACAGAGCATACAAATAAAGTGAATATGCATTTTCATATATTTGAATTGTATATTGAATAAAATGTTTCGGTGCCATTTTACAGTTGCATTAGAGCCGTGATGAACAGTATAGTACAGTATGTTGACCATAGTTCGGGTCTAATTATTTCAAAACAGATACTCGTAGCTGCTAAGAAAATGTCAATGACTGGATTCCACATTGTGATGCAAGTACATGTAATTTATTCCTTGTTCAATGAGGCTGATGAGCAATCTAGCTAGAATCTGAAAAAATATTAACATGACAACAAACATTTACTTGCTTTGTATTTATTTTCTCCTAAACTGTTCATTATTATCAGCAGTAACTTCGTTGTTACTTATTGGCAGAATGAAAGAGTCAGGTGAAAAAAAATTTTCGCCGACAGACTTATACATTATGGCAATGTTTCAATATCAGGATATTTGTAACAATAATTATTTAAATTATTTCACCGAACGATATATATATAATATGGATCAAAACTAGTTTGTTAGGAACATGGATTCATTTCACGATTGTATGTTTAACAATTCAAACAGGGATCAATATAACTCCGAACTCAATATCGCCGAACAATGAACTGTATTGTAAAAGTAATTAGATTTGTTTTCGCATTTACTATAATTGCTCTTCACAAACCTGCGTTAGAAATCAAAACAACGGGTGATTTTGAAATGTTCACAATAGACAACATGAATTTGTCAATAGAATATCAGACCCGTATCTGGAATAACTAGTTCATGATTTGTTTGGATTGACAAACAGCGTTCTATTATATTCCAATCACAGTGACACTGCATATCGCAAATGAGCGTTAAAGGACGAATCAACTGATAAAGGACGAAGTACATTTTAATACCTTACACTTGCACAGTCGATTGTTTATTATTTGAATTCGGCTACAACCCTTTGAGTTGGATTAAGAGACAACGGTTTCCATGCTTTCAATGACTTGGCACACCAGGACATTAGTTTGCGTAGTCTCTTGCCTGTACAGATAACACACGGTACAAACATTTTGAAAATCATTTTATATAGCGAAATTTCATTATCTTGCGACTTGTAAATTTTATTCAGTTACATACATCAAAATGTTGAATATTCTAATGCTATTAAAGAGCATGTTATAAATCAACGCCTTGAAAGAAAACTATTTTTGGTCAATAATGATTAAAATTATGATGTACTGCATACCTTGTGGTCTATATCTAATGTTGTGTTTTATTTCAAAAAGATATATTGACTGTATACATGTTGTGAATAACTTGCAACATTAATACACTCAACAAAAGTTCTAATTGGTCAGTTTTTGTCCGTATTTTTTTATTAGAAAGACATTGAATTCACTCTTTATTTATGATCATATGCCAACAACAGTCTTCAACTTAAGCTTTAATCTTGAAATAATTGACTTTGGAACAGTTTGGCGAGAGTTATCCTTAATTTTGCTCAAAATGCATTTGTTTGCATAAAACAGTCAAGCAAACAGAAATTTGCTCTTAATTATGTGTTTTATTGCAAAAGAAACCCTCATTTAGTAGGAAAAACAGAAAACATGATTAATCAACAGCACATTTGTTTAAATAAACCCCTTTCAAAGTATCCAATTTTAAAATTACCTACCTAATTGAAATTAAAGACTGTTCTAATTTTGACTGCGATGTAAGTAAATATTATTGGATTCATTTCAGAAAACAATCAATAAAGATTAAAAAGACATTAGATAATTGATTTCAATACAAAACAGTTCTTTATACAACCTCTCTTGACGTAGGGAAGAAACGAAACTAGCATACATAAACATATACAATTAATGACCAATTAGAACTTTGGTTGAGTGTACGTATTAGTTACATCTAACCGATTTAATGAGCTAGAATTACGCGAGAGATATACAGTGCAACGAGACACGTAAATCATGTCATGTTAGACAGTAGCCTAAATTTGCACTTTATTGTGATACAGTTTTCCAAGTTGCAAAAATATAAAAAATAAATTATTTTAACATAAAATAGTCTAGGTTTAGTGGTCTTTTAGGGGAAACAGTTTAAAATTAAACTCTATAAAACGTTATTTTTTGGATTTTTGCTAAATTTTAAGAACAACAGCTACACCAACAAAAGTTTTATTTTCGGAACCGGAAACCACTTTCCATTGGCAATTTTTAAGAAAGAAATATTATGAGAAAGTGACATTATAGTAATAAAGACAAAGAGATATCAGTGACAATAGTATTGACATAACTACATTCTACCTTTTTTATCTTGACTGAGGAGGTTTTGCTGTCTCGCCGGTGATATTTGAACAACCAGTGAGCAAACGTCACCGTTTTGATTTTATAAGAAATTTTTTTTGTTTGCTTGTTAAACTGCATTATGCAAACTTCACCATGATAACGTTAGACTGTAGTAATTTCCCGACAAAGAGAAGAACATGGACAGACCAATTGTTAGCCGAATTGTCTTTGTACCAAACGTTCCAAAACGTCCAAATTAACCTCAAGTTTAAAGAGCACTCTGTTATTGGTCATAAAACGGATGGGCGATGAAAATACATTTTATGTTGTTGATGTTCTTTTAGATTACTTAAAAAGCTGAAATATTCATTTTTTAATGCCACATCATTCAGAATTCACAGCCTTCCTACATAGTCCAAACGTGGAAAGGAAAAGGGAGCATGTATTTCTTATACTTTTATTTACAAAAAAACACTACAAACAATTAACAAAAAACGAGAACCCATGGTAGTCGCCTTTTTATCAAGCAGTGGCAAAATATTTAGCAGCTAGATTTTAAACAAGGTTCTAACACGACGCTGACCATAACAGGTTGTTCAATAAACATACACGTTTGTTCGTTAAAATTAATCCGGCCAATCTATCTACTTAAAACTGATGCGTGCAGAAAGTGCACATAAGCACGAGGAACCAATAGCATTGCCAAGCGCGAAATGTTGTGTAATCGATGACCGTACTGAGGCCAGAGTACCTGGAGTTAACAAAATCACTTTCGAAGTAATAAACGACTGTTCGAACTTTTTACTTTTTTAAATAATCATTCTTTAACTCGAGCACCCAAACAAAGAGATAAGGAAATGGAACAACAGTATGGTTTTTAATGCACAGGCATGCAGAACGCTGTAAATATAAGGATGGTAGGCATACGGTTTGAATGAATAAATGATTTCACAAATGAGATGAAGAAGTTTATTTATTATTTTATTTACTTAAATTTATATCAACTCACAATAAAACACTGGCGGAGAAAGAATATTTTGTCGGAGTAGTGATTTCTAACTGGATATATATTTTTTAATTGAATCTGGATATCGGCGTTATCACTTGCATAACGCTTTTCTTATTTTTGGTACCAATACTCCTATGTACAAGATTACACTGATCTTGTTTATTGATGGCTTTAACATACTAGTTACTCGGTGAATAAAAGCGAACAAGCTGTAAAATATAAACCCCATAGCATGCACATAGGAGATCTCCATCTAAAATAGAAACAATAAAGGTATTAAAATCAAAATCATCCCTTTTTTGTTTTACGTGGAACCTGGAAAGATTAAGGTCAAGATTTTACTATTTTTCTTAAGTAATCCGTTCTTCAAATGGAGTCCGTAAGGGTAAATTTGATGAACAAAAAAAGATAACAGTTTTTTATCTGTGCCCAAGATCATAAAACTAAATCTGGAGATCAGTCTCAAATCTCAAGTATATGATTGGCTGAAATGGCGACCAGTCGCCATTTCAGCCAATCAGATTCTTGAGAATTTAGACTGATCTCCTGATTTAGTTTTATGCTCTTGGGTCCAGTATTTTTACAAATCGTCAAGTTACCGCAAGGTGTTGTTAGTTGCAGTAACTGTTGTTATCTCATCTTCATATACGATAAAAAGAGAAATCACAAAGTTTCTCTAATGGGTATCAGAACAAATTTACCAGGAAATAACAAGTTCTTTTATAGCTGAAAACAAGATATTAAGAGCACTGATAAAGTAGCATTGGTGCAACATGATTAATTAGCGACAAATCTTCCTTTATATGGTGTTCTGTGCATTAATTGGCAACATAGCAGGTACTTTATCTTATGTTTCAACTCAACACTGATTCTAAATTCTACTTGTACTATTATAGGCTTTATAGCATTCAATTATTCTGATTTTTCCTGTTAGAAAAAAACATAAGACTTAGGCCAGCTGCCTTATAGCAACATTGAATTTTATAGGTAAATTATATAATGTGCAGTGCACAAGAACAATAACTTTGCCTTAAGTGTTTATATGTTCTTTATCTCTTCTTTTTCGCTGCGTAGAGAGGCTGTGTTTTGTGAATGTGGTGATTCCTGATAAGCATGTTTTACTTTTTTGAATGTTGAATATTTAACACGTTTTCGGAGCTTATATGTATTTGATTTGTGGGATTTATGGGATTTGTAAGTTATGCGCTATGACCGTACAGTATGTGTTAATTCCCATTATTGGCACTGCCTAAAGACAAAATGATTAAATGCAATGAGAATACGTACAGCGCATAAGAAACATAACTCTACCTTATTGTTTTATTTATATCAAAATAATTAATTTTTTTTTCAGAATAAAATGAAGCATGCATATCAGAAATTTCTACAACCAGAAAAAACAGCCTCTTCACTCTGCCAAAATGTAACGAGGAAAGGAAAGCATGAGTTAATAAGACACTCAAATTTAATTAAGAACCAACCTCCCACCCCCCCCCCCCCCCAAAAAAAAAAAAAAAAAAAAAAAAAACGATAGAGAGAACAATTGGAGTTACCGCCTTGAAACGGTCAGTGGCAAAACAATTTGCCGCTGGAGTTTTTAACCAGATTTTAGGGTGCAACAGCCTCACACTTGCCCAAATAGGTTCTCATACCAACAAACAAGTACCAGTTGGCTTGGTGAAATAACTCCAAGAAACGTTTAACAGGAGATCATCCCTCAAACTGCTGGAGGGAACATGATACATTACCGATTGAGAAAAAATGCAATACACAAGAACAACTACTCTGCTTATAATATTTTATACAATAATTCCTTATTTTGTATATAACGATTGTGTAAGGCATATCTCAAAAATAATCAAATGAAACTTAGTTACACGGGTGGATTGCTTCGGCCATATCTATCATTGCTTTTCTTGTGTTGCCTACTTTAAATAAGGAAAAGACGCACTTTAATCTTACCATTTACTTTCCTGCAAGAACGTTCTTGTTCTAAAAGATTTTTATTCCTACAAACCAAACACAACTCTCAATTTATTTAAATGCCTTATTTTTCATTAATACAGAAATAAAACATTGGCATCTCATTTGAATAAAGAAGGCCATACGTAATTTAGTAGTAGTTTTTAATTGACACATTTTGGAGGTTTTCTCATTTCTTGTTCTATTAATATACCCAACAAAAAAAGTTCTGCACACATGTGTTCTTTTGTGAAAATTTTATAATGTAGAAAATAACTAGTATAAATACTTACATTTGTGTAAAGAGTAATTGTTTGCGGAGTGAAAGACGAAAACGGAATAAAAATTGGTTGGTAAATAACCAAGAAAAATCAGTTTGAGTATGATAGGCGTCAACAGTCAAAAGTTGCAAAATTTACTGTATCAAGGAAGAGGTGTGAAATCTATGCAAGCATCTGTTTTATAGCAATTATAAGGATGCAAGGTGATGATGGAAGCAGGAGGTTATCAAAAGTTGATACCAAGCAATTCCAGAATAACATTCAGACTTAAGTTTTATTAAATTAAATTATCATATTGTCTCACTCATTGACCTAGAGGGTAAAGATATGTGAAAACAGTTTAGCGATGATTCGAACAGTTTCCATTCTGTATTATTGAGTCTTAGCATCCTATTAATTAAGTGTATAAAACAACCAAGAAATGCAATAAACACCCATTTTTATTTGAGAAAAAGACAACTGCATTGTTTGTAATTCAAAATAATTTAATTCTTACTATCACCAAGGAATGCCGGTGTGTTCGACATTTGCCATGAAGGTCAAATTAACCAATTTGACGGTCATGGCAAATGTCGAACCACACCGGTCTCCTAGACGTATTTCTAAAAAAAAGACAGAGCACGTGCCATTGATCAGCTAGTTATACCTGGTATTTTTGTTCACGAATGGAAACTTATTCCAAAATTGAAAATGCATGACTTAAGAACTCCATGAGACGGCGCTTGGAAGAACCCCTCGTTCATCGTGGTGGATTTATTCATTATAAGTTTAGTGATTTTTGCAACTTTGTTTTGTAAACCCCGATGACTTTAACGATGGATTGCTCATAAAGTAGTAATCGGATTTTATTTCTGACTTTTTTACATTGTTAAGTTTGAATGGCTGTTTTATTCGATATGTATCATTTTGTTGTGTTTGTTAAATTAAAAAGATATTTTATAAAATGTCCAAGTGTGCAGAACTTATTTTGCCGAGTATATTTTAACAACAAAATCAACTAAGTGTCCTAAAATAAGGTATTTGTTCAAAATGATTTTTCAAGCCATTTATTCTAACGAATACATATCTAAAGCTTTTCGTTAGAATAAATTTTTATTTATTTGGTGTTCCACTCACGACAAATTCATACAACTTTTGGGAAAGTTTCTATAAAAAAGATAAACGTTGTTTTTTAGTCATTTGAAAAAGTGAAATATGCATTTTATGAATCGCCACATACAGAAGAGTTAGCCTCCTCTCACAACCAAAAGGGGCGAGGAAAACATCAATGGATTGATTACAGTTTAACCTGCCTTAACAGCCACCTGCGAATAGCAACCACCTGTCATACAGCCACTTTGAATATGACCTAAACTGACATTTTGTTCTAATTTTTGACTGTCTTTAACAGCCACCTGTCTTCAGCAGCCAGGTTTTGTCACTCCCTTGGGTGGATGGACAGGTTTACTGTATATAGACGTGACACACCACTCACAAAAAGAACCCGACTGGGTTGTTTAAGTATTTATTCATGTAAATCTAATATTAAACACGTACTAAATGAAAAGGTATTGACTTTGTACATGTGCTAAATATATTTCACATTTACATCAGGGTATCTAGCTCAGCACGTTAAATATTTAGCTATCACGCATCAGGCATTTCTGTAACCTCTGCCTTTGAGACGTCCGCATGAAAAAAAATATTTGGTTAATAAATTTGGTAAGATTATGCAATTCATTATCATAGAGTTCAAATTTCAAATTTTTACCTGAACTGCGTGCGTCGTCACGTAAACGTTGTATTTAAGGCAAAAACGTATTCCAATGAGACTCTCCTTTTGCGTAAAACTAGTTCATCATTCTTGTTAAGTAGAAAAAACTGTGAAAGATGCAAATCAGGAATAGCCACATCCAGCAGACAGAGCCTCCCTACACAGCCAAAAAGTAGAGAGGAGAAAAGAGCAAGGTATTACAATAATCAGTTTCAATATGGACGCCACAAACAATTAACGAAAGTGAGAACCCGAGGGGTTACCGCTTTGGAACGGTCAGTGGCAAAACAATACTCAATAATCTTACCGAGACCAGAGTACCTGGAGTCAAATCGGCAAGAACACAGGCCTGCAGAGCGCTTCAGAGTATCATAAAGGTAACCTTTCTTTTTTAATTTACAGATGGTTTTTTCGAATAACTGGGAGAAATTAAAATTGCCTTTTATTTTCTTAAGGAAACCAAAATACCTTACATGTATAACCACGAGCTTGGAAAACGACATATACTTATATTTAATGGAAGAAAGCAATATTTGAGGATTCAAATTTATTAATTGCGTACTTCGTATCCTCGTTTATGAATTAATTTTGATCACTTTCTTGTCTATTTTAACGTATTCACAGGTTTTTGAATTTGGTAGGCTGTTCTTAATGTTTTGGTAGAAACTAACGCAAAACTGTTTAAAGGGACATAGATATAGTGGTCCTATAATCAAGCTGGTCTTAATTTCAGAGTGGCTTATGGGTTATACTGTATGGCCACATGTTGAATTCTGAATCAAATTAGTTTGAATTATTCTCGGTCTGCCAACCAACCATTTGCTTAACATTTAATTTCAATCATATTACTTGCTTCCGTTCATTACAAGTTTCCACGTAATTATGTGGCAGAAGGGTACGCTGAAGGTCAGCTAAGCTTGTTAATTGCAAATTCTTATACCGACTTAATCGATCTCTCGTTTACTGGAATATGAAAAGTATAAATTGATTCTGTTTTTCATAGTGTTGTCATTTGAAACCACGAGAAATTTTATTTTATGTTTATGTCACATGTTCAGTGTTTGTCTTTTGTATTACCAACATTGGCAAATCGTTTTCCCACTTAATGCTTAATGCTCGGGTTATCACTTTTGTTAGTTGTTAATTGTGACATCGATTTTGAAACTGATCATTGCTTTACCATGCTCTCTTCTCCTCTTTACTTTTTGGCTGAGTGAGGAGACTGTGTCTACTTGATATGGTCATTCCTGATATGCATATTTAACTTTTCTCGTTTAAGACAACCTCATTCTTTGGGACCATACGCCGCTAACATGGATTGGTGTAACATGTAATCTGAAAATACCAATTGAAGGTTTCATGTTAACCGCCGTATGAAAGCCGTCGTTTGGGATGGATCGAATTATACATGTATACTGTTTAGGACTATTTGAATGTGTAAATATTGAGTTGCGCTAAACCCGGGGCTACGTTGCATGGGCAGTAATGTGCATTGCCAAAAAACCGCGCCTGCTGTATTTTCATATTGTTTCGTGTTTGGTTTCTTTCCAAGTTCCCCTTTCATCTATTTCAATTAGTTTTCATTCCAAGAAATACTTCTGTATTTTGTATTACGTTGATTAAACAGTAGTTTTAGATATCCCAGTGATCAAGTAATCTAGGGAAAAACCAAGGTCATCCGTCTTTTTGATAATTGAGGACTTTGTATCATTTACATAAATGTTATTTTTGCAAATTGCCATCTTGAGAATATTTCAACCTTTGGAACACTAAACATTTGTTCTATTCGATACTCTTGATTGTGATTTAAGGAAAACGAAACATCTTTTTCATTAGCAACAAAGAAGACATTTCTTGTAATGTTTTAACTAAGTCCTTATTTATTGATCACTTTGTAATAGGAAGATAATAAAACGGAGTTCATAATACTGTTAGTCGTTATGTTATGTGCATGCGAGAATTACATCCATAGAACCAGTGTATTAAGCAAACACCGGTAAATATACAGTTAATACGAGTACTTTAATCGGGGCATTGCGTATCACACGTTCATATTTTATTGAATACCATGCAAGGTCTTGCTATATTCGAGAGATATGATGTACATTTTCAGAGACAAAGATGATTATGTTCATGTTAGCACGTATACCTCACGCCAAGATTGATTCACTTCCATCAGACTGAATGCATGGTCAGTCACCTTATCATTTACATAATAAACTGTCCCATTCATGCGTGCGTGGCATTCTTTTGTTACTTTTGTCTGATAACTTTGCCATCGGTTCTTAAACAGCACTATATAATCGCAAAAGCTAAAAACAAAGTGCAACTTATTTGAGGACGTCCACAATCGTCATTGCACTGTCAAAAGAAAGGTCTAAAATATCCCTAAAATTCTATTTACATCCAAAACCTAACATTTAACAACATACAACATCATATGTAATGCCCAATGAGTAATGTGATATTTCTTACAATAAGTTGTGTCCTTCCATTGTATGCCCTCACGATGTGGGAGGCCTATACAGTTTCACTCGTCCGTCCGTACGTCCAAATTTCTTTCAAACTTGCACAAATGATCAAGCAGGATGTGTAGATGATCTTAAAGAAAGATTTTTTCCTGCGACCATCTGTACCTGTTGTGAGGTTGGCGCACCCAAGAACCTGGTTTACTGATATGCATATTTCACTTGTTTTCCTTATGGCCCTTTTTTACAAATGTTGTTGTAGCAGTAGGGCATCAGTGTCCGAGGACACATTCTAGTGTTGTACATAAAATTGTGTTTGACCTCAAATTTCATGATTGCGTCACAATGATAAAAGGAATACCCGGTAAACTTCGGCATATGATCATTAGTCTCACCTCAAAAGATTCTGGTCATGCGTTTTTCTTGTATTAACATAGACAATTGCCTTAGAACAGTCCTCTGCTAAAATGTTGTTTTAAAGAATAGAATCCCGACATTTTTATTATCGTTTTTTTTCGGCGTTAGCTGTTTCGCTGGCTTTTGAACTAGTTATTCAACCAACGAAGTGTACATATTCAATTATTATGCAGGGGGAAAATGAAATTTAACTGTTTCGATTAGTGGCTGTGTTTAATCAAATAGGTGCCGATGTTTCTAAAGGGAATTTTAAAGAATAACCGGTAATTAAAACTTTTTAAGACGAAGGTTAGTATACAGTATACAGTTGAGCTCATGGCCGGAATTTCAGAGCTCTGCACCGTCGGCAACCTATGAATCCAGGGAAAACACTTGCCGACATGCCGAAAATGACTATGTGCTAACACGCAGGCTCATTAGTAAACGGGTATGCGCGAAAACGGAGTCTATTTGAAATTTTCATGGTTTGCAGCGGTCGTTGAGGTGAGCTCATGGCCGAAAGTTCAGAGCTCTGCACCGTCGGCAACCTATGAATCCGGGGACAAATTACTTGGAGACACAGCAAAAAATGACTAAGTGCGAAAACGTTAATATACAGTCGCTTGCCGATGCTCGTACTTCCAGCCCAGATGTAAGCGTTATGGAATCGCAGTGGGCCAAAAACACCCGCAGGTCATGTGCCACTGATCATGGGCGACCTCGAACCAGTTTTTGTTCGAGCCACTGCAATTTAATGGAGCTTACAACCGTTGGTTTTCAATGTCCTGACACAGGGTAATTAAGCCGCGAATTTACGCGCATACACGAGTAAACGTGTATGCGCGAAAATGGAGTCTCTTTGAAATTTTCATGGTTCGTAGAGGTCGTTGAGGTAAGCTCAGGGCCGAAATTTCAGAGCTCTGAACCGTCGGCAACTATGAATACGGGGAAAAACACTTGCCGACATGGCGAAAAATACGTGCGAAAACGCAGGCTCACGAGTAAATGTGTATGCGCGAAAATGGAGTCTCTTTGAAATGTTAATGGTTCTTAGACGTGAACTCATGTCTGAAATTTCAGAGCTCTGCACCGTCGCAACCTATGAGTATGTCAATTCTTTACATAATGCTTAAGAGTTATAAAATTTTCCTCGGAAATTTTCTTAACGCAGACAGAAAAAAAATCGAATACCGTTATTTTTATTGCTTACAATATGTCTTAAGATTTCACTCAAAAAGAAATGGATGGTATTTTATAGCTTTCAAAAAGTCTTAACTAAAGGTTGTCAAAGGTATCTATTTATTCTTTTAGTGATTGATTCTTCATCAAATATATTATGTTTAAGGTATAAAAAAGCAAAGACCTTTAAAAATATGATTTTTATATCTGCATGTGCAATCTAAGAAAAAACTTATCTTTACGATTCTTTCCAATGTTTTGCGTGATGTTGGGAAACTCAGTTTTGTTATTTAAATTACACATTAATCATTATTCATTATTTCATTTTATTCATAGAGAAAAAAAATTTTCCGCCACCGCCATTTTTAAGATGTATCTTGTTTCTAGATTTAAAAAGGTCAGCATCCTTAAATTAGAAAACTGAATATCCATTAACTGCATACATGTACTAATTTAATTCGTATTTAAAATTATGATTTTTTTTATTTCACATATAAGAAAGATGATTGATATTTCCAGCCAGTCAAGATCAAAAAACGTAGTTAGTATAAACAACATCTGCTTCTGAATCAGTGCGCTGTATTTCTTTACTCTATACACCTGAACATATTTTCAACAACCCTTATATCATTTTAAGATAGTTCATGTCTAAAAAAGTCTACAGAATCAATTTCGGTCAAATGAAAAAAATGTCTTTAAACGTGACCGAAACCTTCTTAAAGTGTTTCACCTTATGTCAAAATCGTTATTCCTTTTGGAATATCAGATGTGTCATGCCTTCTGGAATGTCAAAATTGATGTTCATTCTGGAATGTCTTTGTTATTCTTTCTGGAATGTAATATTCTTTCTGGAATGTCAAATTTGTTATTCATTCCGAAATGTCAAATTTGTTATTCATTTGGAATGTCAAATTTGTTATTCCATCTCAAAAGGCCAAATTTGTTTTTCCTTCTGTGATTTCAAATGTGTTATTCCTTTTTGCAAATTAATTAAAACTGGTTAATTTTTTTTAAATATCTCTCACTGTAAGAGCAATACTGTAAAACAGATTATCTATCAGAATATCTATTGGGAAACTTCGATTTTATGTTCTTTTCCTTTTCTCTTTTCTCTCACGCTCATACTATTCTTCTAATTATGAAATATTTTATTAAACTAATCGATTGATGAGTTATATTTGATTGTTGTCTCTTTTTAACTTTCTATGTTCTATGGAACCTCACCGTATCATGTACAGATCAGAGTAAAATAAAATGTATTGTATAAACAAAACAAGATCATTGATTTTCTGTCTATAAAACAATTTGATCAGGCATGATTGTCACTTGGAGATCAACAGCCAATGATCGCGTTCATTGTAGACGTAATCAGATTTGTTTACCTGTTTAATACAAACTGGTCTTACACGTAACGATCCATGTATTCGGAACATCTAAACAGTGGGCCGATTGCCTATTTGTACTCGCTGACTTGTTTTTGTTTTGAATGATAAATGGCTTTAATTGTTTATCGATTTTGATGATGAAATTACTATAAATCCCACACATAATTGAACCTTAATGGTTAATTGTTTTCCTAAAGCCCAAAGGTTGCCTCATTTTTTTTCAGCACTCTTTCGAGCTACGGTTTTGTTTTAGCAGGTCTTCTCAAACAAAGGCTTTGAAAAAATCGAATGAAAAATGCCACCAGATTCACTGAAGGTATTACCTATTCATAAAATCCCCTGAAAAAAGACCAGACTGTCTACCAATAAGAAAATAATAAGAGTTATTTGTGTATATCGCCATAAAAATGCAAAAAATCTTGATTTCCATTATTGTAACTAGTTATTTATCGCTAAGGTGAATATCTTCGTATAAGTGATCCTCTTTCGGGCTACTGTATATCATGACCTTCAGTTTACAGTGTGTTTAAGTATAATTCCGGGGAAAAAATGTCTATCCCGTCCGCCCATCAGTAACTAAGCACAATGATAAATGATGAGTTATTTTGAATGTCGCCCGGCTATGATTGAGTTAGTACCGCACTCGAAATATCTCGCCATAGAGCAAGCTTTTATGGCGACGTGGTAGAGCGTCGGACTGGCATGCGAGGGGCCCCGGATTCAATCCTTGGTTCAGGCGTGGATTTTTCAGAACCCTTGTTACAAATGGCGCCCAACGTGGGGCCTGCCAAGGATGTTGAAACACCTCGAGATCACTCGAGGACCCCGGGACCCCTCGCATGCAAGTCCGACGCTCTACCACGTCGCCATTAAAGCTAGCTCTATGGCGAGATAGTACAAGCGCGGTACTAACTCAACCATAGCCGGGTTACATGAATGTAAATTACCATAAAAATTGAATGCAGTATAACAGCATTATTTATATCGTTGGGATTTTCCTTGTTCTGCAGATTTTTGACAGTCCTGTACAAAAATGGACAATTTAGTTTCGTTAAAGTCGAAATAGAATCCGTGGGTTTTGTTGTAAATTAAAATACTGTCAAACTGGAAGACAATAAATCTGATATATATTCACGAAATTAACGCAGCCATTTAATCATCAGGGTTGTATGCTTATGGTCATCCAAACCTATGGCGTAGGGAGACTCTTTGATCTTTTTTCTGAATATAATGCATCCAGCATCAACATTTAAGTATTCGGCAATATTTTAATAACAAATGACTGAACGCCAGTTGGTCGTTGGCATAACTGCGGATTAAAAAAATTACCTGAGTGGTTATAGGGCATCATTTTAACTCAGACTCTTTTAAAGTGTTTTTTTTAAGATTTCGTGTTTTAGTATTTGAAATCGTTTCGAACAAGTGAAGTTATATGACAATTTGTTTATACTCTTGAACATGTAAGCAGAAAAATAACTCAAGTTTTAGGTAGATGTGTTCACTATTCTTGGTCATATTGCATTTATGTTGTCAATGTAAACAACATTATACAGGTAAAGTTAAAACATCTTTTGATTTGTAAACTATTTTAGCGATGCTAATTGCTCAAAGTGTTCTAAAACGGTAACAAGAAGGTCATGCATATTGTTAGTACTTTTGTTACTATCTAACAATCTAAAAGCGTTTTAATACTGAGAATCTCGTGTAAAGCCTGGTTAAGATAGTGTAAACCGATGTCGCTCTGGTATAATTCTATTATTTTTCACAGTTAAACACTAAGAGGATTGCATCTTATTTTATGCTTTTCAGTTAACTATATAATTTTCCCGGTGAAATAAAAATAGTATTTCACTTTTTAAAATTAGTGGAATATCATTTTTATTTTCACTGATTTTTTTCACGTCGGTACCCAAATGCACATAAAATACCAAATGAGAACATTTAGAAAACGGGCTCAAATTTGTATATTTGACGTCATGACGTCATGTCATACACAAGCGGTTTTGGCGCCATTTCTGTCAAATTTACGCAAATTTTGCACTAAAAGCATAAAATAAAAAGAAAATTTGTTTTTACTAGTGAAAGATATATTTCACTCGTGAACTCCGGAATTATGTATTTTCACGAGTGGCTTTCGTATTCCGGAGCTCACTCGGTGAAATATATGTTTATCTTACACTGATAAAAACAAATATCATCTATATATTCTAAATTTTATTTATTTTTGTGTTGCATTTTATTGATTATACAAATCGTATGCTTTCTATTCCTCTCTTCTTTCGACTGTGTTGATTTTGTTTTCTGAATGTTGTTATTCCTGATATGCAGTTTATAGACTGGCACCGCGTTCGACTATTTAAAAAATAGACGAAGTAGATAGAGACCGAGGCACCAGTCTAGTATTTTAACAGACGACTTATAGGTAACACGAAACAGAGGACCCGGTATTTGTCCACAGCTTTTTCTGAATATTTAGTCTGATAAAATAGATGAAAAGGGAACTTTGAAGACCATCGACCACGACATTTATGAAAATATTGCAGGCTCGGTTTGATTGAGCCTGTTCATGGGCAGTAATGGAAATGCTTATTACTGCCCACGCCGCCTAGCCGCGGGTTGAGCACAACTCAGTATTTACACCAATAAACACCAATAAACAGTTCAATTTTGATCCACCCCAAACGACGGTATGCATAAGAAATAATTTTACTGAAATTTATAATAATTATAATGGATTATTTCTTTTCTTTTTGTATGTCCAGATCATAAATTACATCGCTTTTTTGTTCTATATCCTCGAATTAACCAATGACTTTTATTTACGCTACGAACTCATTACCATTAAAATCTTCTGTCTAATATTTTCTCCTGGTTATTGTACCCATATAATTATCGGGGAAATACACTGAAGGTCATCAAAGCATAGGCTTAGGGCTTTGATGTTTTATCGTTTATTTCCGGCAAAAACATTCTTCATTTACAGGCACTTATCAATTATATTATTGAAACTAAAAGAACTGTTGCTTTTATCTCGTTAGAAAAAAGCTGTGTTTAAAAAGCGTTATGGCAACACTTGAAATCAATCGTATTGCTATTTTATCACCTATTATTCGGTTATACATTTTATATAACTTTTTACGCTGAACCTGTTTTTCAAATGCAATTAATCAACAGAAAAAATGTTTATTTCAAGTAATTTAATGTAACTTTCAAACCATATACATGTATCATTCCGAGAAATATTTGTCACTTTATTTGGTATAGAAAGGTCTATGTTCTATCCAAAGAACCATGATTGAATTCGTCTCGTAATGAAACATCCCTACAAACCATTAAAGCCTCATTGACTTCCATTTTATTTAAAAAATGGCAATACACTTTTATGTAAATATTTATTCAAAACTTACGCATGTGAAAATTTCAAAATATCCACCCACCTTATGACCTTTGATAGCTTTATTTTTTCCACAGATTCATTCAATTGAGTATGGATTTTTATACAATAATTACAATAAAGCTTTTGTAATGTTAAAGCTACATACCCACACATTAAAGTGTGCTAAAAGGAATACACTAATAAGTTTGAAGGATCGTACCATTTATCAAAAAAATATTAAAACAAATCTGGAAAGTTAAACATATTTTATATCATCTCATTTAGCTATCATTCAGCCTTATAATGTCAACATTTTGAAGAACTAAATAACAAAAACGTGATAATTAGAGAGAAGATTTCTAACCGCAGCTCCTAATACCTGTTACAAGCGAAATCACCAGAAATGTTATTCCCAAATCAGTGTATTTTTGCTCTCTAATAATATTAATTCAACCATCATTATTACGTTATATATACACATGCGTTTCTAAATGTTCTGAAAAAAATTATTATATTTCCGAGTGAAATGCTATCTTCGATTTGAAATCGTGATTTTAAGGGTGTAATACATCTAATCTTCTCGATGTATCTTTCACTCTAATAATACTCATTCAATCATCATTATAATGTAAAACATTACAAATGCTTGTCTACATGTACTAAAAATATATACACTTAACAACTTTTCTAAGTATACACATTCGTACTGGGGCATAACTGGCTTAATAATTGCTGGCTATTGCTCTAAAAGTTTCAATAAAAGCATGCAATTATAAACCCAATTATAACAATAGCCCAGTAGCGAGACTTCTTTGGACGAAACGTATTTCACGAAAACAACTCCACGTGCCTTACACATGTAGTGGGCATGAATCTCAACATGATTTAAGCAAAACTAGAATTCAACAACAAACAACGAATACGAAAAAAACATACTTGTTAATCCTTCTTCGCTGGCAAATATAAAATAATCGTTTCCCCTTCTGTGTATGTTTGGCGATTTTAACATTGTTCTTTGTTTCTTTGTTCAAAATGGCGCGGATTGTTTACATTTAGATTCGACTGCACAGGTTTCGATAATATCCCTTCCATTGAACAGAAAACCGTTCAAATTTAGAAATAAATTTCTTTCGTATTTTTTTCAAATGATATTATTTATATGTATAGAAATTTGAAAAAAATAGTTATTCAAAAATAATTTTTCCTAGTGGGTTAAGAAGTGGGTTAAGAGGTCAACAATCTGACCAAAAACCGACGTCTAACCGAAGTTATTTTCCGACGTCTAAACGACGTCGCATTTTCGACGTCGGATTAATGTTGGATTTAGGTCGCCGATGTCGCGACCAATATCCAACCTAAATCCAACGTAGTTCCGACGTCGGGTGTTTACTGGGTAATACCAACTGATTTTTTTAGCAAAACATTATTCAAATGAAAGACAACTTACTGCTCACATTCATTCAGAGTACTGGCACATACAGAATACAAATTCACATCAGTGAACAAAGAGTAAGAAGTTGTATACTTAGAAAGATTGTTGTGTAATTAAATAAGTTTACTGAGTAAAATGGGGCGCGTCACGGAAAAAGGTACCTTTGGACATTTGACGTCAATCTTTGAAATGACGTCATAAATTTGAGCAGACGACATTATTTATTATGCATTTCGCGGTAAAAATACCATTTTATTGTCGAAATGTGTAACAAAAACACATTTTAGTTATAGGAAATTGATGATAGTTGTAAAATCTTTCTAAATTTAGTAACAACTTAAATATCACTAAAAATGACCGAAGATACCTTTTCCCGTGACGTGCCCCAAATGCTATACAGTGAACCCTGTCTTAGCAGCCACCTGAGAATAGCAACCTGTCTTTAACAGCCAGTTTGAATATGACCTAAACTGACATTTTGTGCTAATTTTTTACTGTCTTTAACAGCCACCTGTCTTCAGCAGCCACTTTTTGTCACTCCCTTGGGTGGCTGCTAAAGACAGGTTTGACTGTATTTGCATTTGAAATCGTGGTTGTAACGATTTAATACATCTTAATTTCATTGTTAAAATTGAAGACTTAATTGCCTTCGTTATCTGAAATCCACCTCAATAGAACCAAAGAACGTGTTACTACAATATTAACTGAACATAATAATTCATTTTCAGACAATAGTGTTTCATTAAGCTTCGTATTTCATAAAAGCATTGTAATTCAAACACGAACGCCGAGATAATGCTCCTTTTGTTTAGCTAATTTGATTTATGTATCTATTTCCCGCTAAAAGTTTTAACGCAGTTTCCATCCTTTGCTGTTGAAATGGAAACAGTGAACGTTTTATTATTTTGCTATTATTCTGCTAACAAATGATCTACAATGTTCTCAATAATATTTGACTTGTTAAAATATCTGGTGTAAATGAACTTCAATTTAGAAGCGTTCATTGAAAGAGTGTTTAAATGTGCGAGGGACGCAAATGTTTCTCATATCGATGATCAATGAGTGTGGTATCATATAAAGACTTGCAATCTTCATGCTTGTTGTCTTTTAGTGTGAAATCTCTATAGCAAGTGTCGTATTAATACCATTTCATAGATTTTCGTCAACGGTAAGTTATTCCTATATATACTATGTTGTGTTTTTTCTGTGAAATTCTCTTAAAATTGGTGTTGTTGTTTTGTTGTGTTTTTTTTTCATTTCATATAATACAAAGAATAGGGTAAATTAAACATATAAAAATGTCTAAAATTTCTAGCACATAAATTAAAAACAGATTTGATATTTATGTGTTTGGTGCATGGAAAAGATGGACAGACTCATTTTTATAAAGCTTTTCAAATGGCATGACTGTTTTTTCTATTAAATCGAGTGTATTTAAATAATATTTACATCATACACGGTTTAAGAGTTAATAATCATTGATAGAGTGTTAATGACGCTTATTGAAAACAATACAATTTAAAACAATGACAAAGAAGATTATTTGTATTTAAAGTTTAAATAAAAATATTATGTTAGAGTTTATTTTAAAAAAAGGCCTACTGGCTGCAAAACCGGGGAGTGTTTTGAAAAACAGATATTCATCATGCACGAAAATTATGAAAGCATTTTACGCTCGGGCAGTAATATGTGAAAATTACTGCATTCCCACACGCTTCTGTCAGGTAGAGCACAATTCGGTATTACATGTAATGCAGAAAATGAACAGAGATTACGATTTTAAGTGAATAGAGATTGCAGTCACATCGATATGTAACCCAAATCGATTTTTTTTATTTTGAAATATGTATTGAATACTAAGTCTGATGATGGATTATGTGTTTGCCAAGGAACTTTTTTACATTTCAGAAATATAAGAACTTTTGAAAACATGTTTTCGCTGGATAATAAAAAAATAAAAACAACATGTTTAATTAAAGGGAAATTCGTTCAATGTAACGTTTAAAATGTAGAGAAAATTTATGTTTTTAATTATAAAAAATGATGATTAAAAATACTTGATTCTCGATGGAAAGTTTTTTTAAAGTAACTTACATTACATCTGTGTTCACTTATATTTTAAAACTTGTTTCAATATAGTTACATTTAAAGGAATATTTGAGCAAGGAGAACACATCTTGTTCAAAAAGTTGATAAATAACCACTTGTATGTAAAAACAATGACGGTTTGCTCGACGTTCTTAAAAGGCCTGGTTTGGTAATTAATTAATTCATATTTAATACTTATGACAAATGACATCGTCGGCTACCCAAGGTTAATTTTAATTACTTCACTCTATGTTGATCATGGCGAATAGAGAGTAACGTAATAGAATTAACCATTGGTATCCGACTATGGGCTACGAATGGATTAAAGGGATACAAATGAATATCCCTATTTCGAGCGCGTCACGGGAAAAGGTACCTTCGGTCATATTTCGTGACATTTTAATTCTTACTTTATTTAGAAAGAACTTACAATTATTTATTATTTTCCCATAAATAAAAGGTGATTTAATTACATATTTTGACGATAAATTGATATTTTTACCGCGAAAAGCATAATAATCAATGTCGGCCGTTCAACTTTATGACGTCATTTCAAGGATTGACGTCAACTGTCCGAAGGTACATTTTCCTGTGACGCGCCCCATTTTGACTTGTAAGTTAAGATGTTTGATGCAGATTGAAATGATCAAATGTCTAATTATTATCTGATGGACATTTCCTAGAAATCAATCTCTTACAATATCTTTATTACGAAGAAATTTTAATAAGAACGATGCAAACTTATTTCTGAATAGCGTTTTTGTTTCATGTAGCGGCAGTGGAAGGTCTCCCCTTACATTCATTCAGTGCTGTCATCAATGACGCCCTTTGAGCATGGTACTTATGTCTGTGTAAATACCGGGTTGGCGGTGTAGACAGAACAGGCTCAACATAAATCATCACCCTGCCTCTTCTTAAACGTTATAAGAAAGAAATGTAAAAACCAACAACTAAGACATTAAATTGTGTTGTTGTTTACCTTGCACTTTATGATATGGTATGGGTATTTTAAAGTTACTACTTAATGGTATGGCATAGATAATTTTAAGTAGCATTAGCACTAAAACTTGTGGTACAGATAAGTTAAAGTTACAACTAAATGATACCGTATAACTCGTATTTACCAGCTAAATATGAAACTTCAAATAAAATCTCATTATCTGATCTACGGCCGGTGCATGTCTTTCTCGTTATAACTTTTACCATTTTAGTAATTTTATTTAAATATCTAATCCGACTTATATTGCGAAATCTAATAACAACATTCGTGTTATAAACGCCTTTTAATTTCATACTTCCAGACATGCCTGTGCGAATAAACGTGTACATCAAGAGAATGTATCACATTTCGATTTATGATATGCAATTATTTTTATTATTATATGTAACACCGAACTGATATTACATACAATAGCATCAGGTGCATATCACAAAGAAACAAAAACAAAACATGAAATACAGATGAAATAGTAATATATCGGTAACTTATAATTTATTTTCTACGAATATTGATTGGTTGCAAGCGATGTTTGTTATTGCAAATTTTACAGGAAACTATTAAATGGTACATTTAATGACGACAATGCTTCAGTCTGTTGATGGCGATGCTATTACAAAGCAAAAAGTACTGAAACAAGAACATTATTAAAAGAAAAAAACGACTTCAATGTAAAGTTCCTAAAATTTCCTGGTTATACCAATCTTTAAATACAAATCTCATCCATAAATTTCGTTAGAAACCTACACAAAACTAATGTCAATCGCCCCTACGTTTGTGCAACTTTTATTAAGAGCATAACAATTCTGTTCGTGGTGATAACTACTTGTTTATTTTTCAACTGAAACTCTCTGACTATTTTAGAAGTTTTTAAAGGTTCTCTTCTTCGTTAATTGTTTGTGGCGTCCTATTTGAATTGAGATACATAAAAAACATGCTATCTCTCTCTTCTTTTTCGCTGCGTGAGGTGGCTGTGTTTTGTGAGTGTGGCGATTTCTGATATGCATATATTACTTGTTTTTAAGTGAAAAATACAACATAATTTCATAGACTACTTTCACAGCGTAATTCGATTACATAAAGAAATGTCTCGAATGTAAAGTTATTTTTCTCGTACCGATTTATTTCAATTTCCTCGGACAGGCTCTATGTTGTCTCAGTAATGATATCACAAAAAGCGGTATATCAACGAGATTTAATGCTATCGTTAATTTCATATTAATATATCGGCATATCAACGAGATTAATATTATCGTCAATTTCATAAAAATATTAGGAATATCTACGACATTTATGTTATCGGTTATTTCGTAAAAACAGATCGGCTTATCAACGACATTAATGTTATCGTAAATTACATAATAATATAGGCACATCGAGGACATTAAATGTTATCGTTAATTTCATATTAGTATATCGGCATATCAACGAGATTAAATATAATCGTCAATTTCATAAAAATATATCGGCATATCAACGACATTTATGTTATCGGTTATTTCGTAAAAACAGATCGGCTTATCAACGACATTAATGTTATCGTAAATTACATAATAATATATAGGCACATCGAGGACATTTAATGTTATCGTTAATTTCATAAAATATTTCGGTATATCAACGACATTAATGTTATCCTAATTTTCATAAAAATCCACCTTCTTCCTTCCGTCCGCGTCTCATGGCTGTGCTAAGAAAACATGTTTTAATTCAACTTGATATTTTAGAAATGATAAATATTAATTTGATTTATACGTGGCATTTCCTGGTACATGTACTTTGTATTTCTAATTTAGTCACACACGTTTTATGCAATTGGAATTAATTAAATGCTAAAGCTCAAATTCAGAAATAATTTTCTTTTGGGATCTAAGATGTTATTGACACTCTTTTCAGAAATACTTTTTTTTCTTATTTCTAATTTCTTTCAATTCAAATAACTTAAAAAATTCAAGAAACATATAAATGCAATTCTTTATAAATGTCGACAAAATGACAGAGTTCTATCTCCCGAGGACCAAGAGAAGATCGTCTAAACACATTAGATTTAATGTAACTCTCCTTTTATACATTTCTGTTGTTGATAGTTTCTAGACTAAGTTCAATGCCGTTGCTGCCTCCGAATAAAATTGATAAAGTTGGAGCGAATAGAGTCAACTCCTCAAAATAATAATGCAAATTATGGTTATAGAACCAAAAGCTATCCGTGTAATAGCGTTGTCCATTAATATTTAATCTAAATTAATATGCTTTTATCTATAACTATTACTGTTCTGGTTTTATATTTTCACTCGAAACTGTACATTTGCAAGATCAATTGCTTATTTGGAATTGATATTACATTATGCACGCAATATTACCTGAGGAAAGTGAAAACCGCTGTCTATTTTAATGAGATTGCCTTGTTTTGTATTTAGAAAAGACTTAATTGAAGGCGGTATTTACTACGGTAAACTGACTTTTCTTGTTTTTATGAAAATATTTTTTGTCATCTAGTTTCATAACAGTGAAATATGCATATCAGGGATATCTACACACAGAAAACACAGACTGCCCAAGGAGCCAAATAGTAGCGAGGATAAGACAGCATGGGTTTATAAAAATAATATAAGATACAACAAAGAAATAACGGAAAAGGGAACTTGAGGGGTAAATGACTTACAAACGAAGCCAATTGTCGAATGATTACCAGACCGTTACAGCCATTTGAAGGATCACTTAATCATTTGTTATTACATCTTTTCTTTTACGACTTTTACTAAAAACATTTTTATAAGGAATGTTAACTGCTTAAAATGTTTTACACCGCTTTTAAATTAGTGACGTTTAAACAGTATCATCAGAATACATTTTAAAACTAAATTTGAAAAAATAAATAATCGGTTGAAAATAAGCTCAGAATGAAGGTTATGAAATTTTTATTCTTTAAATTTTCATAAGTTATTTCAGTTTCATTCAATTGGTTTTTATTAAGTAAGATTTGAAAGTCGTAAGCACGATACTTATTTCGTTCTTGTTCAGTTTCGCCAATAGTTTCCTCCTTTATGGAAAAAAACGATATCTAATTCTGAGAGAGCTGCTTAAGGAAATCACATAACACCGCTTGGAAAGTTTCATTTCTATCGTTATTGATTGTGTTTACATAAGTAGTTATGCTTAATGCATTTTCATTACTGTCCATGAACAGTCTCAACATAAAGGCCTTAAAATAGTTTTCATAATTATAGTTACTTTCCAAGATTCCCTTACTTCAAACCGAACCTCTAATTTTTCATGTCTGTCGAGTTGGGTTGCTTTCAAAGTTCCATTTTTATCCTTTTCTATATCTGTTTTCTATACTAAAATGCAGTTCAAATTTATTTATTTAAATTACAGCGAAGCCTTTTGATTAAATCCTAGTGAGCAACGCCAATTTTTTTCTTTCTCAATTCAATGCAGTCTTCAATTCCCATAAAACTTTTCATAAATAAGTGTGATTAGGAATACTGCTTACTGAACGCATATTATGTTTCCGTGCAATCTCTTCTTTTTTCTGAAAAATTAAGCTACTTCGTAACTTTAGCGTTAGAATTTTGACTGGCCGCTTTGAAAAACCACACATTGTTCTGCTGCACTTTTGTGTATTTTTATTTTTTAAATTTATTAACGTTTTTTAAATAGCGGACAAGCCTTATTTGCGTAAAACACATTTTATTTTTCATGAAAGGTCGAATTCGCTATTTCAAGTTCAAGGTTAACTTTAAATAAATTCAAATATTGATCTTGAAGCGGCGCGAACTGTCATATATTGTTTTTGCAAGACAATAAATACCAGCGAATAGATTAAACCACCATATCAATGTTGACACTATCTATGGTTAATGCTTCAGGGCGATTTCCTATCTCATACAGCTTTATTAAATAGTATCTTTATTTTACAGGAGGAAAAATGCCAGAAACTGTTAGACTTCTGGTGCTTCTGTGCCTAGTTTCTGTATCTTTTGCTGAAGACACCTCCGTAATAGTCGTTGAAGACAACAAATGTTCAAAAGATTTCAAGGTAGCTGAGGTATGCATGAAATGTGACAAACTACCATTCAATACGATGTCGTCTTTGTCAATGTGTTGTGAAGACACTAGCGTATTCATGTTTTGTGAAGCCTGTGTAAACAACGAGAAATCGTGTAAAAAACTTTTGAAAGAAATGGAAGAAGTAAAGAACTTTTCAGAAGATGAAGACAATTATGATGAAGATTATGATTCATCCGATGACTCAGAAGAGGAATCCGATGTGGACGACATGGAACCATTTGGTGTTAAGAGCGCTCCCGAGAAGAGGTACGGTAAATTGTTTGTCAACAGAAGTCCGAAGCGCTTTGGAAAGCTCTTCTTTGGAAAGCGTAGCAAAGAGGTATTAGATGGCAATTATGGAGAAATCGAGAAGAGATTTGGCCGACTGTACATGGGAAGCGGTTCATACTTTGGTAAACGAGATGATATGGAGAAACGTTATGGTAGGCTTTACATGAACGGAGGTTATTTCGGCAAACGGTCAATGCCATCGGAAAGCGACGAGTATTCAGATTATCCTGATTATAATGACAGTGAAAACATGCCGGTGGTTGACAGTGATAACATGCCGGTGGTCAAGAGATATGGAAGGGTTTTTCTTGGAAGAGGTAACAAAATGTTTGGAAAGCGTAACTATGATGACTTGGATTTCGATAAGCGATACGGCCGTATCTTTCTTGGCAAGAGTGGAATGTTTGGTAAACGTAGCGCAGACATAGATCATGACTATTTTTATCCAAACTATGATAAACGATTTGGACAGCTATACTTAGGCAGAAATAGATATCTTTCATCAAAGTACGGCAGTAGGAACAAACGGTATGGCCGTTTGTTCACAGGAAGGACAAATTATTTATTTGGTTAACAGTTACTGTCAGTTTCTGACGACATTTATTAGTGCCTAGCCTATAAAATGGTTCAAAATAAATGTCTTATTCGTTATTCTGGATCAATATCAATATCGACGAAAACAATAAATTAAAATAAGCATTCGACCTTGTGGTTGGTGTACGAGTAATAAGAGTTAAGATATGCTAAGGCGAAATAGTTTAGATAACTTTTTCGTCAATCAACATGTGTGAACATTTTAATCGAGTCTGTAGAAAAATAATCTCGAATAAGAATAGCTTTCAGAAGAATGCAGATCATCGCAATATTTTAAAACATATTATATTTCTGTTGGCATATTGTAAATATTAAGTACCGTTGTTATCTATACAGTGGAAGGTAGCTATTAGTTGTTACTCGATAAGACACCAAAGTTAAAGATCGCATTGCAATCATAAAACGAACTAGGAATATGTTGATTTGGTGTCGAATACATTAACGTTTCTAAGTTATACATTTTAAAACATCAATCCTTAAAATATATTTTAATATTCTGCTGGAAAATTTAAAACTTTGTCATTGTAACTAGCCAGCAATCAACCGAATTCAACTTTTAAATGTAAGAAAACGATGAATATAGATCGTTAAAACTAAAGTGACCTCTCCTCCTCCATGAAGTCCACCTCGATCACTCCGATAGTGTCCACCATTAAAATGTCCCTTTGACTATTTTGCAGTATTATCTACCCCCGAATTAAGATAATCTCAACATCAAGACCACCTTTGTTAAGGCGGTGATCTTAATAGAGACATACAATGTTCTAAATAAGACACGTATATCAGCTTGCAGGCACGGTTCGATTTAGTCCGGCTTGATCGAGAAAAACTGATCTGAAATAAAATAGACAATATTGCATGCGGAGTTTTCTAACATATTAAGACATTTCATGATCAGAGACATTCGGAAGATTTTGATCGCTGTTTAAGTCTTCTGATTATAAAACTTTGTATTTTGGTGGAAACTTTCGACTTGTTTATTACAAAATTAAAATGTATCGGAAAAATAATTTAGGATAACTTGTAGATAAGCTTCGGCATAGGAGAGGTTGTCCAAAAAGACCCAGAAAAAAACCGATATGTATCCTAATATATTGAAATATTTACAATAAGAAATATGGTTGACAAATGTATTCATATTAAGTACAGTTTTGTTTTTCTTTCTTTATTTATTTTGGTCATCGTTAGTAAGTATTATATTTTCATATTTTGATTTTTTAAGTAAAACTAGTCTATATGTTACCAAATTACGAGGAATAGACGATAGAATATTGTTGCACTTACTTTCGATTTTCTCTTCTGTGTTTATATAATTATATAAGCAAAAGATTTCGTATTAAAAGTTTTACTGTAACTCTGATCTCTCTCTTAAATGTTATATCTTTCCACAAATATTATGTATCAGGTTTAAAATATCACACTAGACAAAATCGATTATGGAGATTTGTCGTATCCATAAAAAATCCTGAACGGTTTTGATCCGCTAACGCCAAAGAAAAACATTGACAAAAAACAACAGAAGTATCCTTGAGGAGATTTAACCATTTTCATATCTGTATTAACCGGGATAGATTATAAAATGAAATATCCTTTTAGTACTGTTTATATTATCTAAAACTGGGAATGGAAACCAGTCTCAAATCTCAAGGATCTGATTTGCTGAAATGGCGGCTGGTCGTCATTTAAGCCAACCAGATGCTTGAGATTTAAGACTGGTTTCTTAACTCAGTTTTATAATCTTCAGCACAAGAAACATCTAAACCTTCACACATAGCCAGATTCCAGGCGACGGACAGAAAGCAGGACGTGACATATTGAATAAAATTCATTGCAGGAACAAAATGCATTCGCTGCAGTGCTAGTGATTAAAGCAATGCAGTTTAGATAGGGAATAAAATTGGCCCAAAAAATACTGTATAGTGCTTAATATTGGCGTTGTCAAATTTTGGCGTATTTTGAAGTGATTTATATTGGCGCGGTCATAAATTGGCACACAAAGCCAGACCGCCAAAATAAATACCTTAATAAAAAAATTGCAGGTCTAAAATTGGCGTTAACACAGATCGTCAAAATAAAACATTTACATTCAATATTCAACACAGCATTATTATAATACCAGTGTGAAAACATTATCACAGCTACCTAATGATAGACTGTATTGTTTGATTCACGACATATTCTAATTATTTTCTATCGAACTGAGAAAACAGCGACATAATATGTGCGAGTGTATCATAGTTGTCTACCCTCCAGATATTAAAATGGCAATGTTATTAATTGAAGGTGATTTTTTTATTGGCGGTGTTTTATATTGGCGCAACTGACCCTGACCGCCAATATAATCAAAATTAAACCCCCGCCAAAATAAATACTTATACAGTAAACACGGTTAGAGAGAACATGAGCGGTTACCGCCTTGGAACGTTTAGTGACGAGACAATTTTCATACGGGGATGTAAACCAGATTCTAGGTTGCACCAACTTCACACATCCCGAACAGGTTATCATATGAACAAACAAGTAAGTTCAATGTCAATGTTTTCTCGGTGAATTGCTCAAAACAACCAATTAACACCACAATGATGCATGCAAAAGCTTTTGTTTGTTTGGGGTTTAACGCCTGGTTTCAACACTTTCTGATTATATCCCGGCGGTCAGTCCACCTAACCGGTGTTCCTGGGTCTCTAACCAGTACTAACCAATTTCTCCGCAAGCGACTGACTGCTTCCTCACTTAAATCAGAGGTGAGGGACAAATGACTCTCAGACGCAATGTCCGAGTTCAATTGTCACGGAGAAATTTTTCCCGCCTCGGCTGGGGATCGAACTCACGACCCCTGGATTGACAGTCCGATGCTCTATCCACTGAGCTAGCCGGGCGGGCGCATGCAAAAGCACAAAAACGTATACAAAGTAAGAAGTTAACAGCATTGTCAGACACAGTGGGTACACAATGGCATTTCTGAGATAGGAGAACGTAGACTCAATTCAGCAAGAGCACGTTGCAGGAATGAAAGAAACCGATCGAGCTTGAATGTTCCTTTACAAATTCTTAAAAAAAAACTTTCATAAACCACAAGACCCTTGCCGCCGTCGTGCAAACCAGTTATTACACGTTTAAGAATAATTGAAATACCATATTGATCAAGGCAATATGGATATCTACCTTTGTCTTTATAAATACTTGGTGTTTTCAACAGTTCCTTGACAACAGTAAATGTCGCACTGTTCATACTAAGTCAACTTACTGATGACAATAAATCTTGTACGATCTTTCATTTGAAATAGAACTTCTGAAGAAATGTTTGTAAAGGATAATATATGACATCCATTTAAAACAACATTTGTATAATTTATAATCATGATTGTAATCAGTAATTTTAAAATGTCGAAGTGACACCCTCGTTAAGACAGCGTTGTCGAAAAATATATGTGAACCTGATATTTGCTACATGGCGTAAGTTCAATTTCAAAAATAGTGTCCTCATTAATTGCCTTTACACTTCCATTTTGTGTGAATGATATGAGCTGATTGTAATGTGTTTATTGCGTATTGCTACAGATGAATTTGAATGAGATTAATGAGAAATCCATTTGAAATGTTCAATAATCAAACCTTAACCATTCTCGGCTCAGACTTATTAATGTAAAAGGTTTTGATTGATAACATGTTTAAATTAAGCTAATTTCGTTGTTATTTTTGCAGTGAAATAAGTGTTTCATGAAAACAATCGATACAATATGTACATAATAATGTAAATGGTTTTGTTTGATTACATACAAGCTTTAATAAATTATTTAGCTGAATTAAAATTTAATAGGGCCAAAGCAAATTTAAATAAAAGTAGATTCAGACAGCTCACATATAGAGAGATATGTCACTTCATTCTCTTTCTGTTTTTATCTAACAGAACATCAATTACTTTGGCACTTGACCTGCGTTTTACGGTCTATATATTGTTTACGGTCTTTGAACATATTTGTATTTCTGTAATCCTTGCAAAGAAAGAAAATGTTCTTGAAAACCTGCAGTCACAACTTATGTTTCTTTCACTTTGCTATAATAGGGGTTTCAGAAAGAATTCAGCGATTTCAAAAACATAATCATATTTAAGAGAATGAAATCAACTTCTACAGTTCTTGTGGTCAATTAAATCACAAAACATTCATAAAAAAGGCACTAGTCTTCGATAACCAACACTAGAAAATCCTACCATTTGCAACTACCTCCCTTTAAATTAAAAATGTAGCGTATTTAAATCATTTACCTTTGTTATTTAATTAGAAGATGATCAGATCTTGTTTTGGAAGATTATGTTCATGAACAATTAAAGTAAAACAAAACCAACTGAGATTAAGAAATTTAATACCATTCAAAGCATTCATGATTAAAGAGCAGAGGGTACGGATGTGCCAGCTGATCTGGATCTACACTGGTCACACAAACGTTGGTGAGTAAAGGGAGTACAGGGTTCATACTTTTATAATTTATAGCTATTTCTTTGCCTTATTATCAAATGCTAAATGTCTCGAAAGATTACTAAAGAAAGATGCGTTGCAACTATGAAAACAAATGCCTTCAGACATGCATTACAATAGAAGCAGTTTGAAAAGAGTAATGTTTATAGTGCTGAGAACAAAGCATATTTAAACAAATTTTCGAGCATTTGTTGTTGTACAAACTTTCATTATATATTAGTATTCAGAAATACAAGCTTTTTATATAAAATTATTGTCTTTTCGTCACAATTGAACTTCAATCTAGCAAATCTAATGTTCCAAACGAGATAAACAGCGGGGTAAATCCATTAGATGAGTGAATACAAATATGATACCGAATGGTGTTTCAATTCAAACATGGCTTGAACGACAACTGTCAATCTAATGCTATATTATTAATGTAATCTTTGAATTCCTTGGTTACAAGTATGTTAAATATGGTGGTTAAAGATGGCATGGGCGTATATAAGTAACCGGCACAGTAAAAAGCTCATTCGAACCCACCGGACACATGGTGACTTCTCTTTGCTTTATTTCGTCATTACATTCAGAAAATTTTCAAACATTCTTTTGAATTTCCATGCTTTTTTTAACAGTCCATAAGTGTTGTTCAATAAACAAACTTTCTAAAAACAACATTTAATTTTCTGATAACTTTATAGATTTGTGTTAATTTGCATCCATTTTATATAAATCACAGCAATGTTCTTGTAATTAGAGATCCATGATTTAAACTTTTTACTTTTAAAACGTTGTGGTCATGGACCTACTACGTTTTATAACAAAGTCTGCATCGTACAAGACTTCCAATGTGTTATGTTGTGAAAAAAGAAAATGTTGACTTATTGCGGCATTATTAACTGAAGTCGACAAATGACCGGAACGTTTTTAAATAAAAGGCGGGTTTTCATATATATTCACTATCCCTACAGGGATACAAAAAAGTTTATGTTGTTGTTTTAATTTAAAACAACGCACCAAAATATAGAGGATATTTGTTTTTATCAGTGTAAGATAGAAATATATTTCACCGAGAGAGCTACGAAGCCACGAGTGAAAATACATAGATCTAATTCCGGAGTTCACGAGTGAAATATATTTCTATCTTTCACTGGTTAAAACAAATTTTCTTTTTTATTTTATGCTTTTAGTGCAAAATTTGCGTGAATTTGACAGAAAAATTGCAAGAAATGGCGCAAAAAACCGCTTGTTTATAACGTGACGTCATGACGTCAAATATGCACATTTTAGCCAGTTTTCTCAACGTTCTCATTTGGTATGATAATGTGCATTTGGTTACCAACGTGAAAAATCAGTGAAAATAAAAATAGTATTCCACTGTTTGAAAACAGTGAAATACCACTTTTTCACCGCGAAATTTCTTTAATTCACTGAAAAGCATAAAATAAATAGGTTTTCTAAACAAAGCAGTTAGAAGAAAAAACATGGTGACCTGATTAAATTTATCATTGAATCTAAATCAAGTGACTGAACTTAAATACCATCAAAGCCCTTACATCGTCAAATACTATTTCCATGCAATCATACACGTTTGATGAAGAAGACTTTTCGAATAGTCCAATACTTTCAAAATATTAAAAGTAATTAATAAACACATCACAAAGCTTTTTTCTTCAATCTCTCGTTATAATATTACCGTGATATATCAACTTATTCAAAACCTCTGGATAATTATTAAATCAACTGAAAATGCGAAATGTTCTCTGAAACTTTTTAAACTTATGAAGTTACTAGCTCCAACATTGAAAAAACAACACAAGATGATTAGCATAAATAAAGTTCAAAAAGCATTGCGTTATTAGGGTTAGTAACCCCAATATAAGAAAAGCTAAAATAGACTAAAAATATGTAAGTCTGAAGTAATAGCGTTCGGTCAGAAATTATTAATATTACAGAATTATGCAAACATTTTTTTGTGAAAATTTCCGGTATTCGTTCTTATTATACATTTATTAACTTTACAACGAGCGTCATCGAAATACTATAATAATCGTTATATTTGGAAACTAATGTTTTTCTTATAGGTTGAATAACACCAAAGCTTCCAGAATTCCTCCGTGATCCATTCGAATGAAGTTCGTTTTAATACATGATAGTTTCTTTCTCTTTATCTGGGGGCCTCTTAATCTTAAAAATCGGCCTGTTTGTGACTTGTTTGCTGGTAAAACATGTCAGGAAAAGAAACGAAAGCAATTCCATGTCTATTTCTTGTTAAATAGAGGCGAACTAGTTCCGGAACAGCGGTTTTATATTTTTGGCACCGTATTTGCGATACCGCGTTTAAAATATGGTCTGTTCGGTTAGAGATCAGTAATGTCCTTTCAAGTAAGATAACCCCCAATTTCCTGTATGTTTTCAAATAGATGAAATGTAGATCTTCACATCAATAAATGGGTTAGATGATAGATGTCATGTTTAAGGTACAATGAATATTAGAAATTTAACATTGGGGTCTATGGGAATTGAATTTACTTTGTTTACTTTGTTCAACCTATAAAGTGCTCTTAAAAAAGAGGGCACATTGCGGTCATTTCATCTTTTCAATTAACAGCCTGTGATATCTGTAACAAAGCACTGTTCAAACAAACGCTACTATCTGACAGCATTCTGACTTAAAAAATAAACTCGAGCGATGCAACAATTGCAATAATACGCTTTACAACAATGACTTGAAAGAATGGAAATGTTGCTTTGATTTTAAAGAAAGAACATTCATACAAATTATATTACATGTTATCAAAGACTGCTGTTATGTGTACAACTTGAGTAGTTTAAAAGCAGATAATTCATAACATTTTGACAATGGTATCCATTTCAAGTGTATCGAATGTTGACGTTTTTATAAAGCTTGCATCACCTTTCATTTCAGCACACGGATATGAGCATGGCTTTTAAGTGGAAAACAAGAAAATACACCCGGTTTTGGAAATAATTTACGAATTACGAATTATGAAATAAATGAAAATTGGTAAGAGTAAACACTTAAGTATTAGTAACATTAGTATTAATTTATTGTGCAAATGGTATTGGTAGGAATAATTATTGCACCCTGATTCACCAGTTATGCTATTTATAGTTATAATTATACAAACCGCAAATGTTCTAAAATAGCAAGTAAACAAGGAAAAAGAAATTTTCAGAAAAACATTCGTATAATATCAATTTGCCATGCGAAATTATTTTCAAACTATTAGCAATGTCGAGAGAATTTGTTTTCCGAACAGCAGCACACCAGGTTACTAATTTCACAAGTCCGTATCCAATAAACATACAATCGTGTTCGTCGAAAAAGGTGACAGGTAATTTTCTGTCTTGGAATGTTATTCCGCTCTTGCAATAAAACCTGGTAAAGCTTCTTAACGTTCTTTGGCCCTGGGCACTGATAGTTTATTTGAAAATTAATTAAATATTTTTTGTTTGTTTTGGAGGGTGCTATGTAATCATCAAAACACATAAAACAGATACTTGCGTCACACATAAGTTTCACAATCCAATTCAGACTTTTGAATTTATTGGGTTTACAAAGTGACTAAATCATTAGAGATGAATAAATATGTCCTTACATACAAACAAATTTGAAAGCGCCTATTGAGAAGTCCATAAATGGTGTTCAATGAATACATGCCAACCGAATACAATTTTTTTTTACGTATTGTTGATTTATTACGTGCTTTGATTCTCCATAAGATTAATATGCAAAAATGTATTTAAAATGGTTTTAAAAGATTTCATCGTACCCGATATATCGAATATATACTGAAGTCCAATGTTTTCGCAATAGAGTTCTAATGCAGAACGTAGCCACATGAACATGTTATATTCCAACAAAAACACGTTTTATAACATCTAAAAATAAGTCAGTTTCAGCGGATGGCAAACATGAATAATCGTTTAATCATCATTTCTGACGTCATTACTTTTTAATTTAACACAAATACAGTTTAGTGAATAGTGATTTAAAAGTGATTTAATCATGACATCATTTCTGACGGCACTTATTTAATTAAACATTCATACAGTTTAGTAACTAGCGATTTAAAAGCGATTTAATCATGACATTATTTCTGACGGCATTTATTTAATTAAACATTGATACAGTTTAGTAACTAGCGATTTTAAAGTAATTTAAACATGACATCATTTCTGACGGCATTTATTTAATTAAACATTGATACAGTTTAGTGACTAGTGATTTAAAAGTGATTTAATCATGACATCATTTCTGACGTCATTTATTTAATTAAAAATTGATACAGTTTAGTAACTAGTGATTTAAAAGTGATTTAATCATGACATCATTTCTGACGTCATTTATTTAATTAAACATTGATACAGTTTAGTAACTAGTGATTTGAAAAGGTGATTTAATAATGACAACATTTCTGACGGCATTTATTTAATTTAACATCGATACAGTTTATTGACTAGTCATTTAAAAAGGTGATGTAATTATGCCTACTACTGCTGAAATGAATTTGGTGAAAATTAATAAACGGAACATTTAAGCAGATAGAATAGTAACGAGACATCAAAACTTTTGTCAATTGCTGATAGTTACAGTTTCCGCCAGAAACATAGAAAATTCAACTACGTTTTGTGAAATTGACATCCTTTGTATTCGGTTTACACATTGTACATTTCTTTGAAAGAAAGGCTTGAACGCAAAATTTGAAAAGATCAAATAGAGTTCAAGAAATTACTACTAGTGAAAGACTTGACGTTTGAAAAAGCAACACAAATAGCCATTAAAATGCTACGAATGACGACCAACAATCAAATTATCAAGTGGAAGAAGCAATCAAAGCCAAAACAAAAAGTGCAGAATAAATGAAAACTGCAAAGAATATGTGTTTCATAGGAGACAGAACTTTCATGTTTGTAAGACAAATAACTCGTGAAAATGTTTTGCAATGTTTGAAGTATTTTTGCTTCATTATAAAAGTCTGGAAATTTAAAAAAAAATAATTTTCCGATAACTTGAAACCTATTTGTTCATTAACATCCGATTTTTATAAATAAAAGTAATGCTATTTAAGGATTACATTTACACTCTTTTATTTTAAATGTTCGGCCATGGACCTTCTTCGGTTTATAATGTTACAGTTTACATTGTATGTTATGTCTTCAAAAAAAGAAAATTTATACTTATTTGAAATAAATATGATAGATACTTCACCTCATATTTATAACAGGTGTTTTTTGATGAATGTATGACAAAAAAAAGATTGAATAGACTGCAAGAATAATATGAGATTATAGTTCCAGACATTATTATCTAAACCTTATAAATCAAAAAGTGGAAGGAGTGGAAGGACGAATGAAATAAGCCGCGAACTAATCGAATTTCTTAAAGAGAGCTATAGTTTGTTTGTCAACATATCCGCTGACTATCTTTGACTTTTTTACTTAAAACAGTTACAGTAACCATTGTTTCTTGTTATTTGGATCATTACTTACATATTGTTGCTGTGCCGTGACAGGCTTTGCTTTTATAAACTGAATAAATCACATGTTTTAAGTCGCTAACGTTGATAGATCTGTGTCACGTAGATCTACAATGATAACCCTAAAATAAGTAGCCTTGACCAAGACACTAACCTCGGATTTCTAGTTATTGAGCTACAAATTGAGCTATTAAGGCAGCCTCCTTTAATACAACTTCATTCTTCTTCATCTATACGAAACATTTCGAAAGTACTTGCCAAGCATCTGCAAGAGACATCCCAATTCTATTCGACTACCCCTGTTTATGCTTCGTCCAGCGAAGCTCCAATGGTAATTCGCCAAGCCAACAATAACAATTTGGCAATTTTGATGTAAAATACGTATCCCCGACAAGGATTTGAACCTGTGATCTCCAGTCCAGATGCTTTACTAACTGAGCTGCCAAGGACATCCGATTCGAATACTTATTCATTTCTCCTCATCAACACGAGAAATTCGTTTTACGCTCTGTTTTTGGCTATTACTTCAATACAACTTCTTAACCGATGTTTAATTAAATAATTATGTTTCAAGGCATCACGACGATTATGGCTCGATTATGAATTCCCCTTGCTTAGACAAGTTTTCGACAGGCCTTTGTAAGAAAGTCAAACAGAATTAACTGAATGTTTCTGCCTTTTGTCTTTACAATGCTATAAGCTTTTTATGTTTTATACGTTTCTGTACGTTTGAATAGGCTACAACATTGTCGAGTTGGTAGGTGGTTTGATGGTATTTCACCAAGAAAAATTGTTTGTTCTTATGTGAACCTGTTGGGTTAAGTGTGAGGTTGGTGTGCATCAGAACATGGCTTAAACCCCCAGTGGCAAACCGTTTTACCGCTCCAAGGCGGTAACTAAGAAATAATCTGTTTCGTTAATTGTTTTAGATGTCTTATTTGAAATTGATCTTCCTAAACCCTTGTTCTCTACATTTAGGCTGCTTGGGGTGGCTGTATTTTCTGTGTGTTTTCTTAGTGGTGTGGTTCTTGATTTCACCTTTTATAAATAAATTAATGTAAATTTTGATTTAATCAAGGGAGATAATTTACATTTCAAATTCGGTATTCATCTAAAGACATATGTATTCCTGATTGTACGTATTGTGACTTATTGTGACGTACTAATTTAAATTGTATGGCTACAGTAAAAGCCGCTCACAATATATTGGACTGTCCACATTTTTTGACATGTGACATCGACAAGCGCGCACGTTGTTTTTCTACTTGTTCCTTTGAAAAAGCGTTATGTCATTCCCTCTGTCAACGTAGCTTTTCCAACAGCCATTCAAATCAACGCGGACGTACAAAGAAAAGTTTAATGTGATTTTTTTAATTGTGTGTCATTTTGCTATCAAATATGTTCTTCTGTGTCTAGACAAATAAGATTAAATGTCAGACAAGTATTGGGTTGTACCTAATTATTGACACACACGTTTACCTGGGTGAACACTACATAATGAAAACTTCTCATAAATTCTGTATTGATGAGAGCATTTTTGTGTGTACATATAAGGATAAAAACGATATTTCATGGTGTTCTTCTTGGTATGAAAAACAGTTGGATTCGATTTGTTTAAAGAAAGTGCGAAGCCCTGCCTTAAGTATAAATCTTATCAATGAAAAAAATATCTGCATGTGTTTGGAAAGCGTACGTCTTGGAGAAGTCGTTTGGTGTTTTGTTGCCGTCTGAAGTGCTGTCTACAGAGAAGTGTCAATTACGAATTACGAAATATCTTAGAAGAAATCACCTATCTAGCTTTATTATTTTATTGACGATCATGCACTTGAATGTTGACAATTGTTATTACAAGCAAATGAATACCACAAGCCAGCGATATTATTGTAAAAACAATGTCTAGAAAATACATGGGTTTGATTGCTTAGCTTACCACTTCTGTGTGAGCCTATTGTTGCTACAACTGTATTTTGTTAAAACTGTGTTTATTTGTTTTAATAGCAAAAAGTATTAATGCCAGGAAAAATCAAAAAGGAAAATAAAATAGCATTATGTGACAAACCCAATGGTTAAAACACAATTAAACCCGGAAGGTCGCCATTTCAGCCAATCAGATGCATGAGATTTGAGACTGATCTCCAGATTTAGTTTAATTTATGATCTTGGGCACAGGAGGAATGTACACACGCTAAAAACACAGAACAAAGTGGCTCTCTTAAAAGCAAAACGTACAAAGCTACAATCATGGTCTCCTACAAACCACTTAAGTAAAGATGATAATAATGATATTGGTGATGCGAAGAATGAAGCAGATTATGGTGTTTTGGCGGTTGTAAGATTTAGTAAATGTATTGCTTATTTAAAGAAAGTCTTTATTCTCAGAATTTCTAGTAGATCTATTAGATCAAACATCCGCCCAAAGCATACACGGACCACTTGATACTTGATACTAGACACTTGTTGATTGTAAATAAAGGAGTCAAGACACACCTTGTGTGAGAAGCGTTATTTACTACACTTCTAGACTTGAATGTCACCACTTGCAACCAGATAATATTACAGTGGTGAAGAGGTACGGGAGAGGAAGAAGAGGGCGATTATGATGATGCCTTCTAAGACAATTTATAACTCACATCGGAAAATTGTTTTAACATATTTACAAAGAATATCTTTAAGAAAAGGTAAAGAGCGTTGATGAAATCTATTACTATTTACTGTTATTTTTGTGTCCTTGATGCTGATTTAAGCAAATTTTATTAATAAAATGTTTAATATGCAAAACATTTATAGTACGTTATAGTACGGACTAAAGAACTGAAATAACATCAACCTTCAGAAACAGTCAATCGAGGCTATGCAGCGTCGGCAGCAATATGCATTTCCATTAATGTCAATGAACAGGCTCAATCAAACCGCGCCTGCAATATTTTGATAATTTGTCGTATAAGGTGGCTTTTAAAGTTCCCTTTTCGTGTATTTTGATATCACAGTAGCGTTGTTTGTGCAGTGTGGCGGATGTAAAAGCATTCCTTTTTATTTTATGCTTTTCAGTGAATTATAGAATTTTCCCGGTGAAATAACAGTGGTATTTCACTGTTTTCAAACAGTGGAATATCATTTTTATTTTGAAATTCACTGATTCTTTCACGTTGGTTCCCAAACGCACATAACATACCAAATGAGAACGTTGAACTTTAGAAAACGGGCTCAAATTTGTATATTTGACGTCATGATGTCACGTCATAAACAAGCGTTTTTGGCGCCGTTTCTAGCAACTTTTATGTCAAATTCACTGAAATTTTGCAGTAAAAGCATAAAATTAAAAAAGAAAATGTGTTTTTACCGGTGAAAGATAGAAATATATTTCACTCGTGAACTCCGGAATTATGTACTTTCACTCGTGGCTTCGCCGCTCGTGAAAATACGAATTCCGGAGCTCACTCGGTGAAATATATTTCTATAGTGCACTGGTAAAAACAAATATCCTCTATATAATCAACCAGTGTTGTTTTCAATAACCCCATATATATTAGTGTTATTATTGTGTAGCGCTCAACCCTGGGCTAGGCGGCGTGGGCAGCAATATGCATTTCAATTACTGCCCATTAACAGGCTCAATCAAACCGAGCCTGAAATACTGTCATAGTTGTTCCCTTTTTCATGCATCTTTATCAAAATCGAATGCTTGAACATGTTACAGTTCTGGTTAAAACAAACGCGTACATGTTGCTTTAGTAAATTAAGCCGAACGCATTAACTCTCTAAACAGTACTGCCAGCAAAGGCTAGAAAAAAAAACTGTCAATAGTAAAACAGTGTTGTATTCCTTATTTCCATCCGGCAAGATTGCAGTGTCTTCCCAGCAATCCCGAAACGTTCATAATCGGATATCATATTTTGCCAAATATAGTATTTACAGACAAACACTTCGGTCTCGATAGGGGACGGTCACCATGTTTCTATGCGAAATTTTAATGACATTTCATTGTAGTATTCGGTTGAGGATAAAAATATTCTTAAAACATTTTCAACTAGCTCTTACACTCTATGGATACGACTTGTATTAAATGTCTGACCAGTGTACATCCGAATCAGCCAACACATGAATGATGTCCGATCTGGATCAACATTGGTCACTTCTTGGCAAGAAGTGATCCTAGACTAATAAATATAAAAGCGAACGGCGTATGTAGATAACGATCAGACAGTAATAGATGTACACTGCTTGGCGATGCGTGCAACATTGACGAGTTGATGTGTGGGTTGAAGCTTTTTTCATGACAACTTGTACTTGTTTGTTCATATGAGAACCTGTTTGGAAAGTGTGATGTTAATGCACCTTAAGAGTTTATTAAGGTTTATGGGGAAATCTTTTCTTAAAAGAACTAGAAGCTCGATTTGTTTCTTTTATCCCAGTCATCATGTTCTTGCTGATTTTACTCCAGGAGCTCTGATCTCGGTAAGATCATTGAGTACCCGCCCTTTGGCTTTGCAATGCTATTAAATTCTTATGTTTTATATGTTTGTGTGCTTTTGCATGCAACATTGTTGAGCCAATAAGTGGGTTGGAGTTCTTTCACCAAGACAACTTGTATTTGTTTTGTGATATGAGAACCTGTTGGGGCAAGTGTGAGGTTGGTGCACCCTAGAACCTGGTTTAAACCCCCAGTGGCAATTTCATTTGCCACTGACCGTTCCAAGGCGGTAACCCCTCGGATTCTCATTTTTGTTAATTGTTAGTGGTGTCTCTTTTGAAACTGATCATTTTATTAACCATGCTCTCTCCCTCTCTTCTTCTTGAATGTGTGGGGAGGCTGTTTTTTCTGAATGTGGCGATTCCTGATATGCATGTTTCACCTTCTTAGAATCTGGTTTAAACCCCCAATGGCAAATTGTTTTGCCATCGATCGTTCTGAGTAGGTAACCCGTCCGGTTTTCACGTTCGTTGAATATTTGTGGCGTCTGTTATGAAACTGATCATTGTATAAACATGCTCTCTTATCCTATCTTCTTTTGGCTGTGTGGGGAGGCTGTTCTGGACTTGGCAACACCCCATATGCATACTTCATTTTAGTACCCATTTACTGCTATATTTTTCTCAAAATATTATTTGCAAATCGTCAACGTAATAAGTCCGTTACATTACGGACGATAACATCAATCCAATAAAAAAACGATTAATGCGAAGTAGTGGCCAAACGCTATATACATACTATATGCAAACAGATACGAGCATACAAATAATTAAGTCCATTATAATAATAAACACAATTTCTGGAATAATTCTCCATGGTTAAAGAAATGCAAACATTAAAACGTAAACGAATGACCAAGAATATTTACAGGAAAGTTGGAATCGCATATATATTTATTTAGTACAGTTTTCCTTTCAGTGACACTGTGAAACAAATAAAGTTCAGGGATGTTAAATGGTTATGTAAATGATCTTGTTCATTGCTAATCGTCAGTCTACACCAACATGTTTGACATACTTCATCTCGAGAAATCAAACTACTTGAATCATAAATATATATCCGATTAAAACAGCATTCACCACTGTAACTGCCGCTGTTCTAGCTAGAGAGCCTAATTATTTAAGAATCTTTTCTTCCGAGTATTAGAGTCTTTACAGTTTTGATGTCTCACGAGAGCAGACAATAAATAAACTTTTATTCCTACAGATATGCAGCCGGTTAATGTCTGAGAAAGTCAGTCTAAGAAATAAAAAGGGTTGTTCCTATTCACTGATTTTCTTAGACTACCAGTCGACCTCGAAAAGAAATGTAGTTTAATTGTTACGGTTTTTCATGCAAGTGTTTTGTGGCCTGACATCAGCTTTCTTACAGAATAAACAATACTTTATTTCCAAGGGGTCACTTTCTTTCTCCCTTTTCTAACTAGTTTGGAAAAGAAACATCATTTTATTAACAAAGTGAGTGAAAAATACTAATCGGATATAACCCTGATCGATATTGAAACGAGGGTTTAAACCCCCATAAAAATGTACATGTACACCATTGTAACTCCTTCGTTGAAGGTTATAAAACTGAGTCGCCATTTCAGCTAATCAGATGCTTGAGATTTGAGACTGGTTTCCTTGCTCAGGTTTATAACATTTGGGTACTTATTCATAGAGCTCATTAAATTTTGATATTTTAAATATTTTATTTTCAATACATAATTCATTTGATACATTCCGTATGATAAGCTGCCTTTTGGATGTTGTGTAATGCCGGTGGTTGTACCGAGGTACCCAGATGCCTGTCTGTGTAATAAAAAATAAATATACGGCACCTTGGGGTTTCTCCACCAATAAAAGCCGAAGTGGCCGTGTTACCCTATGATGTGTTGGTATAATTAAAAAAAACACTCAGTGCATTGGTTTGCCAACCACATTGTGGTCTGCTATTATCAGCGATTTCGTATAATTCGGTCTGCAGTTGCAGGGAATTTCTACAAGAAGTGGTGGTTCTCTTTTTGTTAAATACACTCGAAAATGAGAGCCATTCTATTCCCCTTATCTTATAACAAAATGGTCTGATGTAGTTCACTATCATATGCTAAAGTATCATATTAAAGGAACGCGAATTGGCTGCTTCATTGCGCAAGTCTCGAAACCTCTAGCACCCATTTCTTTAAAACAATTTGTGAATATCAGTATTGACAAAAAATTACAACACTATGCGTGTTAAATATAAATTTTAAATAAGATCAAGTCTGCAAAATGTCGTGATAACATTCTATAGCACTAATGAACGTATGTTAGCATTTTATCGTTGCGTCATCAAATGTCTCGTTAATGCTTTACTTATCTATTCATAAATCTGGTCAATGTTTAAAATGGCGTTAAATAAATGCCAAACTGTCTAGAGATGATTATTTTTAAGTGCAGTCTCGTGAACGGAATAAACATTGATTCCGCCTTTATTATTCAGATGCATTAAAGCCTAACGAAAAGGTGAAATATGGATAGCAGGAATGACCATAAGCAAATGACAAAGTCTGCCATGAAAAACGGTAATTTTTCACTGGATTTTATTCAAAAGTCAAAGTCAGTGCCATTGACTGGCGATACGTGTGTATCCAGTTGCTCAAATAGTATCATCTGATACTTTCAGCGGCCATTGATATTTAATATTTAACCATGTATTATTATCAAATTTATTAGAAGAACATGATCCCATGAAACCTATTAAACAACATCCCAACCCATTTTGAGTGATATAAGATTTACTTTCCAAAGAAAACATTTTAGTTCCGACACATGACCACACATCGTTTTTGCTCAGATTGTTGCAAAACTATTTTGTTGGAGAACTGTGTACATCAAACTTTTATAATACAAGATATAAAGGTGCGGTACTTAGCTGCTGATAGGGGCTTCATGGTTCGCAAAAGTACCTGGTTTACAGCACCACATAGGTTCTGATAATCGACATCTTGTGGATAAACTTTTACTATTTGTTGGAAATACTCCGATACTAAGGCGCATTATGAAAATGTATTTCTTCATTTTGATTTAAAACTCATGAATTTCGGAATACGGAGCCAGTACAGCGCCTTCAGTTCAGTACATTGTCAAGTATTTGCTGGTTTCAAAAACAACAAATAAACATGTCACTCCCTAATCTTATTTTTACCTAATATAATTCTATATGAGAACGTAAGTTCTGGTTTTCCGTAGTCTGACTCATAAACTTATAAAATAAAAAATAAAAAATCATAACTGCAATAATAATTATAAGGTTTAATGGAAGCTACCAGACTGCGTGCCATAATTGCGTGCTGGCCGTTCAAGGGACATATTATGTTCACGTGTATTTCCGCAAAGATGCAAATATTCTATAATAACAGACTTTTCCAAACACCTTTAAATTAAGAAAACAGTATAATAACAAGGCCACGCGTGATTCCCGTTAATAATAATAATTAAGAGAAAATATTTTATAAATAAAGTTTTCGGGCTGAAAGACTCTCGCAGCTTCCAGATGTTTTAATTAAGGGAAGAAAAAGGATGAGTGTAAACAATGAATTATGAAATTAAGACGATTGGGTATGTAAACATTATCACACGAGACCGAAAGTCGAGCGTGATGTTGTTTACATACGCAACGAGAAAAAAACAAACCTACAGATTGCATACTGCTATACGCCTTTCCAATAATTCGGTGATTTTTTCGGTTACCTCCCCTATTCAGTCACGTGACTACTATACAGGAAAAAGTATTGCTCGCTGTATTAATGTAATAGGGAACATGTACCTACAACTTTCGTTTTTCATCAAGAAATTTCTTTTTTAAAATATATTTTCTCGTTTATCGTTGAATTAGTAATAACACATTAGCGTAATGAATTTTTTTTTATCAAGAATAGTTTATATATAAAACAACAAATCTAATTTGACTAAAAGTGTAAAGTCATTCCTCGCGCCAAGGTTTACTTTAAACGACTTAAACTAACAGCCTGTGTTCTATCCACGGATAAATTGAGTGTCGTTTCCGGCTTAGCGTGTCTTATCAACTACTGACATGCCGGCTGCGATTGATTTTGAAAGCGGCATGTCATAAAAATGCCAAATCGTTGCGCACAAGGGGTCCCCTGTCAATTACTAAGAAGAAGATATCACTGACCAATAGAGATCGGTTTACTTTTTTATGTACCTCCACCTCCCATTAAATAAGTATATCGAAATCCTTAATTACTGAATCTGGTATCAAAAGTATTTGATATAGCAGTTATATGAATTATTAATCCTTAATACGACAAGTAGAACCATAAGACATCAATTAGAAACTCATCTTAGCAGAACATTTTATAAATATTCAATCAAGCGATTGAGCGTTTACGCCAAAATGACAGAATTTCAAACCTTCGCAGTCTTAATGTTAATATAAATGTTCCCATCATTATTTGAAGCAGGCATCTCCATCTTTATTAGAAGCCAGCATCAGAATCCTTGAATTTTATTCTATGAATGATACTCTTACGTAAACGAACAATCAGATAACCTTATTGATCCTTCTTAATTTCAAGACAGAATCAATCGTACCGTACTTTTTGCTTGTGAAGTATACGTGACGTTTTCAAAAATTCAAAATTATTTGTTCGTTGAACATTAACGGTACGATGAATTCAAGTAATAGATGAATACAAGTATAACGTAGATACTGTAACCGAATGTTGACATGTCACAATTTCCGGAGTATAGTACATTACCAGTCTTAGCAATTTGCGAATTTCATACCAGTTAAATATAATTTTAAGTATAAAATACATAAAGATGAAAATGCTGTATAGAAATTCGTAAAATTAACACTCAAGTTTATCCGAATCGCGTCTCATACTGCCCACTATCAACAAGAAGGGTACATGTTCTTACAATATTAAAAATGCAAATATCTAACAAATAGTGAAAATAAAAATGTCTGACTAGAATAACAGACCAGTAACTTATTTTCGACCGGCGGCGACGATTACACACCTGAAATTTAATGGATTATGTTAGGCCTTATGTGCTTAAGCCATAGTCCGATAGTTCAGCTTTCCTGTGAAGCCTCGTTTTGGGTTGATATCTGGTCACGGGAAGTAACTCGTACAGGACTGCGAAACTGTTTATTGGAAAGGCGTATAATGTTCCTTTTTTTATAAACCCTTATTTCACTCCCTATTACATTAGCACTAAATCAATAATGAATAGTGAAATGTGATGTAAGCAATTACGTCACAATAAACACTCTACGTCATCGGACAAATGTTTACATTTTCAATCGCCAAGAACGATTCTGTCAGATAAAGAATTATTTAACTTTCAAATCTTTAAAGGACTAAAAACAATAACAGCAAAATTTGGACAAGACCCGAAGATGCTGGAAGTGTTTACCGTGGTATTCGATATGTAAACAACTAGGATTTGAAAGTGTTTCGTTCTTATACCACAGCAACGAGCTTTGTTTACATCAAATCATAGGGTCAGGCTTTAAAGAGAAAATAGGACGGATTGTTGCAAATGGATATTTAAATAGGGATAGTTGAACGGTATGTACACTTCTTCGCTCCTAAAAAAATATACTTTTGCTTGTTCTATTTTTGTCCGCAATAATTTATCACACTTTTTTCACATTTTTTGACGATTTCATAGAGCTATTATGATTATTTGTAAATGCCGTGAAATCAATGATGGTTAAAGAAAGAGTGTCATTGGAGTCAACAAATCTAAATTTGTGAAAATATCGCGGTTTGAAATCGGCCATTTCGAAACGTAGAAACTACCGGAAGCTGCAAAAGTGCAGAATCGGAAAATTTGACAATGTGCAATACGGAATTATTAATCTGACAAGTTGTATAAATTTTGCATATTAACGCTGCACTATGCTAAAATCATTAATGGGTATATAATAAATATGTTTTACAACAGAGTAACGAATACCAGATACAAACGTTTAACTTTTATTGCCATTGTGCTAATTTATACTTAACATGAATTTATCCTTACATGCTAATTTAAAAATATATAAAAACAATATTCTTTTATTTATTATACATTTTTCATTAACTTTCATTAATTTTAAGTACAATCATATAATTATATTTTCTTGTTTATTATCATCTAACTTTGTTTTTAGTATAAACTATTACATTACTTTATTTTTTTTCATAATTTCGGATTAAAATAACAAACTATTATATATTTAAATTAATTTTTTTAAACCATATATGTATATTATTATTACTATAATTATTATTATTATTATTATTATTATTATTATATACGTAATATATCTTTATGTAAAGTATTATTATATGATTAATTTTTTCTTACTTTTGTTGGTCTTTTTAATTATATTATTGTTTTTGTATATATATTTTTTATTATTATTATAATTATTATTTAACTGTATATATTTCATTGTTGGTTAATATATATATATATATATATATATATATATATATATATATATATATTACTGTAATGGCTTACCTGGGATTTGAACCCGGGTCCTCCGGGCCGTGAGTCGAACGCTGTAACCACTGAGCTAATATGCATTAGGCTACATGTATGCCTAGGTACGGCAAAAGCATTTTTCAAATAAAACAACTTCATTGATATAGTTAACTTTCCTTGAGTTCTGATTGAAGAATTCTTCTTTTCAACCTATATTTGATCTTGACTGGACTTAGGGATCCATTTGGTACAAGTAGCACTGAACAAACCAATTGTTCTCAATTACAAAACATAATACTTGGTGCAGTCAGCAGTGCTGGAACCAACCAGAAGTAAGAATGTCATACCACCAGTCTTTAATTATATTGTTTTATTAAAAAAAAAGAAATAAATAAATTGCAAACATGCAGTCGTCAGGAAAGCACCTTAATCGATTTTAAGGTAATGAATTACAAGCACACAGTCGGAATCATATGAAGAATCATTGTGGTAGAAAAATACGCAAGCCAGGAATTTTTTTCAGAGACCAATCAAAACTGAACTTACCCAAGTCCAGAGGAGCGGATCAAAACAATACATGTTTTAAGCTGGACTCTGATATTGAGGAGTCTCCCAGATGTTACATTTTATTTCCTTTATTGATTATGTGTCTATCATGATCTACATATATATTCTGGTTTCTTTGAACTCTTTCAGTAAGCACTGTAAAATGGTTGTTCCACAGTTCTTGAGTAAAAATATAGTATTTTTGCTTTTGTTAATGGTGTGTATGATTGATATGTATATCGTGTCTGGCTCTGCGTAGTAACTTTGATAATTGATATTCTCTTTAACAATGTATCAATGTTAATTTGCAAAACATCACATGCAGCTTTAATCTCACACATTGTTGCCCGGACATTTCTTAGAATCATTCATTGAATTGTAATACGGAGTGATGGAACCATTGGTTAGGCCATGAGTGACAGTAGCAACATCTATCCACAGAACCCAATTCTCAATTTTATGGTTGCAGACCATAATCCTGTAGTGAAAGGTTTTGGAAACAACTCCATGTAGAGCCATGCTGAGACAATGAAAAAAATAGTTGCAATTCCCTGGAACATCAATATTTGAATACTGAACTCCATTTATACACTTATTGTTGCAGTGGCCTTTAAAGTTTGTGAAATCAAATGACTGGACAGTGCATATATTTTTATTTTTCGTAATGTTTGGATTTGCGGAACTTCAGTGTTCATTTAATTCAAATTGAGGCAGTTTTGGTGTAAAACCTTGTATGTTTTGTCTGGTTGTTTTATTACTTGCTGAGTAACTATGTTCTGTTAATACTGAAGTGTCAATTTGTTGTACACTTTGTTCATTTATAGCATTAAAAGTGTTTTGGTCTTGTGCATGAAACTCTACTTTCAATAACACTTGAATTTAATGTGTAACTATGCTCATTCAAAATGGTACAATGCATTCTTAAAATTCTGTTAATCAAAAAGAATGTTAAGTTTACATATTTGCATGTATTGAAATTTGTTATTAATTAAAAATGATAATAAAAAATAAAATAAAAAACAATTTAAGTGATGGAATCGACCTGCATATTTATCATCACATTTACATTAATAGGACGACTAGACCTAAAAATTACAAATGCTCTAATGCCTTAGTCTTAGAATGATCGTGGCTGAAACTCCCATGCAACAGATTTGAAATCAATGTCAATGTACAGAAAAATGTGTTATTTTCATGAAAAAAATATTTTTAATTAATTGTACACTGCAATAGATATTTTACCCACAAAAAGTTGATATGCCACTACTTCGGTATAGCTAGAGTCTAGTGTTGAGCAGGCATACACCGTTACACGGACCTTAACGGGTTATTAGGAAACAACGTTGTTTGACTGTGAAGCAAAATAATCATGCCGGCGTTCTTTTTGAGAACGAAATACATTGAACCGAGGAAAACAAATTTTTTGTGGGATAATTTAATTTCAGTAGCGGTTTGCTTATTTATGACAAACATCGAAAATGGTTAAAATTTGCATGTATGTTAGAGACCGTTTAAATATCTTTAGAAAAAAAATATCTTCCGGAAAAAATGGCCGCTAGAAAAGGACACGGGTAAATATCCCTCTAACTAATCACAATTAGTTTTTTTTTAATAAATCACACTGTTTTGAAATAAATTACGTGTTACCTATAAGCGGCAACGCCCGGACGCTTCACGAACGGGCTTTTGCCGTATGAAGGTTCCATGTAAAGAGGTCTGAAATGTTTTAATATATACTAAGCTAGGCAGTACCTAAAAGTTGCCGAGAGGTTATCTATGAACACTAGTTGTGTCCCTTTGAAAATAATGTCATTTGCAATATTCAAGGGAGGCAAATCTATGAGGATAACAACAGTCGTCTCCCTTGGAAACGTTCCACCATTTGCTTTGTGCAAGGGATGTTACTCTTTGCAACCTATCATTAATAGTTATGTCCCTTTAAATATTTCGCCATTTGCTATTTTCAAGGGAGGTCACTCTTTGTTATTAAGATCATAAATCGAGTGACCCCCCTTGCACAAAGCAAATGGCGGAACGTTTCCAAGGGAGGCAACTGTTGTTACTTCATAAATTTACCTCCCTTGATTATTGCAAATGGCAGCATTTTCAAAGGGACAAAACTATTGTTTATAGATAACCTGACGGTACCTTTCAGGTACGGTCTGGCTTAGTATATATAAAACATTTCACACCTCCTTACAGGGATCCTCTATAGCTAAGTGGTTAGAGCGTTCGACTTAATGCCGGGAGGCCCGCGTTCAAATCCCAGGTAAGCCATATATAGTTATACCCATGTTAAATATATACTAACCAATACTGAAATATAATTATAATTAAAATAATTATGATTATAAAGATAGAAAATCAGTAATACAATAAATAAAAGGATCAAGCCAAGTAAAGCAAAATGAAAAAAATATAAATAAGGATTTATAATTATAATAAGAATAAAACTAAAGGTAATAAATGTAACAAAAATAATAAATTACATTATATAATATTTAGTTGTAATAATACGTAATAATCAATAAAATACTGAAGTGTTGTTATAATTTATAATAAAAGAAAAGTTAGATGATAATAAACCACAAATATAATAACGTCAAAATGTTTATGGAGGTTAAAAATATATATATATATAAAATATAAATACATACTGGCAGAGTACGTTACTTCGGCAACTTCTTGCAGTTTTTATTTTCTTTCTCTTTTACTTGGTGACAAATTTCAATAAAATTTTGCATTTTTGATCATGTGAACCTATGACCTAAGCAATTATTTAAACTTGGTTAGTATTATTTTATTCGTGATTTTATATCACTGGTAAATACATCTAGGATCATTCAGTATTTTCCGGAGGTTGAGTACGTTAATATTCGACAACCATTGAAAATAAAATATTTAAAAAAAAACAAGTATGAAAAGCAGAGTACCTCACCTCGCGTGAAAAATAAATGAATAATTCATACCCTATTTATTCTGCATAAAACTCGGAAAAACTTTTAGAAAAAGAACGATCTTGCAGGAAAGTAAATGGTATAAGATTAAAGAGCACAGACGACCGTTTGCGCATTTCCAGATTATAAGTAGGTAACACAAAAAGAGCCATGATAGATATGGCCGAAGCAATGCACGCGTGGAGCTAAGTATCGTTCGATTTCCTTTGAGATATGCCGTAAATAATCGTTATAGATACAAACCAATAAGGAACTTAATTTCAGGAAATAATATAAGCAGAGTAAGGTTTATTGCATATTTTCTCAATCAGTAATGTTTTAAGTTCCCTCAAACAGTTTTACAGACGAGCTCCTGTTTAACATTTCTTGGAGTTATTTCACCAAGACAACTTCTACTTGTTTGTTTATATGAGAACTTGTTGGGGCAAGTGAGAGATTGTGCACGCTAGAACCTGGTTTAAACCCCTGTGGCAAATTGTTGTGCCACCGACCGTCCCAAGACGGTAACCCTTACTCTTTATCATTCGTTGCTTGTGGTATCTTATGTAAATTTGATTCTATTATAACCTCAGGCTCTCTTTTCATCTGAACTTTTTGGCTGGGTGGGGAGGCTGTTTTTTTCTGGTTGAGGCAATTCCTGATATGCATTTTTCTTTGTTTTCTCAATAAAATAATTATGAATTGTTATATAAATAAAACAAAAAGGTATAGTAATAGTAAATGTACTTGTGCGCTGCACATCTTCTGATTGCATTGTATCAGTTTTCCTATGACATAATTTGTAATGTAACCGTACTTTACGGCGACAGCGCCTAGCCGTGCAACCCCCAGCACGCTTCCGACTGAGCTAGCTAGAACAACCCCAATTCAGTTCCTTTTAGCAGTATTAAAGAGATAAATACTTAAGGCAGATATATTGTTCTAGTGAATTGTGCACATTTTCTAATTGACCGTAATCTTTAAATGTTTCTATAAGCCAGCTGGCCACATTGTTAATGTTCAAGGAGAACATCTTCACGTTAGTGCAACAACTGTATTACTCCTTTCTTCAAGTTGTACGTTGTTCACGTTGTTTAGTAAATTACATATTTTTACGCCGGAATAAGACATTGTTTATAACAGATGTTGATATGATAACATTCACCTGAAGAAGAGTCAAATAAAAACTCGTAACGCGTAGTGAAATATTGGCGTTTGTCTTCCTTTACTTATTTACAAATTTTATTTATGTATGTAGCGCCGGGAAATGTCGCATCGCCGGGAAACGTCATAATCTACGGAAAATGTCGCACCGTCGCCGGGAAATGTCGCAATCTGCTGAAAACGTCGTAAACCCCACTGCCGGTATATGTCGCATTGTTGACGGGAAATGTCGCAAAAAAATTCGCTGCCGGTATATGTCGCAACATCGACGGGAAATGAGGCAATTATTATTAATATTGCATTTTGATGATTTTGAATTTATATGCGATTATAACGATTTTTATTGAATTAAAATGTAAACTCGTTGGTTTAAATGTTTATAAAATGTTTATTGATCGTGTGATTTGGATTTTTTGTTTGATTGAATTTGGGAAATCATAAGTAGCGGATCCAGGATCTCAGATTAGAGGGGGTGTGGATTTCTGGTTAGAGGGACGTGAACAATAAATAACCCTTTTTCAACCAGAGACACTAGTATGCTTGCAAAGTCAAAGATTGTTCTACTTGAAATAGATGTTGTGATTTAATTTTATGCAAAAATAGGGCTTTAAATGGAAATTATGATATAAAACGTTATAAGTGCTTGTCATCAAGGTTGAAAGTCAAATTTCCTTTCGTGTCTGTTTCCTCTTTTACGGGCTTCGTGGACAAGGCATATACACATAATGTCATGGTTTTCCTCGAATCTGTAAAGTCATTTTGATGTCTTCATAAATGGCCATAAAATGAATAAGATTAATATAGAAAATCTAGCCATTTTTTCATCTTGGAATACCCAAAGTAATATAATTTTTCTGCATAAAAAAACACTTAATAGTCCGAACGGCTACCGGTAGCTTTAATTCTAGTGCATGTACAATACAATACAATACAATACAATACAATACAATACAATACAATACAGTAACAATACAATACTTGTACATATACTTGTATTTTTTATTTTATCGAAAATTCAATAATATGAACAGTTTATGAACAGTTTTAGTTTAGCACTTTGATTTTATAAAATTTTGAAAGGTTCGTGAAATACAAGTGTGGACAGAAATGAAGTAAGGTGATTTTCCCGCTAATAATTGACTGAACATTCGTTAAATGAGGGTGAAACCCCCTTTTTGGTACGCAGTATTCAGGCTTGTTCTAGGCCGTACGCAGTACGCAAAGGGTCGGTACACAGTACGAAAAAACTTCTGTCTTTTAGTACGCAGAACTTGAAAAGCAATTTTTTTTGCATAAAATTCGTGTAATATCTGAAGGAATTTGAAATTGTCATGAAACAAGCAAGTTTTGTTTTGTGCAGTACTCGGGATCAAAATTAGAGAGCACGCAGTATGCAATGGGGGAAGGGGTTACGCCCTCTTAAATTCCGTAACAGCTAAAAAAACATCGGGACCTTGATATAATAAATAATACCGTTACAACTTGCGTATAAGAAAAAAATCAAGTAGCCTGTTAGTTGGGGTGGAGTTCAAATAGACTTTATATTTGACATCGATAAAAAGGGTCATGTACTTAAATAAAAAGAAAATGAGGTTCACAGGGAGTGAAGTTAAGACGAATAGCGTAAACGATGAATATATTTAGGTGTCATTAAAGACCTACGTGACCCCTAAGCCTAAACGTAAATGACATGTCTTTGACACCTGTCATATTTCTTCGAAATTGATTTCATTGGTCAATTCGCAGCCGGGTGCTTTCCCCGACGGATTGTTAAAACTGCATTTGAGTTTGATTCATCTACAAGGAAACATGTTGAACTCAAAAGTGTTCCTGGTATTAAGGTAATAATTTAATTTTAGCCTCAGGTCTAAGATAACTCTTATTATAACTCTTATTATTTACTGAATTATTATAAACTTCAAGTAGTACATGTATAATAATTTGTACCCATGTTAAACGGTTCCAAGATCAATTAACATGACAATTTTCATTGGTGCTATCTATATTCTATTTAGATATGGATATCTTGTTAGAATTTAGTCTAAAGGCTTTTTTTCTATTTGAACATAATCGTCGTAAGTGTTGTAAAATAGCCTCGTCTTTTTTAAATCGCTTTTAGATCTAAAAATTATATACCGGTATGGATCTGGAATATTTATTTTAATGCTACTTTATATATGAAACGTAAAATGTGCCTTTTTATTGTTTATCAAAAAATAAACTTTACTGACAAAATGTGATGTGTTTAACTGTCTGTCTGGAAATGAAAATTAGGAACGATAAGTATCTTTTCTCGTACGATGTACACGAACAGAATTTAAATAACATGTGTCGAGAATTTTAGTATTTTTGAACACTGCAGCATGTTGGTTGTCAAGAACTGTAATATGCGAAATTGTATCTGTCTATCGAGAAATGCATTATATGAACCTCCAGAGAACATAATGACTTGTAGAATGTGAATTCGGCCTTAATTATTCTCTAGATCATAATCATTGACTAAATGGTGTAAAAAATGATGTATATATTTGAATTTCTAATATGCATGCATTTTTTCTTTAAAAAGCGAAATAGCGACAAGTAAATGTCTATTCAGAGATGTACAAGGCGTTGATTCCTGCGATTAAACCATATTTATTTTTTTCTTTATGTCTTTTCTTGTACAATAATTTTTTGTACAATATGTAAAGATCACTCGTGAATTTAAGTAACTTTAAAACATTGCACTATCTTAGTTTTCTAAAAAAAATATAAACAATACAAACTGTGAATGCAAACTTATTTTTGCCTTGTTCCTTGGCATACGAAGACCATAAACGTTGACTTATTGGAGACAAAACATCTTTCTTCTTTAAAGTCATATAGCGACATTTAAGTTTATATTCAAAAATGAACAATGCGTTAATTCTAGCGATTAGGCCAAAATTATATATTTCATGTCTCGTTTTCTACTATACATGTTTAAAATTCGATCAAGTTGTTACTGTGTACCCTTGCATACGATGACCACAAACGTTGAATTGATTATTTACAAAAAAAACAACATTTATTTCTTTTTTCCTAATGTCATAGGTCATTTAAGTCAACAAAATAATGTAGTAGTTTTTAATTCCTTTTTTTTATATCTTATAGGTCGTTATGCTGAGTGTTGTCCTGTGTGACGATTCAAGCAACAGACAAGGCATGTGGCTCACTATCAGACCCGGAGTATAATATCATTTTGAAAACGATTTTGAAAGGCACGTATGATCTCCCTGTAGTGGAAAGAACGCTTTTAGAAAGAACTACTTTGCGCCGATATCAAAGAAATAAGCAATTTTATTCAGTTGAAAACAATCGATTATATTATAAAGGGAAAGAGATTGTGTCTAAATCAAAGTGTAACAAGCTGATTATAGATAGTTATCATAAAAATAAAGGTATAGGCGTTAGAAGAATGTACCATTTGTTAAAACGGAGGTACGTGGGGGTCTCTGAAGATCGTATTAAAGATGTTCTTTCGAAATTACCTGAATACCAAAAGGAGCATGCTAAATTCCTGAATAGAGCACCTCTGAATTACGTGTGCAGCAACTCAGTACATGAAATACTTCAAATCGATCTGGTTGATATGCAGAGGGAAGCAGTTTCATATAAAAGGGAAAAGCAGAAATTCATTTTGAGCGTGATGGACATCTTTAGTAGATTCGTGTGGTTACGTGCACTACCTAGAAAATGTCGCCAAACATCTAAGCCTGATATTCGCAGAGTTTGGTAAGCCGAATATTATTCAACACGATAGAGGCCGCGAGTTTGATGGAAAGGTGAAACGTCTTTTGAAGGAACTAGATATTGAGAACATTAAAAGTCGCCCATACCACCCACAAAGCCAAGGTAAAGTTTAAAGAATGCACAAGAGTCTTAAAAGAAAAATTGCAAATGATTTGACACACGCGAACCCATGTGGCATCAAATGGGCAAAGCAATTACCAGAGTATCAACGCGTATTAAACAATACTCCGAAAGAATGCCTGGGTTGGAGCACACCGTGTGAGATTTATTATGGGAGGGATGCATTTGAAAAAGACTCGACATTAAAGCGTAAACAAAAAGCCCAAAAAATACGAGATGCTGCGAAGGCCGCGACAATAAAATGTAATAAACGCAATGACAGAGCACATGAAAAAGCGCGCAAACCACATGTGTATAGTTTAAATGAAACAGTGCTGCTTCGTGACAAGAAAAGGGGTCTGTTAAACAGGAGGCGTTGGGTTGTTGAAGGGATTATTCAGAAGCGGTCCCTTGCTACCAACATGTATAAAATTAAGTATGTTGTTCCGAACTCTGCGAAGACCGGGCAAAAACGTAGAGACAAAATGGTATCATGTTAGCGATATTTCACGATACTCACCGGTTGATATGTCTATCAGAAAACGTTTACATCGCAAACAATTTTATATACCTGTAACAAAAGCATCCCAACTAGAAAACTTGAGGTCGGAATTCGGACTCCCAATTATAATGAATCCTATTGGAAACGGGAACTGTCAGTTTTCGGCGGTGTTATATCAATAACGACAACATGGAATTTATAGATCAGAGGAGACAATGCGACAAGAAGTTGTCACTTTTTTAAGTGAAACCCAAAGACTTGGCAGCAGTGATTTCGGTGGATGCTGGTGGGACTCTATTCTGGAACAACCAGAGATGTACTTGGCCCGTGTGTCAAGGGAATTCGAGTTTGGGGATCAGATAACACTACAAGCTATGTCACAGCTATACAACGTACAAATCATCGTAGTATCTACGATGAATAGTGCAACAACATTAATTAGCCCGAGTGGCAGTTCAGTTCTGTCTAACGACATCCCTGTTATAATATTGGGGCTACCCAGAAGGTGCTGGTGAGCATTACGTAGCCCTTGGATATGAACAAGAAACCTTAGAAACAATCATAGACAGATCTCCACAGATAACATTGGAAACTAGAGACGCAGTCAACGAAGACTAGCTATGTGAATCCGACCTCGGACAATGCAGAATTAAGCAATGAATGAAAATACTCCCAATGCAGAAGACAATTTCAATACTCAAGAAGTGGGTATTAGAAATAACTACTCTTTAGAGTGCGATGGTAACATCGAACAGTTCCGCGACATGGTACGCTATATGAGGGAAAAGAAACAAAAGCAACAGAAACTTTACGTTGAACTCCCACCAGAGATTTGGCATTTGATAGTCAACCTTGTTTTGAAAGTGAGTCCAATGTCACGATTTACACTCCAACGGGTTAACAGAATGTTTAAAGAAATTGTTATGCAAACACCTCCACCGAGATTTTATCTTAACCCTGTGCGATTTAGAGATGTGTCGGTTTGGCCAATTAGTGTTCGTAAAATCATATCCGTAGCTGGCCCAGGAAGTGGACTTGTGCAAGAAATCCGAGATGTAATTAATCATTCCTCATGGTCAAACGCCTGGCTATTTCTTCGAATGGCAACTGTTTGCGGGTGGTACATAGTAAAAGGGATTTGGTTCAGACGTCACAGTTACTACAATAAGAAATAAACATTTCAATAAAAATCATGTTTCATTAGTACATTATGACTGAGCCACATTTCTTTTAATAAGGTTGTGTCGTCTCGAGAGACAATTTGTTGCATTAATAATGTGACTTTTTTACAGTTGATATTGTTTTGAAACAGTTCGCAGTGATTGTGCAGTATCGACATAATTTTTGTTTTCAGTATTTTACATGAAGTCAGATTTGACAGTGTATGTTACCTTATGTTTTGGGTCGCTCAATGACGTACAATCGTAATCGTCATTTATACATGTACGTTCACAGTTATACATTTTTTGATACTTGTTCTTATTCATAAGCTTGTTTGAAGTGTGTTTTGTTTTTATTATGGTTGATTTTGTTTATACCTAACAAAGTAGTTTTGTAAATTTGATAACGCTTGTAACATGCAATGTCTAGATTTATTTTGTTTTATATTGAATATGTTTTCTTGCATACCGATACATAATGATGTATAATTTCTAACAGTTCTTAAAAATAAAAATCTCAACACACACGTCTTTTTCTATGCCATGGTCACTAGCAGTTTCACAAAAGGGCAACACACAGGTAAGAGCGTCAGATCTTTGACAAGAGTTGTAATTTTTCCCAAACCAACACAGTTCAAATACACCATCCTTACGATACACGGACAAAGCAAGCACGTGTTTCCTGTATGTATATAATTTCTAATAAATGAGCATGCTAATATCATAATCACTTTCACTTTGAACCAGAAAGTAAGATTTCCTTGAATTTCTTGAAAATCCTAACATTATTTTGACGAATTGGCACTAAACATTGTAAACCAGCATATACTTATTTCAGGTATGAGTTGCTTTGGTATATTTTTCATGAATTTCAGAGTTCTCATGCAAACTGTTTTTCTTTTGTTTTAGTATGTGCTTGGTAATTAGAACATGAATTAGACTAAACTGAGCTTGCAAACATTTACTACATCCATAGCTAAATACATTTATTTACTAAAATCTAGGTGGCAATAAGTATTTCCCCCAAAATTCATTTTTTGAAATTTTAGCCTGTTTTCCCCCATTTGCAATGTTTGCGATACCTTAACTAAGGTGTAGCTCTTATTAAAGTTTGATTTACTGACGAGATTAGACATTACGGTAATTCAGATTTCAATATAATTGGTACAAATCTAATAGAAAAATGCATGCATGACAGAACACTATTAACAATATATAACAATACAAGGGTATAAGTTGTCATATACATGGCGAATCAAGCATTGATAAAACCGATTGAATCATTGAAACGATCATGTGTCGACAGATGCGTTACATTTTGTAAATTAATGAATCGATTTTGATCAGTGAATTTTGAAAAAGTCAATGTGACGTTATTCAAAGAGTAAATATAAAGTCAGTTAAAAGTAAGAGCCAATAAACGGATCATTATATAGCGCCATTATTATTAATTTTTTTTTGGAGGGGGTGGGGGGGTGGGGGGTTGGGGCTAAAGCTCCCAAGTTGGCTGAGAAGCGACCAATAAATAAATAAACCCGAAAAGCACTCAGCTGTTTCAAACATGAGCAAAACTCAGCTTTAGATCCCCCCCAAGTAATTTTTTTCTGGGCCCGTCACTGTCATGCATGTATTGATGCATCATTATTTTGCTTAATCAATACATGTATATCGTTAATGGTTAATCATTGATTTGATCATTGTTTTAATCAAGCAACTGTGATTTTACCATAACAGAGTTTGTAATAAACTAACTCCCCGTTCACACAAAGTGACGACTGTACGACGACCATCCCGATCATACCACGATCTGAAAATAAAAATATGGATCGAGGCTCAGTTGATCGGCGTCGGTCAGGGTCAAAGTCGAGCATTTTGGCAGTTGATGGTCTTTACTACGACAACACTACGGTGATACTACGTCTTATACGCTGCTACCCAGCTTCTACTACGATGTTACACAGACTACAGCCGTCCATCTACTGAGTTTATTGCGTTTACGGTACGCCTCTACTACGACATTCAAGATCATACTACGACGCTACGAAGTCCTAGGTGTCTGTACAACGATACCACTACGGTGGTGCTGATCATACTAGGATTCTACTACGCTTCTAGGTTGATTAAGCGATGATGTGCATATCTTTTGGGTTTCTGAAACGTATTTTACTTTATTTTACGACATGAAAAACGTATAAGTGATTATTTATCTGTCTTTGTTTCAACAAAAAACAAATTTAAATGGAAATTGAGCTTGCGTAATTATTTTTTTTTCATTTACAGGGAAGTTTAACCAGTTAGATGTAAAAAGCTGTACAAATGATCGTCATTACAAATGATGCTACATTTTAACATTCGAATATTAGCGCTATGAAACAAACTGCACAAGACTGTACGACGATGTTACTGGTATACGCTTTTACTACGATCAATTGAATTGTATTTAATTTATAAAGAAGACCTCACCACCAACTTTCCCCGCTGCTGGTACAATTGTGCTGCGTCTACCACGCTCCTTGTACGCTTCTACCCTGATTCTTGTTTGCTACGATCCTACTACACTTGTTTTGAACATGTCCAAAATAAGCGTGTTAGGAGCGTAGTGCTCCCCGATCATAAAGACACTACCTCGACCCTACTACGCCTATGAAGACCCAACAAAGATTCTAATACGATTCGTCATGATCGGGGGTGGGGGGGGGGGGGTTAAACAATACCATAAACATGTATATTCAAAGCTCATTATAAAAATATTTTGTAATCATATTTATCACATACCTTCCGGTGTGGGAGTGTAATAACACCCGTTATATATTTTCGATATATAACTAGTTATATATCGTAGCCGAATCACTATTCATCCGCGTTATCAGCGATCAAAACAATTTTATGAAAAATGACTTACTTTTGCCATCTGACAACTTCAGGCAAGTAAGCAGCTTCTATAAGGAACTTAAGCATTCGCTTGATTGATATTATCCAAAGAAAATATAACTATCTGACATCTTGATTACTCCGTAAGATAGCAATACGCCGAAAGTCTATGATGAAATTCAACAACAGCAACAAAGCCATTTTCATTTCGTTTAAAACGAAAACAAAATGACCAGACGCTGACATCGTTTTCAGAACATCGTCGGTGTGATCTTACAACATCCCCGAAACAAAATAAAAAAAAAACTAGAAACACATTTTCAATCCAAATTATGAGTTTATATCAGGCAAATTTCAATGTTGTCATATGCCGCTATGAAAGTTTACACAAATGACGTCATACAGTAGATCGATTTATTTAATTAAACACCACTTCAGAAGCCTATTACTGGTAGATTCTTTTATCTAGACTCTAGCGCAGTTAATTAATTAATTTATTTTTACTTATTTTGGCAAATGGGAAAACGGTAGAATAAATTCTTTAGGGACTAGCTTATGTATCACCCAATACGACCGAATTACACATGTTCTAATTTCGCTCTACTAGGGGATTGAAAGGGACAATTCATGGATTTTGCTCTCTTTTTTAGGGTATGTCATTCGTGTTCATTTTATTCTGAAACTATTAAACTCGTCATCTAAATCGATATAAAACTCGGCAAAACGACTCGTTTAATAATTTCAGTATAAAATTGTCACTTATGTTGTATCCTCTATTTATCTGCATATGTTCTTTGAACAATTGAATAAAATGTTGAAAGTATTCAAAAATAGCCATATACATTTGTACATGTAAATTATAGCTGTGATATTTGTATGGCAACCAGACAATCAATTACATGTATATGCTAAAATAACACTATCAATTTAATATACGATATTCAAATACATGTATACTTAATGACTTGTTGCTTTCTCTTTAGAAGATTATCAAGATGCAATATTAATAATACGGCAAAAGCCCGGGCGCGAAGTGCCCGGGCGTTGCCGCTTATAGGTAACACGTAATTTATTTAAAAACAATGTAATTTATTGAAAAAAACTAATTGTGATAAGTTGGAGGGATATTTACCCGTGTCCTAGCGGCCATTAACTTCCGGAAGTTTTTTTTTTCTAAAGATATTTAAACGGTCTCTACCATACATGCAAATTTTAACAATTTTCGATTTTCGTCATAAATAAGCAAGCCGCTACTGAAATTGAATTATCCCACAAAAAAATTGTTTTTCTCGGTTCAATGTTTTTCGTTCCCAAAAAGAACGCCGGCATGATTATTTTGCTACACAGTCAAACAACGTTGTTTGCTAATAACCTGATTCCCGTTAAGGTCCGTGAAACGGTGTACTTCTGCTGAACACTAGACTCAGCGATGCCGCACACTAGACTCTAGCTATACCGAAGTAGTGGCATACCAATTTTTTGTGGGTAAAATATTTACTGCAGTGAACAATCAATTTAAATATTTTTTCATGAAAATAACACATTTTTCTGTACATTGACGATCACTTCAAATCTGTTGCGTAGGAGTTTTAGCCATGATCATTCTAAGACTAAGGCATAAGAGCATTTGTAATTCTTAGGTCTATAGTCGTCCTATTAATGTAAATGTGAGGATAAATATGCAGGTCGATTCCATCACTTAAATTGTTTTTTTTTATTTTATTTTTATTATAATTTTTAATTAATTACAAATTTCAATACATGCAAATATGTAAACTTTACATTCTTTATGATTAACAGAATTTTAAGAATGCATTGCACCATTTTGAATGAGCATAGTTACACATTAAATCCAAGTGTTATTGAAAGAAGGGTTTCATGCATAAGTCCAAAACACTTTTAATGCTATAAATGAACAAAGTGTACCATAAATTGACATTTCAATATTAACAGAACATAGTTACTCAGCAAGTAATAAAACAACCAGAAAAAAAAAACAACCAGGCCACTGCAACAATAAGTGTATTAATGGAGTTCAGTATTCAAATATTGATGTTCCAGGGAATGGCAACTGTTTTTTTTTCATTGTCTCAGCATGGCTCTACATGGAGTTGTTTCTAAAACTTTTCACTACAGGATTATGATCTGCAAGCATATAATTGAGAACTGGGTTCTGTGGAAAGATATTGCTGCTGTCACTCATTGCCTTACCCATGGTTCCATCACTCCGTATTACAATTCAATGATTCTAAGAAATGGCTGGGCAAAAATGTGTAAGATTAAAGCTGCACATGATGTTTTGCAAATTAACATGGATACGGTGTTAAAGAGAATATCAATTATCAATGTTACTATGCAGAGCCAGACTCGATATACATATCAATCATACACACCATTAACAAAATCAAAAATACTATACGTTTACTCGAGGACTGTGGAACAACCATTCAAAGAAACCAGAATATATATGTAGATCATGATGGACACATGATCAATAAAAGAAATAAAATGTAACATTTGGGAGACTCCTCAATATCAGAGTCCAGCTTTAAACATGTATTGTTTTGATCCGCTCCTCTGGACTTGGGTTTGTTCAGTTGTCATTGGACTCTGAAAAAAATCCTGACTTGCGTATTTTTCTACCACAATGATTCTGCATATGATTCTGACTGTGTGCTTGTAATTCATTACCTTAAAATCGATTAAGGTTCTTTCCTGACAACTGCATGTTTGCAATTTATTTATTTCTTTCTTTAAAAAAAAAAACAATATAAAGACTGGTGGTATGACATTCTTATTACAGGTTGGTTCCAGTACTGCTGACTGCACCTAGTATTATGTTTTGTAATTGTGAACAATTGGTTCGTTCAGTGCTACTTGTACCAAATCTAAATCTATACTAAGTCCAGCCAAGATCAAAGATAGGTTGAAAAGACGAATTCTTCAATCAGAACTCAAGGAAAGTGAACTATATCAATGAAGTTGTATTATTTGGAAAATGCTTTTGCCGTACCTAGGCATAGCCTAATTCATATTAATTGCGACATTTCCCGTCGATGTTGCGACATATACCGGCAGCGAATTTTTTTGCGACATTTCCCGTCAACAATGCGACATATACCGTCAGTGGGGTTTACGACGTTTTCAGCAGATTGCGACATTTCCCGGCGACGGTGCGACATTTTCCCGTAGATTATGACGTTTCCCGGCGATGCGACATTTCCCGGCGCTACATATGTATGTCCTTTTATCAATGGTAATTATACCGTTTTCACATAGGTGACGACATGCTGAGTCCAATGCTCTTTCTAACTGAAAAAACACTCAAAATAATTGACTCTCGTCTCGCACATCTTTTTAAAAACATAATTTATTTATAACCGCCTCGACCTCTCGCCGTTTCGTCATCTTTAAAGAAGTTTAAGAGACGTTGATAACAGATTAGTATTGTTACCGGTTGATAAGGCTTCATATAAATAAATGTAATTACAGTTAGACAGATACACTATACGAATATTCAAACTATAATAGACTACAAATGCGTATACACTGATTTCTTCATTAAAAAGTAATATTGTTACTGCACGTATTCTACAACTTACAGACTTCAGAACCAGTGATGAGTCAAACCAAGATAAAATATCTATTTGTAGCCAATAACGCACACAGCATCATATAAAGCAAGATTTATCGCTATAATACCATGTTCTTTATCCGTGATATTTTCATCTTGTTTTCAGCAATAAAACAACATGTAATTAATTACCTGGTATATTTGTTTTCATTACCATTTGAGAAACATCGTGATTTCTCTCTCATCTGAGTATCAAGATGACATTACAACTGCAACTAATAACACATTGTGGTATCTTAAGGACATGTTAAAATAGAGATAAAGGCCGTTATCCTTCTTTGTTCATCAAATTTACCATAATGAACTCTAACCTAATAAACGAATTACTCAAGGAAAAAAACCTTTCTTAACCTAAATGTTTCCAAGTAAGCAAAAAATAAGTATAATAATAGGCATGGTTTTTCTTTTCAATATTAATATTCTTCTATTTTATAAGGCGATCCCCTGTGATAAGCATCTTAAGGGATTTAAATTTTACAGTTTGTTCGCTTTTCTAGAGCGTGTATCGATGATAAATAAATTATTAACAAGATCATTGCTTATCAGGTAATCTCGAAACAGACATATCGGTACCACAACTAATAAACACGTAAAATATAAACAAGTATTATCGCCGATATCCAGATCTAATTAAAAATACAGATTTAGTAAGAAATCACTACCGAGAAATGTCATTTCTCAGCAAGTATTTTTTGAGAGTTGATTAAAATTCAAGAAAATAGATATATAAATTTCTTCCTTATTTGTTAAACCGTCTGTAAGCTCAAACCGGAAGTCTACCAGCCTGCTATTTTACAGCTCTGTATGACTGGTCATTTTGATCGCTTTGCTTATCTCTTTCTTTGCATTGTAGATGTATGTGTTCAAGAGTTTAGGAAGGATAATAAACAGTAAACGTAGAAGTTCGCTCAGTTTTTCTTTTATTACTGTAACTGCGATCGTGTTTTTGATAACTCCAGGTACTCTGTCTCGCCTAAGAAAGGTCATCGAGTACATATCATTTATCTTGACAATGCTTATATGCTATTATCCTCTTATGCCTATGTGTTTATGCGCTTTTCATGCATTATATTTGAGTAGATGGGTTGGAAGGATTTGTTTCACCACATCAACTTGTTTGTTTACAGAAAAGAGCTGTTAAGGGAATTGTTATGTTAGAACCTTGTTCCAACCATAGTGTCCGAATATTTTGCCACTGTTCAAAGGCGATAAACCTCAGGTTCCCGTTTTGTTTGTTAATTGTTTGTAATGTCTTTTGGAAATAAACATATTATAAATACGAGTACATGAACGTATTTCATCTCTTCTTTTTTACTGAGTAGATAGGCTGTGTAGAATGTGGCTTTTCTATAAATGAATACGTTTTTAATTAATTTAAAAGTACATCATCACCAACATAACCTGTATGGGGTATTTCTATCGTCCACCCGTTTGTTGTCATGCCCTCAACATTATATATGACCAATAACAGTGTGCAATTTAAACATGAGGTTTATTTGGAAATCTGGATTATTTAGGTAAAAAGACAATTAAATAAGCAATCGGTCTGTTAAATGTTCTTCTCTTCATCGGGAAACTACTACAGTCTAACGTAATTATGGTTATTTCTGTATAATGAGATTTGAATCCAGCAAACAAAACATATTCTGATAAAAGTAAAACGGTGACATTTGCTCACTATGTGTTCAAATATTGTCGTTGAGACAACACAGCTTCCAATGTAAAGATTAAAAACAGTAGTGTACAGTTCTGCCAATAATGTTGTCATGATATCTCTTTGTTTTTATTACTATACTGTCATTTTTTCATAATATTTCTCTGTGAAAATTTCAAAAAGGAAACTTTTTTTGCCGAATCTGAAAATAAATACTTTGTTATTGTAGTAGGTAAAAACTTGCCAAAATCCATTAAATCACGTTTTATCGAGGTTTTGCTAATTTAAAACTGTTTCTACTAAAAGACGATTAAACTTTTAGAATAGGATATGTTTACATAATTTATATTTAAAAATTTGCAACTTTAATGATAAATGCAATTTGAGGCTGCTGTCTAACTTGACTTGATTTACAAGTCTCATCGCCCTGTATATCTCTCGCGTAATTCTAGCTCATTAAATCGGTTAGATGTAACTAATATTAATGTTGCAAGTTATCCATTACACTGCTAAAATCAGTTCATCTTTTTGTTAAAACAATCACAACAACATCTAGATATACATCGCGCTAGAATGTGCAAACAGTTTTTTATGTTGAATATAATTGACCGAAATTCATGTTCAGTGGCAAGATACATATAGATTAACGATAGAATATAATTAAACAATTGTAAAAAAAACTTCTTGCGTTTTCTATACTGGCAAGTGACCGCGGAATATAATTTGTGAAGTTTTGACTTCAACCCACACACCTCTTCTTCAGGTCACTCAAAATATGGTTCACTTTTGTCAATAATTGCAACTTAATGATTGCCAGTCTTTCATACTTAATGCACTGGTATGATGTATTGCTTCCGAGGTTGAAAAATATGTAGGACAAACAAATAAATTACTAATTTGTAAGAGTATTTATTAATAACTATTTCTTCCTTCCGACAATCTGTTGAATCGTCCTTTAACGCTCATTTGCGATATGCAGTGTCACTGTGATTGGCAAATATTAGAAACATTTTGTGAATCCAAACTAAACATGAGCTAGTATTTCCATTAATGTTGTCTATTGAGAACATTTCGAAATCACCCTTTGATTTGATTTCTAACGCAGGTTCGTGAAGAGCAATTATACAACATGCGAAAACAAATCTAATTACTTCTACAATACAGTTGATTGTTCGGCTATTGAGTTTGGAGTTACATTGATCCCTGTTTGAACTGTTAAACAAACAATCGTAAAATGAATCAATGTTCGTCATAAACTAGTTTTGTTCCTAATTGTAAACAATTCGTTCGCTGAAATAATTTCAATTATAACTGTTATTTACAAATATCTAAAAATTGAAACTATGTCGTAATATATAAGTATGTCGCGGAAAATTTTTCACGTGACTCTTCTATGGGACCATTAAGAACCAATGAACTTACTAGTAGATATTTGTGTAAATCACGAATAATGAAAATTGAAGAGTTTAGGAGAAATATAATGTTTGTTGTTTTGTTATATTATATCTATTCAGTTCTACCTTACCTCCTTTAACAAGGAACTAAATTACATGTACTTGCCTCATAATGTGGAAACCGGGCATTGACATTTTCATAGCAGATATCTGTTTTGAAATCTCTAGACATCCTGTTCTATAATGTTTAGCATAATTATTTTGCTAGCTTTGTCGTACAATAGAAACATGAGAAGAAGAACGATCGAGTTTAAAGTGTTTAAATCATGTACATCATTGATATAAAACAGTAACACAAGTTGTTCGTAATTAGAACATGATAGTTGCAATCAAAGACAAAAATCTTTCCATTAGAACCAACAATCTGAGAAACTTTTTAGCAATCGAAGATATTTTAAAACGATTTTCAATTTTGTCCCATAGGCTTAACACTGAATTCGCCATCATTAGTCATTTGATAAAAATAAGATCACTGCTGCTTTTCTGCTTTTTTGTGTGGCATCTTTTTTCCATAAAACATTTATATATCTGTAGTATCCCAAATTCGTCTCAACCGTTCACTAACGCACAATATCAAGACTGTTTTGCAATGTGGAGACAAATTTATTTACGGGTAAAGATTAGAAGTGTTCTGTAAAATGTAAACAACTAAAACATTTATCAATAGGAAACATATCCTAAATTATTTTCATTGACGATATTATGAGCTTCCCAAGTACATGCTTTCAATACATAATAAAATACTGAAGGGGCGGGGAATATGTATTCTGGCACTGTGCAGTCAACTTCAAACAAGAGACCTGACATTTGTCAAATCTCAACCAAAACAATACTGCCCTTATGAAATTTTGACTGTGTATTTGTCATAGGAACCCCGGCTGCCCACGTAAAACCCCTCCCTTAATGATCATTGTTTAGAAGGAGATCACCGTGTTTCTGTAGCAATGTACGAATCGTACATTTAATGTGATTCTCGGAACTTTCCTCAAAATACCGGAACTACGGAACCTGTCCTGTCATGCTTTTATATATTGGGTATTTGATTTAACAAATAAAATAGGAAAAATCCTTGATTTACGATCATCTACACATACTGTTTGATCATCTGTGCAAGTTTGGAAGAAATCCGCCCGACTCTAGTTAATGAGGAGATGATGCCACAAGATTTGGGGGACGTACGTGCGGACGGACGGACGAGTGCAACTCTGTATGCCTCCCACTTCGTCGGGGCATAACAAATAAACAGGGTGTTGGAAGCATTTCATGTAATTGTCTTAATTTTTATATTCGTGAGACGAATAAAATCGAATGCATGAGTAATATCACAAAACTATCAAGCCTTATATATATATTACGTCATATTATTGTACCAGCAGCATTCCGAGCAAGTCCGAAGTCATAGTACTACTGAACGTACACCATTCTTTGATCTCTGTTAGTTTACTCATTTCTTCTAATGTTATTTGTAAAAGTACTCCAGGAATGAGATTTGTTTTTATTCATCGCAATCATTTGGTCAGTAATTTGTCTGCGATCATAGTCAAAGAATGCTAAAGAAAAAACTTTATTGCTTCTGTTCATAAAGAAGCTCGGAACACGTTACATAATTAGTTCTTGCAGCAAATATTTACCAGTTATACAAAAATGTGACCATATGATAAACCCGTGCCGAGTCCCAACAGTAAAACATATGTGTGTATTATATCATATCATGTAATCATCACAGACGCACATTTTTAGTAATATGAGTTATAATTTTGTATGAATACACTGTTCAAAATCAACCGCAGATAAAAGAACGCAAGGCGAATTCAGGTAAAAAACTCTGAAAGCTATTGCTATATTTAGCTTCAGATATGTGTTCTTCAACGAATAGTTTTATATTATCTTCAGTATCTCTGTCTTTAACATAATAATATGGTATCAAATATATAAGTTACAGAATTGAATAAGCACTGCAATTTATGGCATATTTCAGTCGATGAACTTTCCTATCTACTAAATTTACCGACTCCAACTGTAATTAAATATTTTAGCAAGCATAATATTATAACCTATGAACTTCAGTTATAATTATTCGATAATGCCTGTATCCGTAATAATAGCTTTGAATATACCATTAATTCAGAATTATCACAACACTATGCGTCAAATATCAGACTTACTTCGAAAGAGAAAGCCATTAAATCTTTGCTAGATGATACTGTGAAATGATGCAATTTTGCGATTAGCAAATAAATCCAGGCGAAATAAATGTTTATTAAATGAAATTGACTTCACGCTGTATGTCAATCAAATTGAAAAAACGGGTGTTATATCCGTCAACATATGCACGTAGTGGCAGAATTGAAACGATTCTTTTGTAATAAATGGACCGGCGAGGCCAGGCGTTAAGGTCAATTATAATCGTATTTATATGTGCGTAAACTATTTAATTGACCGCAAAACATTTTCTTTTGTCATTTTATATGGTTTAATACAAAACCAAAGAAAAGGTAGCCACACACATCACTGAAAATTAGCCCACTGAATAATCGCGGTTGCACTTTTCTAAAACAATATCAACTTTGCTGAAACCCTCTTTTCACTGTCATTTAACAGCTGCCCTGTACCAAATAGTGGGTACCCTGTGGCAGTCCGCAAGATGGCGACCAGTTAAGCGACGAAAATGTATGTGCTATTTTGTTTCCAATTTATTTACACATTGTAAAGTATAGACTTGTATACTTGGATCATATCATGAAAAGGATTGTTGATTGATGAAATGATTGCCTGTGTGTCTGTTTGACCCTGTAATTGATAAAAATAAATGACCTTATTGGCTATTTCAAAATTGAAGCGAGAGCGACGACTGATTTCGGCTTTTTATTCTATGACAACTTCGTTGTTCTCGTAATATGTGATATCCCTTTGAAGCGCCTCCAATTGCCTATCTTGTGGTATAACTATTAAACTGAACAATTATTATGTTTTTAAGAAAATACCATTCAAACGAATTGTTGTTGGTACCCTGTACCGCCCCTGGAATTATAAGAGGTAACCTTGTATGGTCGTTGGATTAGTGTCGAAAAAGGTACCCTGTATGGTCTAATCTATAGTGTCGACACTAATCCAACGACCATACAAGGTACCCTCTTATAATTCCAGGGGCGGTACAGGGTACATAATAATTGTTCAGTTATTACACATGCATTCGAAGTTAACCATCGGTCAATGAAATGTAATTAACTAGTGTGAGTATTGTAGAACAGTTTTCAAAGTTTTCTTCGAAACAAATTTTGGTTTTAATTACTAGATTTAGCCTAAACATAGCATGACCCACAGATTGCTGAACTTTCAGCTTACGTTCAAGAGAAACAGTTTACTCCAGTAGACCCTATCGATACAGCGTATCGCAAAGGACTCGAACAGCAATATACCGGTTATACCGCCCACCAGTAGTCATTCACCTTGATCACATCTGGGTAGCAGTCCCGAGTAGTCTTCAAAAAAAACTACCGACATAAAAGTTTGGCCAAAGCAAACTCAAGTTATTTAGTGGACATCCGCCCGCCCGCCGAATGAAGATTATGATAAAAGGTTTTTGTTAAACACCTGGATCAACGGCCTATAATAGTGTATTAATAGAGAGGAAGAGAGAACTTGAGATTATATTTGTAACGATAACATGGCACAATGAACAAAAACACAACTTCAGTGCCGGTTGCATACACCTGTTTCAACGGTCTATAATAGTGTAATAATAGAGAGGAAGAGAGAACTTGAGTTTAAAAAAGATTATATTTGTACAACATGGCACAATGAACAAAATCACAACTTCAGTGTTGCCGGCTGCATATATGAACGGCCAGTGGTAAAGATAACATTTATAGATATACAATATGCCACATACAAATTGGTCATAAAATGAAGAAGAAATGAGTTCTACAGGGTTCTGTGTTTATCGAAAAGTAGACCATACAGGGTACCTTTTTCGAAACTAATCCAACGGCTATACAAGGTACCCTCTTCAAATCCGAGGGGCGGTACAGGGTACCAACAACAATTTTTTGAATCGTATTTTCTTAAAAACATAATAATTGTTCAGTTTAATAGTTATACCACAAGATAGGCAATTTGAGGCGCTTCAAAGGGATATCACATACATGTATTACGAGAACAACAAAGGTGTCATAGAATAAAAAGCCGAAATCGGTCGTCGCTCTCGCTTCAGTTTTAAAATAGCCAATAAGGTCATTTGTTTTTATCAATTACAGGGTCAAACAGACATACGGGCAATTAAACAAGCAATCATTTTATCAATCAACAATCATTTTTATTATAAGATCCAAGTATACAAGTCTATACCTTACAATATGCATACAAATTGGAAACAAAATAGCACATACCTTTTCGTCGCTTAACTGGTCGCCATCTTGCGGACTGCCACAGGGTACCCACTATTTGGTACAGGGAAGCTGTTACACGACAGTGCTTTTTGTATGTATTTCTTACTTAAATGGGGCTTCAGTTAGTCCCATGAGAATAAACGGAATATTTAAAGTTTCCAAAAAATGTTACCTGAACCGAGGTATTTTTTACAGTTTGCGGACCCACACATACATGTATCATTGTATCATCGTGGTATAGGTACCGTTATTTATGTAATGTCGGGTTTCCTTACTATTACTCACGATCAAGTTGTTTTTTTTATTTAGTAAATGTACATGTATTTTATATACAATGTGCCGACTTTATTCTTATACAGGATCTGCCCATGTTTTGGGGTAAAGATTATTCTACTACATGTATTAGCTTTTACGTGGCGTATTCTGAATCTGTCTAACTTTTTATGAATTTTGAATACATTTTTTCAAAGTGCGATTGAAGAATATTGTTAAGGGTAGAATATCATGATAAATTAATGATACCTTAAATTTTATAAAATACCAAACTTGAAAGAGAGATAATGTTCAATAATGTATTTCAATAATGTATTTGTAACATAATTTCTTTAATTTGTGTTCAAACAAGTTATGCCCCCGCAACTTACCAGTTTCACTTCATTAAACTCATTTTTACCGTGGTTAAATATTTACATTTTAAACTATGTCATTAAATTTGAAAAGTGAATAATAATTCTAAAGCATAGTTCATAGAACGTCGAGACATTACGAACATATTAAGACGCCGTTGCACTTCATTTTAAATATACGGTTCATGGTATAGGGGATTTGAAGGCAATGTAGCAAAGAAAGTATTTTACAATACTGGTATATTTTTATGCATTTGGTACATTATCCTTGGAAATACACGGGACGTACGGTATAATAGCCACATCTAGTATGTTTAAGTGTCGGTTCGAACTATAGCTACCACTTCTTAGAGCGGAAATTGTTATTGCTCAAAGAACCTTGTCACATACCAGCGAAGTTTGAAAGATACATAATCAATCACCAAATATACACCCATCAATGTATATATACTCATAAAGCTTATTTAGAACGTTTAAAACGTCGGTTCGCATAGTAGTTATTTGGGTTCCAGCCAATTCTTACATACGAATTTTTACATACGAAGCCCCTCATTTAACTATTTAGTTTTAAAGTATCACCGTAATAGGTTTTGTTGGTTTATTTTGACAAAATCACTGATGAGTTACTAGTATAATTATTAAAAAGCACTGGGATTGGTGACGGTGGTGTAGGGTTAGTTAAGGTAGGGTAGCTAGAAATAGTATTGTACAAAGCTGGCTAATTCCTACATGCATTTAAAATATGATCCCGGTATGTTCCGTTTATTTCCGAGAATTAAAATTAATATGGCTAGGTATCGGCTTTGAGTTCGACAGCATGGTAGGGTCTAAATTTGACCATTTTACAAAGCCGGGTTACAAAGGTCTTAGACTCCTTCACAGTTTGTGAACATAGATGACCGAACCGACCTAGTTTAGTGTCTTGCTTACAAAGTTATTCATGAGATGATCCTTGAGAGACTTTTACTGGCATGGCGTATGAATGCCGGGTACCTGTATGCAGCGTAAATTAAATACTGTGAAAATACAGAATCATCTCGTTTGCACAACTTTCATTCAGTTTCTAGGTGTCGTGTCTTGTTATGCAACTGCATATTATATAGTTATTTGGTTTCTTGACAGGGTGTGTGAGGATATATTGCCGGTCTGCTTGTCATATTACCCGAGCCGTAACCAAATAATTGTTTTATTATACTGCAAAGCCTTTTTTCCTGCAAAATATATAAAGAAAACTCTGATTTTTCATTTATTACGCTTATTTAATTTCGAACGGCCTTTTTCCCCGCTGAGAACCTCAATATTTACCTGTTTGACGTCATTGATTTACCAGCATGACGTCACTACTATTGAGTTGCAGTTCATATCTATGGCTGATCCGTAAATACGGATGTACATCAACGGCACATTATCCAATCAAATTCAAGGAAATTTATTTGCAGTATAATAAAATATATTATTATACTGCAAAGAAATTTGCTTGAATTTGATTGGATAATGTGCCGTTGATGTATATCCGTATTTACGGATCGGCCGTAGATATTAACGCACGTGCCTTAATTTCCCTCTCTGGCCTCCTACCTTTTGTTGTCGTCCGCCATTTTGTTTTGAATTTCCGTAAAAATGCATAATTTGAAGCCGATCTTGTAAATTATAAAGCGGTATGCTTATGGATTACTAAAATTGTTACAGAAAATATTTATGTCTTGTTTTAACGTAGAAAACAATGAGATTATTCCTATAATTTTGTAAATAAATATCAAATCGATAGTGCATTCAATTTCTATAGAAGTGACGTCATGCAGGTAAATTAATGACGTCAGACATGTAATTATTGAGGTTCTCAGAGGGGAATTAAGCCGTTCGGCATTAAATAAGCGAAATAAATGAAAAATCGATGTTTTCTAACTGAAAAAGTCTTTGCAGTATAATAAAACAATTATTTGGTTTCTTGAAAGGGTATGTGAGGATATATTGCCGGTCTGGGTGTCATATTATCCCTCGCCTGCGGCTCGGGTAATATGACACCCAGACCGGCAATATATCCTCACATTCCCTGTCAAGAAACCAAATAACTATATACACTAATGTGTGAAGAGAGAGAATAAGAGATAGAAAGATAGTGAGATCATTTGTTTCGACTTTACAGCTCAGAACGGTAAGACTACACAATGTATGGTGTTCTTGTTCTTGTGTGTGTACATACCGTGCAACTCACACATCTAGTCACGACCAAAAACTGTATATTTTTCTTGTGCTTGTGTGGTAACAGAAATAATCATATACAAGGTTCGTGGTTTTTAAACAATCATAACACAATAAGGTGACACAGTTCCCTTTTCATGTACTTCCTAACACAGCGTGCAACTCACTCATCCAGTGCCCACAAAAACTGACAAAATATTTCTCCTAACACATTCGATACATGTTCGTTATGTTCTGAAATGTTTTTATAACATAACAAAGTTATGAAATTTTTTCACTCTTTTCGTTTGGTGCTTTAGAAATAAACTTTTGAGTGAAGCCATAAAACAGTAAAACACTAAATTAACAATTTAGTATTAAAACCTATCTTGATTATTACTCTCTAGAACCTATTTTAAACCCCAGTGTTAAATTGTTTTGCCACTGACCGTTCCAAGGCCGTAACTCTTCTGGTTCCCACTTTCGTTAATTGTTGTGGCGTCCATTTTGAAACTGATTATTGTAATACCGTGCTCTCTTTTCCTTTCTACTTTTTGGCTGTGTGGGGAGGCTGTGTCTGCTGGATGTGGCCATTCCTGATATGCACATTTCACTTTTTTTCAGGCTGTATTTGCCAATAATATACAGATCATATGACATTCACTTTACGATAGCCGCCACGGAAATCCTGACATCTACTGGACAAATATCTATATGAACTTGATACGTAGTCACAACATGTTTAAAACTTAATAAGATAAAGCTAAACCAGAAATGCTTAGAAATAACAGGATAACATTATGTAAAGACGAATTTCCAAGAATAAAACCATTTAGTTTTATTGCAATTGTTCATTAGCAGTTATATGATAAGAGTGTATCCCCCTACCCAGACAGTGAGAGCTTCCTTAGCTTTACAACGTGTTGAGAGACAGTTAGTGTTGTTTTATGAGAGATGGACTATTATACAAGCTCAATTTATATCGCATTACAGTTGAAATCAATACTAGAACAATGCTTATTTCAACACTGACATCCGTTATCCGATCAAATAAAAGAATTTGAAACCTAAGACTACCTTTCGCTGTCTGTAAAGTTCAAAGTTAAGTTTTTGCAGTCATTGATTATTGCGTTTTCAACGAAAACGTTTCAATGTTGGCAGTAAGCGGTGCGTGGTGTTTGCAAAAGACAAAATTAAAACATTCTTGCTCATAACATTAACGTTCTGTAATTTTACGTGATGCCCTGGTGTATAATTTATAAGTCTACGGTTTCACCCATTTGTCATTCAGACTGGACAGTCTTTATACAAATAATCCGCCAGGTCATATATCTATAAGGGTTTTACAGTCGTCATTGCATTTAAATCGAGGAAAAAAAACAAATTATTAAACCCTCTATTACGGCACAATGAAGTTCTACATTTTGCCAATGAGAGATTTTGAAAATAGTCTCTTTTATTGATGACCGTGCATGACGTCTATGGTCGGCTTTTAAAATTGTATAGTATAACGTAAGATGACTATCACAAATAATGGATAGAACTTTAGCGAAAGCACCACTTAATTACCATGTCGTTAAGTTAATTTTCAAACATTATGACAGAAAAAAATAGATAAAAAAGAAATTTTGAAAGCCACCAAACACTTAAATATCAATCTATTGCAGCCTCAGTTTCGGATTGGACTTGTTCCTAAATAGTAATGTTACGGCATATTACTATTCAGGCAGAAAAGTCCCGGTTTGAGCGCAATTCAGTACAAATGTACAATGTAAGTACCCTGCTAAGCGACCTTCAATATATATATACTTGAGGACAATGAAAACTCACGGTCGGGATAATTGCATTTTAACAAGGAAAATATATTTCTTATAAATATTATTTTTATAACATTTTGAATTGTTTCAATTTGTTTCCTATTGTTGATTGTCACAATTAACCAAAAGCGTTACTTTTGATTTGTGGGGTACTGTCTTTATTACGCAATAACTTTTTTATTATGTAATCAATTTTCATAATTTGGTATCTGAATGACCGCAATGCCTTCGGTTTTATGGAACTGTGAAAAAATATTTATAAGAAGTATATTTTCCTTGTTAAAATGCAACTATTCAGACCGTGCGTTTTCATTGTCAAGTATAATTGATAACATCACTGATTGAATGTACAATGAGACATTTAACGGCAGCAACACGGCACAAACGACTTGATAATTTAATAGATCAAAAAGCAAAAGCCCTCGGACAACGACGGATAACAAAATATTGCAGGTTCGGTTTGATTGAAAACAAAAGCGTATATTCTCGTACTTACTTGGCTTACACACAAGTTACGAATCTAGCTAGTTCAAAATGTGGTACAACATGTAATGAAAGAGAGTCATGGGTGTGTGGGTTCATCTGATATCTTTTTGGGGGTAATTAATTGAAGACTGGAAAAGAAAATGTCTTGTTAGCGAGAAAGATTAATTCCATATTAGGGAAACACTCCATCTAATTTACCAGAATGGAAAGCCATTAAACATTTAATTAGAAACAAGCAAAACAATCATTGCGTGTCATTTAAATGAAATGAATTATATCGTTCAAGGTTTGGGAAATGCTTCTTGAATTACGGTAAAATTAATGTCTTTATTAGGCAACTCAAGCATAATAGAAGAAACCCATTGAGGCACCATTTAATTATTTAACTTATTTTAGCATTTTAAATAAATAATCGATTTTGAATATCAGAAATTCACATTTTTGATACATATATCTGACATTTCGATGTTTTCAAATAAACGCAATGCATACATCTGAAAATGCCACATTCATCGCCATATCCACACCATCATTTATGGATTATGAATTTTTCTGTTTTATTGTAGAAAAGAAAGTGCACTGAATCCGGGGCTAGACGGCTGTGGCTGTTTTATGCATTTTTATCACTTCCGATGATCCTGCTAAATCAAACCTAGCCTGTTGTATTTTCATACTTATCGTGCTCGGTAGCCTTCAAATTTCCTTAATTCCAACTACAAATACCCCTCTGTTCTAGTTGTTAACGAATAGTTGAATGTTTCGGTTACATTCACGTCAGCCAACGAAATCTATTACCTCTTTCGGATATGCTATCCTAATTCTTTTGGCACGTAGAACTATATAGTTTCAACGCAGCAGTAATTGACTCCAGTACACCGCTTACCCTTAGTTCTCGCATTACCAAATTTATGAGATCACAAGGATAGCTTTTAAAAAAGCTAGTAGACGGCTCGTATAGCATATTACATCGAAGTGGATGAGGCTTTACGTTAACGCTTTGAATTTTTTGCATTCAAAAACAAATAGAGAATTTTGGGTGGCCAAAATATTTTACTTTAAAAAATCGGGCTCCGACAGGTCAGGCAGAAAGTTAAATTAGAGTATTTAGTTAAAGTATAATTAAAGTCGGATGTTTTATATTAAAATCAATTGTGATATGTGTTGTGAAAGACAGAGAACGTTGACTTGTAATGATATTATAAACTTAAGAAAGCCAATGGCCGATAAAATTTGAAAAAAAAGAGTTTATAACATAGACCTGTCAATGTGGATACAAAAAGTAAAATCTAACAGTTTTTACAATACTTTTGCAGTTTAAACATAAAACTGAAAAAATACAAATACACATACAAACTAATAATAATAAGACATCACGAGACCCGGAATCAGATTTCAGCGGAATTTCTTCTTTTAGAGTTCCATTGAGACAATATCGATTTATAATTATCACATCGCACAAAATGTGATTGGGCTGATGTGGTTAAACAGTGGCATACAACTTGAGAGCCACATATGATGTATTACTTACACCCATGGACCTTTAACAGAATTTACTTCCATACACAAACCGAGGAAACCCTTACAACAGTGCAAAATTTGAATGAAAAGTTACAGACATAATAGATGATTTAAACTCAGATACCACTTCATTATTTAAGATATCTTACTAGATCTTAATTTTCTTAAAACTTGTTGACGGCACGTTTATAATTTAATTGAATTTTGTCTTCTTATATATTTATCAACTGTGCGTGAGTCTATATAAAACATGGGTCGAAATATTCTAGAGACGAATACCTTTGACTGTTTCACTGCGCATGTCTGTATTTCATCTGTTTATTTTCTGATAACGACGGAGAAAGAGTCTACGAATACCTCAGGAAACGTTCGTACTCCGTACTTTAGCGCGGTGCAGAGAGCGTCTACAAGTCTAAGCGTCAAGATGACCAAGGCCAATGAAACTCCGGTTTTTGCCTAGTTGCTTTTGAAACAGCGATTTTCATTTTCTGCTATTTAATAATCCAATGATATTAAAGGATTAAAAAGGGGTTTTCCCGCACTGATTTCCTTCATCCATGAAAGAATCAATAGAGAAATTCGAGAACCACGAACTTCCGTTCAAACGGCTTAACTTAGTTTTCTTCGCTGTTTCGTAGTAAATTCCTAACGTACATGTATATCCGGCTGCCCGTGGGCTAGCCGGAATTATAACACTCTTACCCTAACTGGAGTTGACTAACGTATACAGCGTTTATTTAGATACTTTGGTCGGAAACTAATTAATTGACAGGGAGGCAGACGGAAAAGCTGATCGACAAACACTTATCTTTAATATCCAAATTAAATTCTATTATGGTAACAATTAATTTCGAGGGGAAAAATTTCGCACAAAAGACATTAATGACGGCCAGGGAATAAAATTCACGCATTTGTATTTTTCTAATAAGACTAAATATTGATTTCGCGCTCTTGCCCTAGCGCAATATGCGCGAAAATGAAATCATCGCGAAATACAATGATACCACGGTATTAAAGTTTTATGTTATTTTTAGAGATTTACATGTGCATACAACAGCAAATATCTTTGACATGCAAAATTGTATTTCATATTTATTTTATAAAAATATGCAACTTTTAAAAAAATCGAATGCATAGTACTTTAGACGACTTGCAAAGATTGCAGACTCGATTCATGGACAAAAATGAAACGAAAATGCTGGTTTCTTATAACACGAAAGGCAAGTTTTCACATAGACTTCATCGAAACAAGTGAGATATCGATGATTTGAAGAAATAAAAGTACAAATAATAGAGAGTTATTCTGTGATATGTAAATTTTCTTCCTGATTAAAGCTGTCTTACACCTAACAACATAGACCATGGAGATAATTATCCTTTCCCTTGATCACATCATTCCTGAACTTCAGAAAAACATCGAACTGGTCCAAAAGACAACCCTGAACAATCTTTCTTATTGAATTTCACTGTGATGAAACGATTTTCGTTACTACAATTAGACACGTCTCAGTGATAAAAACTAAGTCATTGTTTAAACTTTTGTTAAGTGCCTATCATTAGCTGAACTTTGACCGTAATTACTTTAGGCTCCTGACTTTCTTGTTTTTCTATCTATGTACTTTTGAAGACCATTATAAACTGCTTTCTGGAGATCAATAAATCTTGGATCGTCACCATTTTGATATATGGATAAATAGTTAGTCAGATATGCCATAGAAAGTTTGTTCGTTGGGTCTGCTATAACAACCTGTCCTCCGTATCCTGCTTGACCGAATGTTGTCTCTCCCTAAAAATACAAATATTTGAAATGATCATACAATGTTGTAAACGCCTATGTTTTCTTAGGCTAGGATAGTAAATATGTAAAAGAAATTACATACTGGCGTGTTGAATTAAGAGGCTAGAGAAAATGTATATGGAATATTAAAAAGAATCTTAAATGCCCTTAAATACGAACGATACCGGGAATACTTTTAAAGAATACCTAATTCAATTTAAGTTTTCAATATTTTATTATTGTCTGATTATTCTTGTCTCGGTAGGCCCTAAGGTCATCGAGTAAATACTCATTTCACCTGATAGAAACAATATCTACAAATTCGGTTTTGTGTACTTTTTACCATCAGTAATAAGAATTTTATTTCCGCAAAAACTGACTTAAAATGCAGCATAAACTAGATATTTAATGAAATTTCTCTCCAAGTCTAGACAAAAAAGAGTTTTTTAAATGTTAATGGTTGAAAATGGCAGGTAACAGTAGTATTAATGTCGCCACTATTAATGTCGCCACAATCACAGGCTGTATAGTTTTATAACATCAACGCTCGTTATTGCGAAATATGTGGTTACTTTTTGCCAGTCCCATTTCTGGTGCATTGTAGTGCAAGAAGACAACTAATTTATCATTTATAATTTAGATAAGGGTGTGCAACAACATCTAAAAAATGAACCTCGGCATTTTTTCCTTTTTGTTTTCATAAGCCCAATATTTGGTTGAAATCTTTCCCTTTTATTTTAAATTAATTTACTTACTAACGGGTTCTGGAAAGTTTGCATTCCATTGTTAAAATGCATTGGCAATCCTGTAACAACACAAGCACTGTTTGTATGTGAGTGTGCCATTCCGTCCAAAAGATCTTCCTTCAAAATAGGATTCCCCTGGAATCTGCCTTTATTAGAAAGTATACTGCAACACAAAATACATCCTCTTTAGAGTCACTGATTGAGCAAATTTAAAAAAGTGTCTCCCCCGAACTACTATTATAACCAATATTATATTTTATATTTAATTTGCGTAAAGTACTTGTGAGCATTGTCGTTTGCTACGGTCTTTTAACATGAATAACATTTTAACACAATCAAATCGATTTAGTTTAAGATTCGATGTTTTTATGCGAACAGAAATGTAATGTCCTGTGTTATAGAAATCATTACTGTATTTGTATTAAATATCACCATGAAAACAAACTAAACGATGTTAATAATAATATTATTAACTACATCCTTATTTTCAAGAAATGTATTAGTGATTGCACTATGTCCTTGTTGTTCACATGTTAGAGAAAAGTTTTAACACAGCGTGTTAATTCGTTTGCAAAAGACAATACACAATTAAAATAATACATAGTAGCTGTTATATATGATTTATTACAACAAAAATGGGATAAAGTAACAACAAAGATGAAAAACATTTACGACCAAAGAAAAAAAGTGAATTCTCAGTTTGATGCCATTTTCTCATTTCACATAATATTCTGTTTTACCTAAATAGTTTTGCAAGCCCTCTGGCAGTTCCTGTACCAGAAAATGATGATAGCCCTATTTCTCGCAGTTCTGGATCGTTGAAAATAGTAACCGGCTGAAAATTAAAAACGAAATTTTGAAATAAGTGAAAACATTTTGGTTTTGTTGAGAATTCCTTAAGTCAACAAAAGTAATCGAAAAGCAATAAACTACCCGCGCCCCATAACCCAGGGTTGAGTGCGACTAAATATCTACACTACTCGAAAACAAAATGTAAAATATCCATATCAGCAATTGCCATATCCCGTCCAGTCGCCATTTCAGCTATTCAGATGGTTGAGATTTGAGACTGGTTTCCATGCTCAGTTTTATAACCTGGAGCACAGATCGATCCCAAATGATGGTGTAAATATGACAGTAACAATGGAAACTTCAACGCGGAAATATAAAAAAAGTGAAAAACCTGAATGTTCGGTTCGATTAAGACATTTAAACAAACACTCATGACTCTCCGTGAACCACACAGACACAATCATAAATGTAAATCAAAATAATATTTTATTACAAATTACTCAACAGTCACTGCTAAAGAACATCAATGCAAGTAATTACTTACCAGTGAACCTTCCCTTACAGTTTTTCTTGATCTACTTATCAGAGAGTCTGGCCGCAAAAGTATATTTCTATACAGATGGAAGTATGCTGAGCTAGTAAATGTCTGATATATTGCTTGGAACCATGAAGCCGGACTGATCCTTGCTGTTTTGTGTGCATCCTCTTTCCGAAGATGCATACTGAACTCTATATCTAAAAATATATTAAACAGATTTTACATGCACCAAGGTCGGCATTAAGGAAATATCTAAAGTATGATAGGAAATGCGTCTTAACAAATTCGTTGCAATGGCATTTATCTTTATAGCACTGATTAAAGAAAAACAGCACAAATATTTAAAGTATGGGGATTATATTCTGACAAAGGGATGATCAGTATATTTATCTTCTCTCAATTGACCTGCTTTAAGAACGATTTCGCTGCGTTTGTCATAGTGTAAGAACTCCCTCATTCCTTTTAATGTCGAAGTTTTAGCGTGGATGCTGGCAGTTAACTCTTTTAATGCTGTTTAGGTCAGTTTTCTATTCTGACAATTTATCACTTCTTCCCTGGAAAGAGGACGTGTTTCCTTTATTTCTATTTCAAACTTTGTTTTCGGGGGTATAAAATGGTTATAATATATTACACAGCATCACAATCTTCCAACAAACCTAATGGTTTTGCTACTTCTTCTGTAAAGATGTCTGATACGCTCCTATGTTTTGGGTCAATCTTCTGCACAAGTCTATCCATAATGAGCCCAAATGTCCAATCATGAAAACCAGTCCTTGAACCTAGAATATTAATTAAAGATCTTGGATTATTAAGAAAACAAAAAAAAAACAAACAAGATTTTAAACTGTTATATACACAAACCAAATAAAATATATTCAGAAAACACAGGCTCCACACTGCCTACAAATTACATGTAAGAGGAAACAGGTGAGCTTCAATTTTGACGAAACCAATTTGATCCGATATTTCTATTGAACAGGCATTCTGATTAAGAAGAAAGTAATCACTGTACCAATTTTCCGATGTATAATAAAAAATATACATATTGTAATTGTTTTAGCCGAGAAAATACTAAGCGGACAAAATACTCAAAATCAAAACCATATCTTTTAGTTGGTTTTGTAGCTTTTTTGAAAGCTACCACCGGGCAGTCATAATTTACCGCAGAGAAACATTATACATGACATTGCGGAAGTCAGTGTTGAAGACTGTGTGTCGTTTGCCTTAAAAAACATATTATCCAAAAGCCAAATCCAGAACTCAAGCACAGATACGTAAGGAATCACAGTTACCGGGTTCCCATGACGGGTGTTCTGCATATATCTTTTCTTCAACTTCTTTTTCATTATTTGCTAAATCCCTTAATGATATTTCTCTACTCAGGAAGGGAAGTCCAGCCTATAAATACAATTAAAACAACTTGTAAAGCTGGTGCTAAAGCTACTAGCCAATGCTGTCGATCGCACTGCAAAATGTGTTTTTTTTTCTTATTAGATTTAATGTCCACCAACGGCAAAGTAGAATTCTTCTAACAAATACAAATATTCAGGATATTTCCTTCGTAAATCCGTTTATAATTAAATTTAAGTTTAGGATGATATGGATCGTTATTAAGTATCACTTCACGTTTACAATGCTGTGCTATAATCTAACTACCGTTTGTTGGACTTCAGATCGTGTTGATATAAAGATAGAATTCCCGAATTCTTCCTTTCTGTCGTTAAATGTCGAATCATTCTTTGTAAGTTATAATATGTATATGTATGCATTATATAATTAAAAAGTCTACATCAGGACATGCAAATGCTTCAGATTTCATCACTAAAGAAATAGATGAAAAGTGAACTTTGAAGATCCTCGATCACGACAAATATGAAAATATTGCAGGCTCGGTTTGATTGAGCCGGTTCATGGGCAGTAATGGAAATGCTTTTTACTGCCCACGCCGCCTAGCCCCGGGTTGAGCGCAACTCAATATTTACACCAATAAACAGTTCAATTTTGATCCTGGCCCATCCTAAACGATGGTATGCATATGGCGGTGAACATAGAACCTTCAATGCGGTATTTTCAGATTAATACCATTCCATGTTCAGCGGCGTATGGCCCCCAGTTAAAAGAATGGATTGCCCTAAACGAGAAATCAATGGGCGGAACTTAACAGAATAGAATTTTGAGAGGGGATCTTAGAATATAAATCAATTTAAACTGATGAAAAAAAGGACATTGGAATATTATTTATCTGTAATTCAACATTGAAGCTTCCTTGTTCACTGTCATATGCAATCAATCGTTTGGGGTGGATCGAAATTGTATTGTATATTGGTGTAAATATTGAGTTACGCTCAACCCGGGCAGCTGGTAATATGCATTTTCATTACTGCTCATGAACAGACTTAATCAGATAAAGCCTGTAGTATTTTCATATTTGTCGTATAATTTAGGTGGCTTTCAGACTTCCCTTTTCTATGAAAGCCGCCGTACATGAAAAATAATAAAAAAGCCGTCAATTAATCAAAATAATGAAATATTTATGTTCTTATAGGTTTCTGGACAGTAATGGGCACCCATATTACTGCTTTTTTGTCAAGTTCTAGGTAAAGCGCATCTCCATTTCAACACTGGTAAACGGTACATTTCGTATCAAGCCCAAATGAGGGTGAAACTATGACGATGATCATGAAACCTTTAATCGGATACATTCATGGAAATATCGTTCAGAAACTAGTGACATACAAATGTGTGGGCAAATTCAAATTTGGGTTGTTCCAGTCTGACACTGAAAAAAGCTGTCACAACGGTTGGTTCAGAAGAAAAAGAAAACAACATTACCAAATTTTCTCTTAGCAAAAATGAATTTAGAATTTGTTGTACTTAAATTCAAACTGTATCCTGTGTTTTGAAAGATTGGTTACCTGGTTATTAAGCAGCATACCAACAGTTATGCCTTGTTTATCGTTCACTCCAAACTCTGGCCAATACTTTGCAATGGGGTCGCTGTAGCTCAATAGTCCTCTGGTGAATACATATGCATTTAAATACCAACAATGCCCTCATTAATGTCTATTATCAGCTACATTAATCCGTCCATATCGGTAACGTTTAATAACCTTTAATTCCACGGCGGATATTCTCTTTTCCTTGTTGATGGTGTAATTTTTTCAACAAGAATTTACTATATATTATTATTTCAACAAGATTATATTACATATTATTAAAAAGTTCCATCTTAAGATATTAACCATAACAAATACACAATGTATCTATAAAAAGAACTACTTAATAGTCGTATCAATCTTGATTTGTACAAACCTTTCTACCATCAGTGCTACTATAAAGGCCAGCACACCTTTTGTAACTCCAAAGGATAAACTTGTTGTCTCATTTCTCCACCTTCGCATACTTTCTCTATCTGCATAGCCAGCCCACATGTCTACTACAATCTCCCCGTCATGATAAACAGCAAATGCAGCACCTCTTTCTGATCCAGACTCCATACTTCTCCTGTGGAAATGTATAATACAAGGTTCACAGCAGGAGAAAAATTTTAAATCTGGGCTGTGCCGGGTTATCATTTAAAGTATTTTATTTACAAGGTCTTTTCTTATAGGTTGTTATTATTAAATAGACAGTTGTGCTCAAACTTGCAGGAGTAAGTCTTAAATTTTTAAATTATTTAACTGTTAAGGACCTCTATTGTCTGAAAATCTGAGTAAAACAAATATATGTCTTAGTATAGTTTCAATTTGGGTTTACCCATTATTCCGGCTTGACTGGATTCAGTAACTGTAAGATATCAAAAATATCTCTTTAACCAATAATTGTAAGACAAACAAGACTGACCGTATCATTCAACTCTATAAAAAATGATTAAGTATTCTTAACCTTCAGATATAACTTTTCAGAATGTCTTTTGAAAAACAGGGGTAAGTTGATTCATTCTGAGTCAAAGGAGAGACATCAAAGCATGTTTGATTGAGGTGACTGTGAACATGACACTTAGTAAGGAAGTTAAGTTTCAGATCCTTGTTCCAGATCAATACACTCATTTATTTGGTAATCCGGCCGTTCCCCATTTGTAGTTCAAAGTCAGGCTTCACTTCCCGACGCACACCAAACCAAAGTAACCTTGAATCTCTGGTATTAAAACCAGCCTTTGAACTCTTTTCATTAACCGGTCTGGCGAGGGTACAAACCGTGCCGAAT